>VZRN01001711.1:985637-1050913 GCA_013397935.1 Dasyornis broadbenti
CGGGGCAGGGATGCGCGGCTGGCGTGCGGGGGTCGGGCCCGCTGGCGCTGGGGCAGCGCGGCCCCTCGGGCCTGGCCAGGCTCGGAAGGGCCGCCCGTGGCCTGGGCCCGTAAAGGTTGTTCCCAAACTAAAAAAGACGCAGAGCAGCGAAATGAGACTTTGCAGGGTTTTATCCTGGGGGAACAGGAGTGAAGGGGAGAGAGAAGGCACAAGAACACCTTGGCTGGGCACACACAGCCTTCTGCCTCGCTTCCAGGGGTGTGAAATTACATCAGCCTCTGCTTGGGCACAGGCTTCAGGGACACCAGCAGCACCAAGTCCGGCCTCTTATAATCTAAGGTGCATTTGAAGCCTTTCTCATCTCCTTCAGGATGTACTTATGCCAACAGAATCAACGGAAAACCCAGCAGAAGATGAACGAGTCCCCTTATCTGGGAAGGAGGTGCCACACAAAAGGCTGCTTTCTCTGTCGGGGACCGAGTGCCACTTCTCAACCACTGTCTCCTGCTTGAGGTGCCGGCCAAGGTTCGTGCAGCAAGAGCCCCGTGCCAGGTGTCCTGCGCACCTTGGCTGCTTCTGGCCTGACAGCAGCCGTGGCCGAGTCAGTCACTGAGGGCATCGTGGGCCAGCTGGTGCCCACCCGGGGAGCAGGGCTCTGCCTTCCTGCGAGGGGTCAGGCTCTCACATCCCAGCCACTGCTGGATGAACCATGCACGCCCAGCGAGCTCACCTTCAGCTGCGGGCCTGGGAGAAATAGGCTTTTGAAAAAGGTCTTTGACAACATTTTCATGAGAAGATGCTGAATTAGTAAGCACAAGCAGCAGAATTGACCTGCGTCCTCTGGAGGTTTAAAACTGATATTGATAGGCAGACATACGACGTACTACATGTTTAAAGGCAAATCTGCCTTTGGAAGAATGAGGTTAATGCTACCCAATAAATATTCTTTCATTATCTAGCTTTACAGTTAAAGCCTTTCAAGGAATTTCTTTGAAAATTCCCCCTATAAAATAAAAAATTGCCTTGATAAGACAAAAACATTTATTTTTTCCTAAACCCCTCCAATTCACACATTACTTTATGTATACACAGACTTATTAAGACAAATTTCCCCTCATCACAAGCCATTTTCCTAAACATACTCTAATTTTCTGAATGCTTTGTACTGAAATAAAACCAGAAGAACACTAGCACAAAGGACAAACAAAGTGTATTTGTATTTAATGTGTCCTTGAAAATACATATAATTTCTGTACATTTTTCGAGATGGTATTTTTAAATTTCTTTTTAAAAGAGCAAACTGCACTTGAATCTTTCTTGTTGATCCTCAAAATAATCAAATCATTTTCTCAGGAGGGCTTGTTTCACACAGTATAGATTTTGCATAAACTAATATGGAACATGTCCTGAGCCATGGGTGTCCCAAGGGGTGAGTCAGAGGATCAGCACAGGTCCTGTGCCCTCCACAACAGCATGCTGGGGCTTGGACTTTGCCTGAGCTTCCTCACAGCTGTATTTATAGTACTGGAATCTTAAAACCTGATTTTTCTGGCTTTGTTGGCAACTGCCTAGCACAGCATTACTTGGACATAATGGACAATATTTCCATTTTATTTGTGTGCATAAATTGATGTATCTATTAAAAATGGCTCTTTGAGGTTGAGCTGCCTGGATGAGAGCTGTAAGAGAGGCAGGGAGGGCCTAGGGAAGTTTAACCCCTCCCATTGTTTTGCTGCCTCCGAGGGAGCACGGTTTCGTCTTGAAAGTTACAGTTTCACTGGCACAGCTAAGGGTGAACAGTTGCAAGCTAAAAGCAGCTACTGTCTGGCCGTGCCAATACATCCTTAAGGAGTTCTTAATCCACAAATTACTGATATTATTGTCTATAATTGCTTGTCTGTTGTGACAACACTTACTCAGAGAATGTCAGAAATGTAAACAGCAGCCAATAGCTTTTTGCAATGAAGTCCTGCCAGTACAGCACTGGGCTTTCTCTTGCACCTTCATACCATAACAGCAAGATTCCTTTTGACTCTATATGAGTGAGCACTGCACACTCAAATCCTATATTAAGCAGAACATTTTTCAAGGAAAATATCTGGCTTGTTATTTCTTTTAATACTTGTAACCAAAAAGTCAGTTTTTTTCTGTAATAAGTTTCTCTTGGCTTCAGAATGTAATTTGTTAATTGTACTTCAAAGCAGTAACTGATTGGAAAAAAATCATGTCAAGTCATCTTGTCACTTATATTAGACCAACTTGTTTTTTCCCAAACTATTTTGATAGCGTTCAAATAAAACATTTTATAGGCATTAATTAGATAAAGGATAAATTGTGCTTCACATTATGTTATAAATTCCTAAAGGAAAATTTATAACCACAACACCATTAGCAGTACTACCAAGCAGCAAATAAAACACACACATTTTAAGAATAATAATAATTTTCACATTTTTCTTCTGGTTGCTGGCCCTGAACATATGAATGTGTGTATAAATACACACAGATAGAGAAATACAATTTAGCCCAACAAATACCGCTTAGTCTCTGTCTTTTTTTCTTAAAAGAACAAAAGCCTTTGAAGAGGACTTAATTCAGTTTTTGCCTGCAGAGGATTCTTTCAGATACAGTATTGTGTGAAAAAAAATACATTCCTACATAACTCAAAGATATAAATGAGGCGCTTCCACCAGTTCCCACGGGGACTTGTTCCCATGCCTGAGTGCATTGTAAGTGCACTCAGTCAGGCTACAGACAGGCTGGGCTTCCCCATACTTTTGAGCAGATCGTGTCCCTGCTAGTTCTGTACATCAGGAGAGACTTCTGTGTTCAGGAAGGATTACACAATTTATCTATCCCTCCATACAGTGTGGGGAAATAGGGATAAGTCTCCCGCAGCGTGGGGAAATAGGGATAAGTCTCCGGAAGACAAAGAAATATTTACAAGCTGCATAGTTGGGCCCTTGGTAGCATGGTCAAAGCCTATGCTTTGTCCTCTCCTGCCTTCCCAGGAACTACAAGCATCCAGTGCTGGAGGAGGATTGGAGAAAATGAGATTAAAAGGTACTGGTGAGATCTGGACTGGTCAGATTTGAAATCTATTTCCTCTGTTTTCCAGCTCAGTAGAGAGCTAAGCCCACCCTCTCAGGATGAGCATCTGCAGGAAGACCATCCATCAAAGCCCTACTGGCAGATCTTGCCATGGAGGAGACACTGTGACCCTGCAAGTGGGTAACACATACAGAAGCTACTAGACAGAGTAATTAGGAATAGGTTTCTAGTCCAAAACAGAAAGAAAATAAAATTTAAAAACAAATTTAAAAAATCCACCAACCTAACGAAACCAGCCAAACAAAACAAAACAAAACAAAACAAAACAAAACAAAACAAAACAAAACAAAACAACAAACAAAAAAACCCACAAACAAACAAACAAAAAAAACCCAAAAACAAACCAAAAAATCCCCAACAAAACAACAAAACAAACACAAAACTAGGAAAACTCTCTCTCTGTTCCTTGTGTCTTCCTTTGGCAGGAGTTATTTCATAGGTGAGCATTTAGAGAAGTAGTGCAATATGACAAAAACCTTCTGTTGGTCTTTCACGTGGCAGTAGAACCGGTTCTTGACAAGGGGAGAAACTCCATGCTGCTGCCTAACGTGGTTTGATCCTGGGATTTGCAGCTCCAAGTCAGCAGTGTTTCATGACCGCAATTGGATTTCCATATTATTGGCAGACAGAAGTCAGGAGGAGCTAACAAATAGTTCACCTTTGCAAGCATTGTAACAAAAAATTATTCCTACATAGTAACAAAACTATGATAAATACTGTGCAGATATTTGCTTTGGCAGGGTCTGTGTTTGAGAGCTGGGGAATGCATGAAGAAACACACAACCCACTGTCATGCACATCTTTAAAGTTTCCACAGCTCCATTTTCGTAAACGCTCTTTGTTAAATTAAGCAATTTCTTTCTAGGCCAAGAATTAAAAAAAAAAAAAAAAAGAACAAGTCTACTGAGGCCTCTGTTATGCTATAAATGAGAAAGACAACCTGGCCAGACGTGTAGTATCTATTCCATGACAAGAGAAAGGGCCCACCAGTGCCTTTTGCAATATTCTGTTCAGATGGCCCACTACAGGGATGGGCAGTTTTGTCTCCTGGCTTTTCCATTACACAGCCTGCGTCTGCAGTTGAAAGCAAAAGGCAGAAAGTCAGTCTTTGCACAGTTCCTCCAAGGTAGCCAGGAAGGTGCTGCCGCCTTTCTCCAAGTTGCTTTGGTAACTTCCCAGCATCTCCATGCGCAGCTCATCTCCCTGGTCCTTCCAGGTAGGAGACTGACCAGCACCATTTTCTTCTACAGAGCGTCTGTAGTCTTTTCTCTACTAGTGGAAATGCCTCTTTTTTTTTCTCTTTTTTGTTTGCCTCATAGGCCATTGTCTATTATTTTAGGCCTTTTGAAAGCCTTGTTTCTCTCACAGTGCTGACACCAAGCACTCCCATAACATCTGCCATTTCAGACCTTTGGGGATTTTCTAACATACTTAAAAATGGAAACTCCACTTGTTTCATATCATCATGTCTTGCTGGAATCAAATTGCTTAACCGGAATACTATGTTGCTAAGACAGAACAGACTGTCTCCTTGTATCCTATGAAATATATATAAGATGATAAATAATCAAAATTGTGCCCTGAAACAATAATACTAATATGCATTCCATATTTTTCCTAAATTTTTATTTTTAAAATTACATATTTAAAGGGAAATGTTGCAAGTTAAAGATAATTACATGTAGAGTATCATTCAGATATCTTTCTCTGTGAAGAAAATAAATTATATATTTGACTTGGAATCATTACTGTTGCCAGACAGATGTTCTCTCTCACATATGTAGAGTAGAAAGGATGGAAAATAACCTGGCAGTTTTACTCTAATAAATTTAAGTGTTAAGACAGTGTCTACAGCTTGTACAGCTTTGCCAGTCATTTTGTTTAAACATGAGTGATATGCATGATGTTTCTATGAGGTAATAAATGAATGCATTAAAGTTAATGCAAAACTACATCTCTTCAGGCCCTTTTCAAACCAAATATTGTCTGGTTGTTAAGCCACTTGTACTTCTGGGACCTCTTGCAGGAGTAGGAAGGAGGAAAAAAGCCACTTCCGTTAGGGCGTTTACAAGAGCTATAGCATAGCAAGAGGAAGTTTCTAAAGGAAGAGCCGGATATCTGTGCTTAAGTGGATTACAGCTGCACTACCAAATCAGATGGAGAGAACTGAGGCCAAGTACACATAAATGTATGAAAACAAGCAGCATGGAGAAGAGGGAAGAGTGGCTTTAAATCTTCCAAGATGCAAATGCACTTCATGTCACTGAATTATGTCAGTGGATAGCTGTAATTTTTGATGTTCATGTCTTTACCAATAGAGCAGGCAAAGGAAATAAATCCACAGATCCAGGAAATTAAGGCTGTCGTTCATTTTAAAGCCCATTCTGTGCACCTGCTCATTCAATGCTGTCTTTCAATAATTTTAGCGACTGTGTTCATTCCTTTTCTGAGCACCACCCATACAAGACTGTGGCACTGTGGCCACGTCCATTTATACATCCTTCTCCTATACTGTAGGATTCTGGTCTCTGCTTTTACAGTTGAAGTACATTAAGATGGTAATTTCATTTACAAATACTCTTACTGCTCATATATTTTAAATCTTATGTGTTCCAAAAGGCTGATAAAGGAACAACATATGAAAAATAAAGGAGATATTTATCTTCACTAAAAAGAACTTTATCTTTCACATTCAAAAGCACTCAGCTGATATTTTGTCCTTTTTAGTCCTACTTCTGCTCTTATTTGGATCACTGATAAAACTGTGTATATTTAGGGCAATTCAGCTTTCCTATGTGCATTGAGATAGGGACTAGGCATTACACTGTCCACACTCCCAGCAAACTGCAGGAATACAAAACAAGGGAACTCAGCATATCCAGGTCTGAACAACTTACTGCACATTTCCTTCCAAATCCATTTAGAAAACTCACTGAGTTAATTTTGTTTTTTGCAATGAATCAGTGAAATAGAACTTCATCAGCTCCAGAATGAATAGAGTCATATTTTCAATGGATTTAGATAGGATATTTTTGCTTCCATTAAGTCATTCATCGTTAGAATATTCATAATGTGTCTCTTCTGTGTATTGCCTGTTGTCTGATTATGAGCAACTTCATGGTGCAGTCTTTGCATCTTAGTTCTCCAGCTAAGTATTTCATGAAGTATAACGAATACTTAGCATCGAGTCCTCTTCCCTCTCTAGATTTAGGCTGTAATAGGCCAGTGAGATCAGGAATTATGACAGGAGGAGGAGAAGAAAATAATCCGTATAATACCTGTTCTCATAGCAAATATGATCAACAAACACAGAAAGTTGACACAAAGGCTGTGCATAAGCAAGCCCAGAGGACATGTCCCTTGCTTGTCACCTGAAACGGAACAGCTCAGGGTGCGTGACTAGTTACTTTTAAAAATGTGCTGTCAGATATTTACCCAATGTGCTAATTCATTTCTGGGCTTTACTCAGCTCTAAAATTAATGCATTTCCTTTCCCTGGGCAGTACAAGGAGTTCCAGAGTGATAGCAGTATTGACTTTAAGGCACTGACCAAGTTATCCTATAGCAGTGACAAGTGGTAGGACAAAAAGCATCAGGAGAAAATTCTAAACAGAAACCAGTAGGAGTTCCTAGGCAAAACCACAGCTAAGGTGGGCTAGACAGTCTTGAGAAATTCACATTATTTGCTATAAATTTCATTCACTCAGTGCTGAGACATCCATTCAAACAATTGAGCTCAGAAGGGCATTGGTATCCACTTGGTCCATGGCAGCAGTACCATAGGGGGCAGGGAGGTTGGTGGAAGGGAGGAGGGGACCCAGGGGTTACAGCTCCTTTGAGCTAAACTTTGGCCAACAATAGACAGTAAATTAAAAACTATTGTAGAAAGAAACAGAAGAAATTTGTTTCTGTATTTAAGAGGTCAGTTTATAATCCCATTAAAATGAAGCTGGAATAAAAGGAAGAAAATAGTGGTTTTCTCTTGCAGTATGCATAACATAACTACTCTGAACTTGGGGGTAAGTCAGAGAATTGTATAAAAGCCCGATTTCCTGTGTGAAGCTGCCTAAAGACAAACAAGCCTATTTGACTTCATGAGCTCTTCCACACCAATCAATAAATTCTAAAGAAAGATTTATTTACACAATTCAATAACTCCTTGATGAGTCACTACACTATTTCAACTCTTTTCCATAGACATTTAATGGTCAGATGGTATCATGCTAAAGAGGATTTTCCAGTCTAACAACTCCATTTCGCTGTATGTATTTTTAAATGTTTTTAAATGGATACTGCAGTGTGTGAAGTACAGGATATTTCTCTAGCTGACTGGTCAGAAGCTGGTCTGATCCAGTAACAACCAACAGCCATTCCTGGCCTGCAAATCTTTGGTGACTTATATGAGTTCATTTGATGTGCTCAACAGAAGTGGCTGCCACTGGGCAGGAGGCCAAGTGGCAAAAGCGTCACATTTTGCACTAATCAGGTACCTCATTGCTGTCTACAGTTATGGCTGGCCAACCCTTTGTGCACAGAAGTCCCATTAACTTTAAACTTAGCTCCTTAAAGGGCACAGCAGGGGCTAGTGGTGGTAAATGTGACCAAAATATCAAAAATAAATGGGAGCAGAATTTGTCCTGCCTAGAGAAATTATTCTGTTACAAGGAAGTTCAAGATTTCTGGTATTACATTATCAGAGGGCTTTATCTGTTCAGTTCCCTTTAAATGTAAAATTAACACTGGCCCTTGAGAGCATTAATTGATTCAAACTCACAAAGTTCCAGTCCCTGAATTCTGGCATTGATTGTCCACGTCCATTTGATAGATTAAAATATTTACTGGAATTCTAAGTGCAGTGTCCAAAAATATAAATTCATCTCTTTAAAATTAGCTGTCAGCCAGAGGAAAACTTTCTTTCCTTGCTGTGCGCTGAGAAGAGTCAATGACTGCATGTTCCCTGTGAAGCCGGTTAAACCCACAGAGCTCTTGCTGCAGTTTCCCACTTCCCTGCAGCACTCCCACACTTTGGTACCTGTGCCTCTCTCCCAGTATGCAGTCATTTATTATGGGAATGGTTCAATTATCACAGGTAGAAAATTCAGGGCGGTGGATACGGAAGGGTGAGAAGAAA
Organism: Dasyornis broadbenti; assembly: GCA_013397935.1. NCBI lineage: Eukaryota > Metazoa > Chordata > Aves > Passeriformes > Dasyornithidae > Dasyornis > Dasyornis broadbenti. The sequence continues at coordinate 993,880 of VZRN01001711.1, forward strand.
CCTGTCCTGCTAAAGATAAAGGCTCTGCCTTTTGTGTAAATAAGTTAGGAGTTAGTTTGAATAGGGGAGATGCTACAGAACACAGCAGCTAAAGGATAAGAACGTGACATACTTTTCCCAAGGCTTGTATCCGTGCTGCTATAGCAGGACTCTCTGGACTGTGATGGTTTATTTGCTACATGTCCCTCTTTTCAACAAATTTCTAACCTCACTATGGGAAGGAATGGATCAGTGCATTGTGAATTGGGGCCTCCTGAAAGGAACAAGGTATCAGTTAGGCTTCACTAGCACTGTAAAATGTGAATTACATTTAAAAATCCATTATTAATGTTTATTTTGACCCTTCCATGAATGGAAGTAGCTGTTTTGTACTTCAAAACATGCCATTTGTGGTCCTCCCTTCCTCTGTACCATACTTTGTAGGGACCAGAGGTGTTGTACATTAATCTCTAACACATATTGAGTGTCTTTTTTGTCATGCTGGTGCCTCTTGATCCTGTCCTGCCACATGCCGACCCTTCTGAGCTTTTGAACAATGCACAGCTTGAAGAGGGCTCTGTATCTTCCCGTCTTCCTACAGAAAATGTGCTCTGCACTCCTCAAAACACCTTGGGACACAGCAAAGTGCCCTGTGTGCAGCAAGTGGATGCCTGCGTGCCCCCTAAACAGAGCAGAGGAGACACTACTGTAGGGCTGTCCTCCCAGAAGTGGGAGCAGGTGGCTCTGAAACCTGCCATGGCACTCTGCGGCTTCAAGGAAAGGCTGAAGTTTTCAGGGGATAGGAACTGCTCCCAGAGTGGTCAGATGAAGGTAAGAAAGGCTGATGGGGTATGAGAGAGAACTCCTTCCTCTGCCTTCCATCCTCCGAAGGAAGTTCCCCAACACCATCCAGGTGGTTTGGCAATGCCATGGTGCTAAATAATTTTGTCATAACTTTTTCTTTGCGGTAACTTTTTTGGAGAAATGTTTGGATGGCATCACAAAGATATACCTAAAGTGATCAAAGGTGCAGAAAAATTCCTAAGTGGCCTGACATTTGAAGCTATGTCAGTACCCTTTTAGGAAATAATATGCAAAAGTCTGGACACTTTTCCTCTCGGTTGTTAGAGCAAGCATGTTAGCAGTGCACTGCCACAGCTGACCCCACATATTAAAGCTGAGATCTCCAAGACAATATCTTGGGATCTCATGGATACAGAATTTCATGAGGTGGATTTGATCAGTGGTAGGCTTACTACGTAGGAAAACTGATCATTTTCATCACCATTACTGAACATCTTGAAATCTACACTTTTCACAAAACAGCGGCATCTCTAATGATAATGCTCCAGCACCTCAGTCTCACTGCCAGCTTCATCATCCATCCCTTCTCATGAATTTTTGTATTTTTAGTGGCCGTGTGCCCAGCACACAGGAGAAGATCACATTCACACAGAAAGACTTATCTGTGAAATGCTGAGGTCATTAATTTCATGAAGGCAGCAGAGCACCACAGAAAGCATGCCTCCTAGCTGAAAGATGGTCTTGCTTTGGTGCAGACAAATAAAAAAAAGACTGTCCTGGCAATTTCTGATATGGAGTTCTTTGTTTTAAAGACTATATGTGAAGTAATAAGTATCCTGGCACTGGTAAGTACACCATGGGCTAAGGGTTTTTATTTGCTAGTTATTGTTTGCCTTATAAATGCTAAAGTGAAATGACGCAAGTGCCCTTTTTGTTGTCATATTATTTGTTTTAGCTTTCATTGGACACAATCCAACAGTACCTTTACGTAGGCTCCTGTATAATTAAGATAGTGTGCACATTCTCTGAAAGGAAATCATTAAGAACCTCTCATGGAGTATGCACTGATTTCCATGTCTGTGCCTTTTAAGTGGGTATAGCTTGCACTCCATCAATTAACTTCTTGATAGTCCAGTCATACTTCAGAAATTAATCCCATATTAAGCTTCTAAAGCAGCTTTCAGCCGAAAACATTCAAGCTACTTTGCAGGCTACAATTCACTTGCTACAAACACGAATTTCTTGTTATTCCTAATTATAAGCTGTTCCTTTCTCAGGGAAAAAAACCCAAACAACATTCTTTTTCCTCAGAAACACTTTAGAAATTGGGGGGGATGGTTTGAGCTTTTTGTTTGTTTGTTTTTAAAGTGAAACAAAACCAAAAAGCAGCTCCATAAATCTTCAGAGTAATTGATAGGTGCCTTGGTTGTAGATGTCAAACCAAGAAATCCAGAGAAAAGGAATGATTCTTGGGGAAGAAACCTGGGGGTTTAACAATTGAACAGAGAGGATAAAGGACTGTACAATTTTACTGTATATTTGCTCAACTGCAATTGCAAACACAAGGCATAAACTTTCCTGTTGCCTATAAACACTAACCTTCCATTGCTACAGAGCCTCTGTAGCGTGTGTGTGCTCCCAATAGGTGAGGTGTGCCCTGAGACCAGCCCATCACTGCTGAGAACCTTCCAGGCTGCTGTGCAGGGTAGAACCTGCTCACCTGCAAGTGCTCCTCGGGTGCTCCTGCTTGCAAACAGCCCTATCCCTGCTACACCTCAGCATGGAGGATATTCCTCCTCTAGATCCAAGGGGGAAGTCAGGAAAACACTCACAAACTAAACCATTCTCGTGATACTAGAGAGGGAAAAGCTCTGCTACTGCTGGGCTCGCCTGCCTTTATTGTGAGCTCAGGCTGAGGATTGATTTTTCTCATCTTTAGAACGTACCCAAAAATTTAGTAGACTTCAGGGGAGATTTGACATCTAAAACTTAAGTAAAAACAAATAAAAATACAACATACAGTTACTACAGGCATATTTTTAGATGACCATTGTGCAATGGTGAAAAATGGTTATTGAATAGGTATTTGGTAAATTCTGAAATCTGCAACTGAGGATGAAACAGTAAGTGCATTAAACCAGGAACTGCTTGACTCAACATGCTTCAGCTAAAATTGTATCAAAGTAGTTACAAAACCTGATTAAACAAGGCTTCATTCCCACATGCAACTCCACCTTAGTGCCTTGGCAGTGTCATAAACTGGTAACACCCTTTTCTGGGTTTCGCTCAGCTCATTAGCAAGTAATAAAAGCAGAGCAGAGGAGTTCATGTTTGTTTCCATCGCACTGATCGTGTTTAGAGAACCCATGCCCTCTGACAAAGGGTGGTGGTTCAAAAAACACACTTTGCATCAGCTCCTATTTTCTGTCTGACTCCACAGGCAGCAGACATCCAGCACTGAGGATCTGTGCCAGCTGCAGTGCCAGAGTTCAAACCACCCTTCTCATGCACTTGTGCCAGGTGAAAGCTGATTTGCTTCAAAAAAAGGGTTCCAGTACACTCTGCAGTAAAGACTGATAAAGCAATCACACTTCAGAAACCTGTCAGAAGAAGAAATAAATGGTTCTAAATACCGGTTACTATTTTTTGCAACATCCAAACTGCAGCCACTTACAAGTCCTTTGTGAGTTAATGTGATCCTAATATATCAGTTCTTGACACCAATACTGTGATAGCACTTACATTGTGAATACATCCATCAGCTGAGCTTACTGCTGGCTGGAAAATTAGATACTCAAATTTCAACAGTGGGGCCTTCCAGCTAAGCTCTTATTTATCTCTAAATAGGATGTATAAGGTCTCAAAAACTGATTAAGGCATTTGAAATAAAATAGTGGAAAAACCCCATCCAAACAAGCTTCATCTTTACCACCTACCAAGGACATGCAAAAAATTTAATTTCAATTGTATTTTAACCTCTCACCCACTTTTGGAAAACAGAAAACATTTCTTCCACCCCCATCCTTTGTAAAACTTCCATGCTGCTTCTATTTAAATGAGAAAAGAAGAATGTACAACATTTTTTCAGACCAGTCACAATATTCCAGCCTCAGGAATTTGTCTTCATATAAAGTCAACACAGTTGCAATGCAGTACTCAGGCATTTTTTACCCTTTGCTCACTCATAGGAAATGGATTAGAGAAGGGATGTGAAAGACAGCAATTCTCTCTCCTAAACATCACAAAAATAAGATACTGTCAAATAATCCTTGCAAAAGTATATTAAAAACTGCTAGATTCTTGACTCTCCTACTTTTCCTTGACTGCACCACTTTGCTGTATAAATGGGATTTTAAGTAATTAAGCCTTTCCAAACAGTTTGCCCTGGAGAGAGTGCTCTGTACTGTTCCGAGGGCTTCAGGGACTGTCCCCACCAGTTTCCAAGGGACCTTAAGCACACTGACACTCCAGAAGGACTTTGGGAAGGAGTTCTTGTCCTTGGGCACAGGCAAACTTTACTGTTGGAACGAGCAGGCACACAAAGACACCGCAGAGCTCTGGGCACGCTCCTCACAGGATGATGAGGCAGCTTCAGAGTAAAAAACACTGAACTTATTCAGATTGGCCCATTACCCAGAGTTTAAAAAAACACCGTGGAGTTGTGGTGTGTTTAAGAAATCAATATGTACAGGTACTATCTCCCAACAACCAGTAGCAAAAGTTATTACAATTCCAAGTTTCATAAAACCAGTGAACTGATACGGGAGAGGCGGCTCTGCTCCTGCCTAGAAGTGGCAAGTTGCTGTTCCTGAGCAGGTACAGCACCCTGCTGGGGGTAGATTTAGCAGATGTAAAATGTACCTGGTAACTTGATTTCTACTATTGCTTTTCTCTAAGAAATGTGAAAATTAAAGCAATCAAAAATCAAAAGTATTTTCTTCCAGACCTGTCAAATAAATAATAAAATAGAATAATGTAATAATAAAAAAATAAATGTAATTGGCAACCTTCCTGCAGATAGATTTTCTCCCCAGAGAGAACAGCATGTGTGCTTGCTTCTTTTGAATTTTAAGCTGTTTGATGAGCACAAACAAACCTGTCAGTTATATAGATTCACAATCTATTTTCCCATAAAGCTTTAATCCAAGCGGAAGGAGGAAGTAAAGCAAAGTCCCTTTAAGAATGGTGCAGTGTTCACCCCCTCAGTCACTGGATATGGGCAGAAACCTGGCAAATCTCCCCAGGCTGGTCAGAAGACCAGATCTGCTGACACGTGGGACCAGAGCTATTGCCAGTGCCCCCATCCAGATCTGCAGACATTACACAGTGGCTCGGGCAGGCGTGTGGGCACCGGCAGCAGCTCTTGTGCTGGGTCTCAGCAAATCTGGTCTTCTGACCATGACCACTCAAGGCTTTGAAAGGAGAGAGCAACTGGTTTTAAATACCTGGAAAATTGTGCCAGAAGAGAGTGATGTTTAAAATTCACTAATTTATTTCCTTTTATCACAAGCCAAAACACTGCCATCAACCTGTATTACTTGAGAAAATAAAACATTAACTTTGTTTTCTCTGATTAGTTATTTCCATTAATAAAAAATTTTCATTGGTAAATCTTCAGTAATAAATCGCTGAAACTGTGAAGTCACATGCAATCTCATTAGCAAAGATGTTTAACTTAGTTTCTTGTTATCTTATGTTAGTAAAAAAAGTGAAAACACAGAAATAAAGCCTCTTAATCAGAAAGTATTGCCAGTTTAAGCATTATGGGGTAGTTTTAGTCATGCAGTTTACAATATTAACTAGAAATTAGCTGATTATAATTTTCCTAGTTACTCTGGAGAATTCATTTACATAACCTACTTACACAACCATTTTCTCCCCAGGTGGAAGATGCTTTGTAATTCACAGACTGGCAGCACAGCTGCCTTTTGTCTTGTTCTGTGACCTGCCTGGGATAGAATGTAGTTGTTGGAGCAACAGGCACAGCTGCACTACATCTGAATGTTCCCACCATGAACTCCAAAGCTGTCCGACAGTTATGCAGTAGAAAAAACACAGAACATGAAAATCTTGGCACAGGGCAAGTCTGTCAGCCCACATGCCAGAGAGCAGGTTGGACACCGCTTCTGATAGTGTGTGAAAGCATCTGCAAATGGATAATCCTGAGTCTCCAAATTCCCCTGCAACATCTCTTTGGAAATTTTTAAAGCAAACCCTTTTTAGTTTGGCATTTTTAGGCCAAAGGCAAACGGTTGGTACTGTGGGGTTTTTGTGAAGATTAGCTGGTGGTCACATCCAAGAGTCACTAAATTGCATTTCTGCCATGAGCAAACCTCTACAGCCCTACCTGCACCTATGAGGAGAAGCTGCTCTGCCAACTGGGAGTTGCACTTATTTCCTTTCATATTTTCGGTAACACAGTCCAAGCCTTTTCTTTTGGTATGGTGATATGACACCAAAGACCTACCTCTATACTGAGGAATATTCTGGAATATTCTCCATTTTCCATTTTATGCATGGACTCCTTTTTCTAGCAGAACTTTTTTTTTTGGGGGGGGGGGAACCCCAACAAACAAGTCTGAAGTACATTAATTTTGAAAGTTGATGTCTGAGTATCTATAGCTAATCCCTGTGTTTGTACTGGTGATGGTTCCTTTATGGGCTCAATGTAGGGGATGCACTATCCAGGGATCATGAGATCACAGCATCCTGCCAGGCAGGCAAACAAAAACCTCGTGTTTTGTAATTGAAGAGGTGAAATGTCCCAAGAGCATGAAACCGGGTTTCTGAGCTTAATCTCTCTTTCATGGCTACTCTTATACCTTCAGCCTTTGAAAGTTCCTCCAACGTGGACAAACCCAAAAATACCTCATGCTGAGCACAGCAGCTGCTGGGCAAAAGGACAGCATCTTTCTGGCTGCCCAAACCAAGATAAAACCATCATCAAAATGTGCAGCTAGGAGAAAGGCAGCAGAGGACATTTTGCACAACTATTCTGAAAACAGGGTCTTAAGGCTGTCAGTGCTATCTGTTCACCATCAATCACTGATATCACTGTGGTAATCGGTAAAATGCTCATTGTATTAAAAGATCTCTTAGACAGCAAACCAACCCTCCACCCTTTTGCTTTTTCACCCAGATGAAATATTACACAAAAAAATATTAAGTATATTGTGGTAATAAGGACAGGATCACATACTCAGGAAAAGATGATATGGTATTAAAAGGAAAACTCCAGCCCTTTCTCACATCCTGAAGGATAAGAGGATTTTAATTATTAACTTGGATTAGCTATCACAATACCTGAGAAACTGCCATATGGAACATATTCCAGTATAGTTTATACTCTTAATGGCCTCGAGCCTTCCAAGAAACAAAATTTGTGTTACATAAACTGGTATCAAAGTGGCCTTGCTTTTCCTTCCCCTAGAGCTACAAATACATCAGCTATGCAAGAGCCATTTATGTGCAGTTAATGTGTCCAGTAAAATTTTTAGTGACACATACTGTGGTAACTTGAAAGAAGTGTTTGGATGGAATAAAATTATAGTAGTGGGAGACTTGAAGAAGAAATTCCAGCTATGTTACCCTTCTATTTTTATTTGTTCTTGACAAAGCTCCCGCTGTGATTATGGCTGTACTTTAGACCACCGTGTGAAGGATGCAGGGCATGAAGAACTGTGCTATTCAGCCCTTTAATTATTCAACTCAGCCATCACTAAAAAGTCAACTAGTAATATCCATGAAAAGATGACATAGACATCTCCTTTATATTTTGCACAGACAGAAGAAATAAGAATCAGAACCAATGAAAGTGACGTGAACAGCAGTGGCATTACCTTACAGTCTCTATGAGGCAGTATCAAGTTTCCATCTCTATTTTTCAGATTAATATTTTGTACTGGAGAGACGATTTTTGGTGCTTGTAAACATATTTTTCCTTCCGCAGAGTTGTTAAAAATAATAGTACATATTTATATGAAAGCACCAGGATTAAAATAGCACAAACTGATTTCCTGTGTCTCCGAAAAGCAGTGTGTATGGGCAAACCAAGGCAGGGTTTCCAGAAGTGCTTGTGAGAGGTTAAAGATCAGTGTCTTCTAATTTTGAGAGATAGGTTTGAGGAGAAGAGAGAGAGGAGAGCACATGTGAAATTATTCTTCAAGCTGTGGCCTGGCTTCAGGAGATCTGCTTTCAAACCTTCTTCCATATTACTTCAGTAAAACACGCAAGGACCCGTCACAGGCACAGAAAGGACAGGTATGCAGTCACACATGCAGTTTTGGTTAGTAGAAGTGCACAGTGGATGAAATGGATCCAAACTCCAGCTGCTGAGCTCTGAGCTAGTGATTGTGCAGAGAGCCATAGGGAACAGTGTGGCTCTGTGCCTTGCAGTCTGTTACAGCACCAACAAATGCAAGAGCTCGCTGTTTCTTCAGCCTCTTTTCGCTTTCAAAAGGACAACATTCCTCACGATTCTTCTCTGCAAAGCAAGTAAAGGCATTTCAGAAAGAATGATTGAAATGGATGTTGCAGAGTATGCAAATGTCATGATGAGATTGACTCTAAGAACGACACGTATGCCAAATGCATGCTGTGTGAGGCCCATGTCAGCCTTTGAATGACGGCGTACAGTGGATTCATTGACAGGCTCTGCAGCCCACACTTCTTTCTGAATAATCACAATCTGAGAAAAAGCTAAGATGCAACATAGCAATAATCCTCAAATGTTCACGCACTTGCACATGTGCACAGGAAGACGCAATGGCAACCAAATCTCAAACGGAATAGCCTGGTTTTTATTTTTTTTCAGAGAGCTCTTACCTCTTCACAACCCAGGCACTTCTCAGGGCTCTCCACCCCCTCATCCTGAGAAAGGATCTGAATTGGGTCAACCTAGAACGGAAGGGGGGAAATAAGGGAAAAAATCCCATGTCATTCTGGTGTCTGAATAAGTATGAACATGGTTTCTGCTGTTTCATTTCCATCAGATTTGGCTTCTCTGTTGGTTGAGTGGTTTTAACAGCTGTTTATTTGCACACTGTTGTGCAAGATTTTTTTACAGCTTGTTAAATTAGACTTGAGACTACAGCATGTGGTTCCCTTCAGACACAACTAACTTAAAATAACAAAGCCCAAAAATTCCTTCTTAAGAAGCTCAAGGCCATTTGTTTAAAGTTTGAAAAGAATTAGGATCCTGTAATTCCACGCATTGTTATGAAACGGGTGAAAAGTTTCCTTCTTTTTACCTGTCTGGATGCACTCTGCAGCTGTATCCCACTGCAGAACCATCAAAAAAGTTATCCTACTCTGTGTGTGCTGGTTGTAGAGAAAATTCTCGCTACAAACATATTACAGCTGCATGTACTACACCTTAGAGAAGGGGTGACTGCATGAAAAGTAGCAACTGAAACATGATGGCTTTAAGAAAAAGACAAACCAACCACCAAACAAGGGAACAGCACGATATCTTTTATACTTTCATAGCCTGCTGCTCTCACAGTTTAAGGATGTGTCAAAACTGGAAGAAAATGCAATTTTACTTATCGTAAGCATGGTAAAGATAGAAATTCCATGGAGATGACAGCAATAAAACAAACATTTTCTCAAAAGATCAAAATGCAGCCCCTGAAGAGCTTTACTGTAGCTGAAGGTTGAGAACAACTGTATACATGATGCACAGGAGTCAGCAATGAACTGTTATAGCCAAGTGCCAGCCAGAAAAAGAAAACAACTGAGACAGGAGAGATACATGCAGCAGTGATGAGAGTTTTTTGCTGTAACAAAGGGCAACTTCAAACTGTGTAGCTGATAGAACAACATTGGTCTTTGCTATGCTTTGAGTAAAAAGTTCCGTGCTAGGCAAGCTACATTTTTGGGTGCTCAGGTGTGGGCAGGCACTAAGAGAAAGAGGGACAGGGGTGCATTAGGGGATGCATTGTTGTACCTTGCCTGGGAGAATAACTTCAGCTTGAAGATAGCAAGTGGCAGAGTAAGAACAAGCACTTCTGAGACATCTCACAAGCAAAAGATCAAAAGGCCTCTGCTTCAACTTACTGTTTCCCTTTAATGGCTGTAGGCTGAATGTATGACTCCCAATCAGTCTCTCATGCTGTTTTTACCCCCATGTATGGGCATTACATCTCTTCTTTTCAATCCAGGCCTTTGGAGTTTTTCCCAGCACTGTGAAGGAACAGAGTATATTACACTTTTTGCATTTAGCTACTGTAGGTTCAAATCAAATATGTCTAATTCTCAGTAATGGATACCTTGAGCCTGCAAGCAAGCTGCTTAAAAATTACTTTGGTTACATGGAAAACAGGTAAACACTAATACTAATAAAAAGGACATATTTGTCTCCACTGGTTCTGACTGACAGATTGTTGGAAGAACACAAAACATGAGGATTTAATCCTGTAGCTTGCACAGAATTTTAAAAAACATTTGTTTTTCAGAGAGTGAAGTTGTGTTTTGGTAATGCAAGGAAGGGAATTTCAGTTCTGTTGTGCAGTGGCTTCTAATTGAAAGAAGAGATACAGCTTATAGGCAGCTCCAATTACAATGGTGTATTGACAAAAAGGAGCTGTAATATTATTTTCAGGCACAAATTCATCTCTCAGGAATGCCAGGTTGCAATGTTTATCTCTATAAAATGCCAAGAATGCTCTTCCATTTTATAGCGAGTAACTATGTTATCTTGCAAATCAAATCTCTAGGTCCTCCTGTATTACAATCTTAACCCATCCCACAATTTATCTGAGAATTATGACAACAGTCCCAGTTGTGTTGTGCTGAGGCTTGTCGGATGGCTGCTCCATTTAATGGTACAGGTGGTGTTCAGCTACAGGAATGAAAATTGCAAACCTGAACCGAGTCCTTACGTCCCCTGTGCACTGGAAGGCTTCGACATCTATGGTTGCCATAGAAATTCCACATGGAAGAATACCTGAAAAGCTTCTCCAGATTTTAGCACCATCCAAATGCCAAATTATAGACCAAATTTGCTTTGGAGTGAAATGTCTGTGTCATTCTTCAGGGAAGAACCAAGCTTACCCCTGATAACCACAACAACAACACAGGGCACAGGACAGGGACTCTGAGTATGCTTTTGTACATAAACCTCTGCTTTCCCAGCATCCACACAAAATGTAGCAGCACCTTCTGTCTGAGCAACTAGAAACAAAACTTTTATGTGCCCTTAATGGAAAGCTCTCTTATAGTGAGACCACCGTGCCAGGCTCTCCTGGCCCTGTGCATATCTTTTTGGAACACCATGGCTTCATGGTCTTCACAGAGAAGGGTGAAGGGGTGAAGCCATGCTTTAGCAGAAGAGCTGCAGGGTTAATGGTTTCCTGTCTAGCAAAAATATAAACTGCAGTTCCTTTTGTCTGCAAATGGTGCTGAGCTCATTTGTCTCATCCCAGCGAGGGCCTCCAGGTTGCTCAATAACAATGCTCCCTTCTGCAAGCTACTGTAATTTTCAATGACAGTGGGGATGCAAGTTCTGTGCTTTTTGCTGACCTTTTAATCACTCAATCTTGCTCATGCTCACATGACATTTCACAAATCAGCCCCACAGGCAGGCTCTGCATGAGGGATCCCAGGTGGCAGAGAGGCTTATCTACAAATGCAGTGGCTCTGACCAGGCTGAGTGTAACTCCCAGAGCCTACATAGCTTGTCCGGCAAAAGTGTGGATACTCATGGATGTCTGGGTGTGTAAGTACTGGAGCTCTTGCAGGCTGACCTTATATGCAGGTGAATAGGCTTGGCCTGAATTTGCACTTTAGCTCTCTAGATCCCTTTTTTTTTTTTTTTCCTGGCCTGACATTCTCTAACAAATCCTGTTGTACTACTTCTCCAGATTATACAGGATAAAGTTTGCTGAAAGTCAAGTCATCTTGTTCTAAGAGTAATTGCTACAGAGGACTGTACATCACAAAAGACAGATACTGTTCAGACCGGAAGCCTAGACTCTCCAAAAGGCATTAAGACACAGAGAGGTGGAGGTTGGCATGCTTTCCACTAGGCCAAACAAAAGAGATTGCTAAAGCAGATTGTAAAACTTGTTAAACTAAATGCTTCCAATGGAAATTCTCTTGCTGTCAGCTGAAAATGCAGGTAGCAGCAGAGCCCAGAGAGATGCCACATGCCAGCAGGCAAAGTGAACCTCTCCTGCTCTCCAGGCACACAGCCCCAGGGAACAGAGCTCCCTCTGGAGCACTGACATGGCTGCAGGGCCTGTGCCACCGCACTGAGGGAGGGAGCAGGGCAGCCTGGGGACAGCCCCCAGCCCAGGGCATCAGGCATTGCAGCCAGGGTGAGGCAGGGCTGGCCTGAGTACAAGGAGAGGGGAAAAGGCTTCTCGCTCAGCACACACAAGCAGACCTCTCATTCCTTAGCACCAAGACTGCTGGGGGAGCAGAAAGTTCACATTAAGCTGAGAACTGAGCACCTCGAGAAGGGGTGTTCAGCCCTGTACAGCCCTTGAGGTGGGGTAGAGACTTACAGAGCAGAAGGACCTTAAGCAGCCTGTTGGTAGACTGGAAGTGGGAAGGTGAGATTGAGATGGAAACAAGCAGCTGGAAATATAAGGAGGCATGAACGACTGACAAAAGTGATTACTACAATTTAGCAAACAAATACATTTAACAAATCAATTTCAAAGTGGAAAAATCATAAAAAGCACACCACATCAGAAAATATTATCAAGCATCCATCATCCATTCAATTAAACATTCATAGCTCAAAGCTAATCATAATTCTTGGCTTGTTAGTCTTATGAGCTAAAGATTCCGGATTTCCTGGCCCATTTTATGTCAGAAAAAGGGCAACAAAACATCAGAATCACTGGCATCAGGAAGCAAGCTCACAAAGTGTAACTACAGCACTCAGACAACATGAAGAGATAATTTTTCACAGTACCTGGCAGCCAACTTGGAATGGATGTATTATTAGTCTATTAAGCCTTTCTTTTTTAACAGCAATCTTCACTTTAATATGTACCTTCCCTTCTTTTCATCATGAAAATCTAATTCCCTTTCCTGAAGGTATAAAGTCATTGGCAGAACAAAAGTATTCTCTTTAAATGTTCAACATGTTTGAACATCAGCTGTTGCCTACTGGTACTCTCCATCCATCAGTGGAGCTGAGCTCATTCCACTCCTGTCAGGGGTAACTTAGTGACCAGAACATCGACTTCCCAAACCCTGCAGGAGAACAGGAGGATGCTGAGACTGTAAAGCACAACACTGCATTCTCCAAGAAAGCTGTCTGTTTCTTGGCAACTGGAAAAACAATCTCTCTCAATTAACGTAGTCTAGTCCACATCTGCTGTTAAAACATTAGAGGAAATATTTGAGCCTTTTCAAATTGTTGATAATGAAATTACACAGACAAGAGATTAGATTGTTCTTTTGGAAACAGGTTTAATTAATAGCCTGGACATTCTATTTGTACTCTTTCTAAAGTCCATGATTCAAGTTTCATTTCCTTTCCCTTCTGTAGCATCTCTTGCTGTGAAGTTATGAAAAAGAAAGGAGAAAAAAAGCTTGTATTTTTTTCCCAAGTAATTCAAGGCAGAGTGTTAGAACTTCTGTTAAAATATACCTGCTTGCTTTATGGTTGAATAAAAGTCACATGCGGCAGTAGGGATTGGAAGGTCATTTGGCAGTCCTGTGTCCAAGGCTCATTCTGACCAGAGCATTGTGTTTCATCTTCAGTAGCTATATTTTTACACATATATATTTAATTTTTTTCACAGATAGGGAGAATTACTCTGTTCTCTGTGCTTTCCCTCACTCACACTTGTGAAACACTAACACTTGTCAGACTCCTGCCTTACAGTTCACAGGCAGCTCTCTCCATTTTAAGGTTTAAATCCTAAAGGTGGTAAGAGCTTTGCCTTTTAGGCATAGTTTAAAAGTTGGCAAATATCCCTTTTGAGCTTGCAAACACATTTCTCCAACTGAAAAGAACTGTCAGATGTTTCTAGCAACGAGAGGGCTGCACACACAGTTTGCTTAATGACTTTTATATTGTAAAACTCCTTTGCCTGCTATAATTTTCATACGCTAATTCCACTTTTAAACGCTTACCGCACAAAGCAGTCACTGCTTGAGACAAAGTAAATATAATTCACAATAAGGCCATTACTTACCCAGAAAAGTATACTAAGTAAATATCATTTTAAAAATCATACCTTGGGCACAGGAGCTCCAAATTTCTACCAGGAAACAAACCTTCACCAGGAGTCTTGTGAAGGGGCTCCTCATAGAGCAATACAGACATTATTACTGACCCAGTCTATCCATGAACCTCCTGATATTTTTAGTATCTCATCAAGCAAAAAAATAATTCCTATTGCTTCCTACACTGCTACTTTTGGAGTGAAAGCTAGAGAAAACTTTGATTACAAAAGCGTAGCTTTTTCTGAGACGCTGTTTAATGAAACCACATTCGTTTCCTATTGATCAACCACACATATTTTGTTGAATGCGAAACAATAGCCATGGGGAAATTAAACATTGAAATCTGCAGACATTCTGGAACAATATTTGTTTAACAGCTGCTGAACTCTGGAAGTAACAGCAAAGAGTATTATGTAAGAAAATCCTGTAACCCAAACAGATAATATTCTGGTTAACATCACGCTGAGGCTCTACTTGCTTAAAACACCAGTTGTTACAAGAAAACTATGTTCTGCTGAGGATCTACAGTGCAGAACTATTTGTTCAGTCCAGCAAAGTAACAAGCTAGAGATGTTCAATCAATCAAATTCAGGTAAATATATAATTGCTATTTCTTTAAAAGGAAACAAATATATAATACAACAGATTACTTGGTCTTGCTTCATCTTTGAAAAAATATTACTGGAATGATAGATTTTACACTAGATTGTTCCAGCCTTCAGAGCTAAAACTGAACCCATAAAAATAAATCTGGAACCATCAAAAGCTCTAAATACAGACATGGACAAAGAGCTGACAGAAATAAATGAACTAATTGGACCTATATTTCTTAGCAGAATGTACCAGATTTCATGCCATGATTGTTTCATGATAGTAAATGGAAAACAAACCGCTATTGTTTAATCTTGGTAAATAAAAGATATTTTTATGAGCATTGACCCAGAAAAAAGTTGACAGTTTGCCAAATAGGTATTTTTTTTCATTGCTACCAGACATTTTTAACTAAAATCTGGAGCTGGCCAGTAGATTAACATAGTTTTAAGTGATATCATAAATTGTATGTTTGTTTGGCTGTTACCAGAGATACTTTAAAAGTAACAGTGAAGAATTACCATTTCAAGAGAGGCCATACAACCTTTCTCAAATTAGTAATGCTACTTATTCATTCCAGATAGATGAGATTTCAAATAATTATCCAAACTACAAATAATTCAATTAAGTCAGTGCAACACTTCAAATCTGGTTATCAAATTTTACACAAATAGCTTCAGAGGGCTTTTCATCAGCCTTGTAGGAAATCAGTTAGGTAGCAGAACACTTGGTAAAAGTATATAATTTTTTGAATAAAACAGTATAATGTTCATCTGCAACAGTTAAAAGTTCCTATGAAAAAAGTTGAGGTAGCTCCCTTATCTATTTTTATGGAGTTTCCCTTAAGTATAACCAACTGTAAAGTTTGATTTCAAGAGACTTGATCATAAATATGCAACCAATGAAGACAAATGCTGGAGAGCTCCTTGTCCTCTGCTTAAAAAGAGCATAAAATAGTACCAGTGAGGAGAACAGAGTTTATTCCATTAAACCAAGGTTCACTTTTTCCATCAGCTTTGTCTAAGTTATTGCATAGGACAATATCATCATCTTAGCTCACCCAATAGCTGATTTTACTGGGATTAAACATGTCAGTTTTATGCTGTTCTAGGATGGATATTGTAAAAAGAAAATCAAAGATCTTTTCCTGACATATTTTTCTTTCGAGAAGAAACTTAGTTAAGGAGAACTTTTATTTAAAATTTCTATGACTGTCAATATTCATCTCACTCCAGCTCCTTGAAACTTTTTGGCCATAGCAAAAAAGACAATTTTTCCCCTTTGTGCTGTCCTCAGGGTACTTCTTCCATCAGGACAGGGTCTACATCCCCCCCATCACATCATCTGTGTGTGGTCACAGACACATGCTGTGTTAGCCAGAGGTGGGGCCAGAGAAACACAAGGTCCTGCATCAGATCACTGGCACGTGTGACCAATGTAGGGACTGATCCAGCTCAGGGAAGAGCCAGACAGGACAGGCAGGGAGAAAGGAGGCCATTCAGCAGTTTCTCCTGCCTTTATACCTGAGCACTCTTTCAGAAACACCAATGCTCTGCTCTAGATATTTTTATTTTTATTTGTTTCCATTTAGCAAGAAATAGGTTGCCTTTAACTACAGACCTCAGTGCACAGGATGAGGGCAGGAAATACAGAGCTCACCATTCATGGAGGGTAAAGCCAGAGATCAAGATAAAATACATACAGTGCCAGCTGCCAACATTGAGGCTGAGCAAGTAAGTAAAAAGCCCGTCTAAACAGAGGGATAAAGTGTGTTTTACTGACCTTAAAGATCCCTTGGGCTGTTTCTGCATTGCAGCACAGGAAATAAGGTCAGGACTGGGACTGCTAATTTCCCATTTGCTTTTAAGCTTCAAGAATATGACAACAATTCTGATGCCCAAAACACCAAAGCAGCAAGAAACATGAGCCAAGGAAAGACAAGCAAAAGGACAAACCAAAAGCATCTCCCCCCCACCCCCCAAATTTGTTTTCTTAAAAATCTGTTAATACAGGTGTTTACTTAATACATTCTCTTCCTCTGAATGATTAGTTATTTCTATCCTTTCAGTTCTGTTAGTGTCTCAGTAATAGTATTTGGCCAGACAATGCTTAACTGTGCTGCACCATCTTTTTTAATTTTTAGCTTCTGCCATGTTTCCCTTTCAAAGGCTGTTCTTCCCACAGTAACAGTAGGGTCACCTGGAAGGACCTCTGTCTATTCAGAAGCTCAAAACCACAGAACCCAATTTTCTGCAGCCGCAAATGGAGAGTCCTGACAAATCTTCCAGGAAGCCAAGTGCCCAGGCTCTATCTATGGCTCTGCCACTTTTGAAATGGATCCCACAAATGTGATGGTGTTTTCAGACCTTTGTTTCCCTGAGAGCCACAGTGCTCTGCTCACGCACCACAGCTGGGGACCAGCTACCACAAATGGGCCCCAGCACATGGGATCTGGTACCGTGTCCAACAGGCAGCTCTCTTTGGAGAAGCTCCTGTTCTCTGCTTACCTCGTGGTTTTCCTCCTTTGTGATTCACTGTTTAGACACAGCTGCAAAGGGCATTAGTGGGAGAGATCCAGATGAACTTCGTTTTGTTTTTGTGACACTGGAGTTTCCAGTTAAGTTTATTTAGGGTAACAACATGGCCTCTGAGGAAGGCAACATCTCAGTCACTGCCATGTCAGTGCTATAGATGCAGTGAAAAGCTAACACTCACACTCGGTGTGTTGTGAAAGGTAGTTTGAATTTCTGATGCATTCTGGCACAACCACTGTGCACCAGCTAATGCTTTTAGACAGCACAGACACCTCCAGACAGGGTGATAATTTTACAGTGCCTTTGTTATTTATGTGAGTGGCCCACCACAATCCGTGGGAAAGGTGATGCGAACTGCCTCACAATTGCATTTCATGTGGGTCCTGGTTCCTGATGCACCTTACCCTACTGTCCACACTTTGAAGCAGAGCAGAAGAACTTGCTGCCTGCCCACACAGAAGTCTGGTTAACTTACTTCAGAGCGTATCTTGGGTGTAAACCAACTTATATGCAGTGCAAAAAATTCTTAGGGACTTGAACACCTGTGTGAGAGAGGGAACATGCCAAGGTAGTTTAACAAATTTAACCCATTTTCTTTAGACTCTTTTGCTTAACGTTATAGCTTAGACAGAAGTTTCACAGGTAGCACAATAGCAACCAGTCAGTCCAAGACCTGATTACAATAAACTTTGTAACCCTGGCTAATTTTTGTGTGAACCCAGATTTCCTTTCTGGACAGTGAAAAATCTTGCTAAGCTCAGACCATAACAAAAGCAGCAATAGCTCTGTAAAAAGATAGCTATAGGTACAGTTTGAATGGCTGTCTGTAACATTCTCCAACTTGAGCAAATTGACTTGGGGTATCTTGCATGCTCTTATCGTATACCTCAATTAAATTTCTCACACCAGCCTAACATGCTTCCAGTTCCATGGAATATATTTAATAAGCCACATTCAGTTCCAGTTTATTAGAGATCCCAGCTACTTACACAGGATGAATTGCCTCCCTTTTTGTAGCTTACCACACTGCACCTGGCAAAGTCCATACAAGGTTGACCATATTGCCTTTGCAAACTGAACCCTTCCCCAGCCCATGCTGTGCAGCATTCCCAACCCCTGCTAAGTATTTCTAGCAGCATGTCAATCTAACTTCAGGTACCGAAGTGTTTACTTGTCACATGTTCTTCTGTTTCTCCTACTTCTTAAGATATAAAAATGAAGCACTTAAAAGTTCTTAAATAAATATAAACGCCTATGTTACTACAGGTCATTCCCCATTAAAGAAAAAATCAGTGCTCCCTAGAATCACAGAATGGTTTGGGTTGGAAGGACCCTTAAAGGTCATCTAGTCCAACTTTCCTGCAATGAGCAGGGGCAACTTCAACTAGATCAAGTTGCTCAGAGCCCCACCCAAGCTGACCTTTGATGTTTCCACAACTGGGGGCATCTCCCACCTCTCTGGTAAACCTGTTCCATTGTTTCACCACCCTCATTGTAAAAACGTCCTACTCATATCTAGTCTAATTCTAGTCTAGATTCTACCTCTAATTCTACCCTCTTTCAGTTTAAAACCATTACCCCTATTCCTAACTCCATCTGGGTCACAGCTAGAGGGAACTTATTTGTTCATCTCTCACTGTATGCCGAAGACCTCAAGGTCACATCCCACATAGCAGTGCAGGCTCACTGTGCCAGCACAGCAGTGGCCCTGCTATTCCAGGCTCCTCTCCCAGAAACAGCACATGCAGCAGCTCCTTTTACAGCAGCTCGCAGCTAACACAGCATTTCTATACAATACAAGTGTTTACTCTTGCGTGCCCAAAAATACCAGTAGCGACACTAAATGAACAGCAGAATAGCAGTTAGTGCTTTAATGCTTCAAACTTAAGGAGATAATTACCTCCCCTTTAAAGGGGAATGTGTTCTTACAGTACTGCTGAAGACCTGTGCTGATGAGGGGCTTCACCAGGAGGGTAGAGCAGCTTCAAGCAGCTCTCTGCCCTCCGCCTGCACTGGCAGGGAAGGGCAGAGCTCAGGGTTTCAGTGTTACTTGGTTACTTTCATTGAATGGAGCTGGGCTTTGCTCAATAGCCATTGAGTACATTCCTCAGATTCTTTTCTTCTGTGCTTTGTAAATCGGGGTTGGAAGTTATTGCTGAAAGCATAGGAACTTAAAAATCACCTTTTTCAGCCTCCTGTCACCTCAGGGTACTTTTGTGATAAACTGATCCAGGCTTGAAGGATGAAGCGTCTTTTATAGCCCCAATAACAAAACAATTAAAAAAATAATGAATTACTGACCTTGCCATACTCTCAGCTGGCACTCTTAGGTTTGTGAGTAGCCGTGCCCATGACCAGAAGCACAAGTTGTGCCCCTGGTAATAAGAATCCAGCTGTCACAGGAGCCAAGGCTCCTTTGTAGCCTGTTGAAAGCAGCATTTTAAAAACCAGCATGGTACATCTTATCCACTGAAGTTAAACAAAGGTTTTCCATGATTAATCTTTCCAAGATTTTCAGTGCTCACCTCCCTACTTAGAACAACATTAGTTAAAGCTCCTGGGGGAATTTGAAACTGAAATCTGGGCAATCAGGACACAACTTTGTCCTGCATGGATTCAGTGTGAAAATCTAGATGATTAAGGCATTTCACACAAATTGTGATCCACAAAGAAGGCATTTTAAAATATTTATCCCATAGTAAATATTTAACCATATCAGAAATGAGGAATAGTTGAAGTGTTTACTAGAATTTGTTCTCTTCCAGAATTTTCTATTTAGGGACAGAACCACAGTCTAGGGGCAACACACTGATCACTGCTTATGATTCAATCCCTGCTCAAAGTATAATGTGTTGAGTTCAAGCAGCACCTTGGCAACATCCAAAGCCACAGGAAAAGGATTTCTTCCCTTACTTATCTAAATACTGGCCTTAATTATCCCAGAGAATATTTGCTTCTGATTTTCTTGTAGATACTTAGAAAACCGAAACTATAAAGGAAAAAAAAAAAAAACAAAACCCAGAAAACTTTATTTTTGCATTCATTTAAAGGTTTTCAGTTCAAAATTGGAGATGAAAGAGGAAGATTTTGTTCAATCAAGTTTTTAACCAGAAAACTTCTATAAATTATGAGAAGGTTGCTAAAGGTCAGCATGCTATAACCAAATTCCAGCCTGTTAAATTACTGCTATACCACGCTTCCAAGAAAATCTGTATTCAACATCTGTTTTCTTTACAGGAGATCATTAGGAACAGGCAAGGCAGAGTCATAGCCTCATTCTGCACTTACCTCAAGTTTTGAAAGGACAGATCTGTCCCTCTCTAGACACAAGACAAGATAAAAACCTGGCCCTGTTGGACTTGGTCACTACTGTGATGTTTTAGAGTTGCTTTGGAATCAGACATTACCCAAAAATCAGTATTAATGAGGAAAACAGGAAGGCGAGCTGGAGACCAGCCAGCTCTGCTTCTCATCGTTTACACTTGCCGCTGTTCAGACTAATTTTTTATCAAGTCAGAGCAGATTTGTCTTTTTGACATAGCTGACGAAAAACTTCCTGAAAAAAATAAGTCTGTGGCTGATAGTCAAATGAAAAATCAGTGTGGATCCCAACATCCTGCTGCTTCTGAAGAGGTCAGCTCTCTGAAAAAACCCAAACCCGAACATATGCAGTTCTCAAAGAGCTCTGCAATTAAAGTTACAGAAAGCAACTGTTACTCCCTAGCATGTGCTAAAACAAGTGTTTCCCAACACTTCAATTTGTTTTTGTGAGACCAGCACATGAACTATGGGGACATCTGGATATTTCAAGATCAGTATGGTTGTGGATACAAATGCAACAGGAAAAAAATGTTCAGCTCTGCAAAAGGACCTCTCTGGGCACAACCTGAGGCAACCTGACCAGAAGCGTTGCACATTTCTCCCACTCCTGCTGTTGCTTTCACCCACTTCCCATCCCTTCCTTACCTCCTTTTTGGTACCTCTTCCTAACGCTGACATAAACACAAGGCAAAGTCTAAGAGTAAAACAGATGTTTCTGGATGTGGTGAAAATTCTGAAAATGCTGAGCCTCTGACAAGGTTGTCATTATGTAAATATTTGATGCCACATGCAGAAAAGAGTTTTCACAAGTAGAAATCCTAAGACACAGAGGAAAAAAAACCAACACAAATAAAACCAAAGGGCATGAGTGTGCCTGGAACAACAAAGTGCCTAACATTTTGGGGCAGCACCCTGCCTGTGGCTTACTGTACCTCCAGCATCTTTTTCATCCCAGACCCAAAGTAGTAGCACCAATCACAGGAGCCTGGTCACAGGGCTGTGGGGACTTTGATTCAAATATATTCACTATCTGTTTTAAAGATTGGTCAAGTTACACAGTGCAACAAAGGATAACTGAAGAGGAACATTCAAATGGATTATCATAACCATCCACGGTGCCATACTGCTTTTTTATATAAGTTTTCAAAGGATCACATTTCTTGTTTCTCTTATTCTGTCTACGTGAACATCATGTGGCTACAATGCAGACAATTTTAAATGAGTGTTAAACCTGGGGTTAGTGTAAGGAGAAGTTTAGCTTACCATGGGATCTTTCATATTGCTTGTTTAGTCTGAATTATTTATGACCTTTAAAGGAAAAAGTCTATTCTTCAGCTGACCCATATGCAGCATGTGTACTTACCCCCTAAATGGCTATAGAGTTTATTATACTCAAGAATGTTTTTGTGCTAAGTTTTGAGCTGTGCATAACTATTGAAATTTTGAACACACATCATGGATGCTGAAGTGTTTTCAGGAAAAATTGGTACGGAATAATACAGAATAATACAGGAATACACAGAATAGACTGTGGACAGGTGGACTGTAAAAAAAAATTGGTAGAGCTTCATTTGACAGATGAGGGAGAAGATACAAAGCAAAACTCAGGAAAGAGCAGGGAAGAAGAAAGATTTATTATGTAGTGCTTCAAAGACCAATGATATAAAGGGTTACCCACAGCTGCACATGCCCACCAGGATGGGGCTTGGTTTATTTTTCAGTGACAAGGATTATCCAAAATTAGCAGACCAAAGAATCTACTGCTACTGAGCTGTAGCACAGCTACAACTGCCCTATTTTGTTAAGTGGCTGCTGAATTAGAGATTGTTCTACCCAAAGGTGACCATGGTTTCCACACACTGCACTAGATGTAAAGCAGCCTTCCCAGGGACCTCACACTTCCTTTTAAATTTGCATTGTTTTGTATGATTCTTTGCTTTGTTTCTCCCTGCAATGGAAAAGAGGGTTAAACAACCCCCCTCCTTCATAAAACTAACATTTTTAATAAGCTAAATGGAAAGAAAAAAAAAACACCCCCCAAAAAAGATACCATTTCACTGCTTCATCCAAGCAAAAAAGCAAGTGAGATGTGGCATGGCTTTAAACACAAGTGCCACTGTGGTTTCCCCCTATAGCTCGTCTTTATCTAAACAATGAGGCTGTTTGCAGCAACACATCTCAAACAGAGCTTTAAGGCAAATGAAACACATTAGCTTTAGATTTTAAAAGGTGAATCCAAAGCTGAGTGGCGCAGCAGTACACAGAAACAAGGGCTTTCAGAAGCAAACAAGCACGGGAGCCTCGGGGACAGGACGGTCACCCCTCACATCCCCTGGCAGGTGCCCCATTCAAATCCTGCATCAGCAGTGAGAGTGATTGACATTGCACCGACCATATCAGCTCTTTCTGAAAGGAGCATTGATGCTTTTAGCTGGTTTGTGGTATCAACAGCAAAGCTTTGATGAGCAGAAAGCTTGACCCATCCTTCACCCCTGCTGAGGCAGAGCTGGAGCAGGTTGGGAAGGCAGGATGCAGAGGCCCACAGTTAGACCTGCTGTTTGAAGAAAGGTAAGCGTAATGCCACTGAAAGGACCTTACTTCCTTCATGTGATAGTAGAGAAGTTCAAATTCATGACCTTTGAAGAGTGATCCATCTGGAGACTTATTATTTTCACACAGATGAACCAATTGCAAGAAATAACCTTTTCCTTTATCCCTCAAGAAAGTTTCAAGCCTAGTTAGCAACATCAGTTATTTCTATGGCAACAGACAGACATAAACACAGGATTATAACGTTCAACAAAGGAAAAGGAAGAAACAGGACTTGAAGAGGGAAGGGTCTAGAAGACCTGTAAAAGAAGCTAGGAAGTTACTAATTTTCTTAAAATCCATATTTCTTCTTGCTCCCAACAGGACTCCTATTAATACTACATCTTTTTGGTAAAAAATTTGAATTCAGAAAGGGAGAATGGCACAGGACCGTACACTACTTTTTGCTGTAGGGGTAATGGAGTCAAATAGCTGGGATGACTGATATTTGTGACAGAGCATGACAGAGTGCCTTGCTTGGAGGGATTGCAGCTCACAAAATTAACTTTATGTTAGAAAGCACATACTTTTATTCAGTGAATTAAAACAGACACACACATAAATTTAGAATTCTCACATACACTTATGCACACTAAATGGAGAAGAGCAGGTAATCCTAGTGTTGTCAAACCAAAACTGATGTTTGAGGAAAAGCACAGACGATACCTCTTAGAGTTTACTTTGCTGTGAGCAAAGTCACCGCTCCCTTTTACCTCGGCAGCTGTTTGCACCACTTCCAAATGTGACCACTATTTAGACAACAGCAGCAACTCCTTGGCTGCTTGTCCCAGCATTTAGAACTGCAGAAAGCATCACACAGTGCTGAACCAAGAGCGGGTATTTCCTTCCTTGATTTTCTCTTCCATTTCCATCAGCAGGGCCAGCAGAACCTCTTGGCAGGGGGAGCCAAGGGAGGAACTGCCCCAAAGGGTGCCCAAGGGTCCATCTCCATCACAGCCTGGCCGGGGAACACACCAGGGGCTGTTTTAGGAGAGCTGACCCCCAGCTGCAGAGTCTGTGTGGCAGCCTGGGCCAAAGACACAGGGCCAGGGCTAGGTTGTTACTCAGGCAGGTACACCCAAACCAGCTCAAGCTACAGTTTCTTCTTTGAATTGCTCTACAGCAGACATTTCACAGGAACATCTGTCTGCCTGGGGCCCAGCCAAAGGAAGAAATGTTGCTTTGGAGTTCTTATTTAAAATCACCACCCTCACTTATCCCAGACACATACTTCTGCATGAGACAGAGAAAGAAGGGAAGGGAAAACCCAGCCTGCAGAGCCTAGCAATGGGTCTGAGGCACAGCCTGATTAGCAAGGGGTCTGGGAAGAGACAGGTACATGGGACGCTCTGGCAAGCAAAACACAAGCCAGGCCATAAAACTTGGAGAACTCCTTGCTAATCCAGGGCATGCCAAGAAAGTGAGGGTCATTCCTCCTGAGATACGAGCAATGAGGTCAGAAAACCTTTTCATTTGTAGAGCTGGGAGGGAAGAGATGTCCAGCCCACTAAAGAACAATGCAGAAACATCTACTGTAGTCAGAGGGCTGACCAGCCACTGGACAGTTTGTCAGAAAGCCAATAAATGATAGTGATTAAATAATTGAGTAATGTTGCCTAGAATTAAAAGCAAAAAGGAAAAACCATTAAGCATCTTCTGAAGCTTGAAGTAACTATTCTCAAAGCCAAGGAGGATTGACAGAAGCACATAGTGCAGACAGGCCTACAGGCAGGAACTTCTCTGCATACTTCATCACCTTTGCCAAGAGAGATGCTGTGCCTCATTATTCACCGGTAATATCCCAGGACTCGGAGCATCTCTTTGCTTTTAAAAAGCCCCAGTGAAAATTCTCATTTTTCTATCCAGGCACAGAAGCTGCCTTTTGGAAGTCAGATGCAAAAGCCCTGCACTATCTCACCCACATGTCAACTCAGTGCCGGCAGGAAGATGCAGTGATAGCAAAGAGTGCCAGGCAGAACAGAATGACAGAGCCCAGAGTCATCACTAACTTAGCAACAGCAATTCCTTGTGTGCCTGGAGTTACTCTCATCACTTCTAAAAGTTTTTAAATTAATCTATTTCTTTGCACATAAATAATTCACGCAGAGACTGATTTACTGTACCACTGTCCATGGATCTACAGTGCTCCCATGCTTTGCCTATTAAAACAATTCCAACTGCTGCTAAGGACACAAGAAGGATGACTGTTTCCAAATTGCTTTCCGAAGAAGTAGAAGCTGTCATAATATTTAACCTTTCCTCTATTCTCCCACCGACACGCACCCCTCCGCACCCCACCCCGCCGCTGGTTCCCACACCCCAGATATGAAAACAGATAAGGAGGTCCCCCCCCTCTGCTTCCTGATGGTGAGTCACGGCTCTGAGTCAGCCTTTGTGTTCCAGGGAACCTGGAAGGCTTTGAAACCCGCTGTTGATTTTGGCAAAACCACTTCTTCTTGCTTTGAGGGTGAAAGGATTTACACACATCATTTTTGGTCTGAAAATAGCTGCTGAGATGCAAACAGCAAGAGTGTGGCCAAATATTTTCTTGTCCTTGAACTGCAGAAGTAGAACCCTCCCTGTCCTGGGGCACAGCTGCGCTAAAGTGAGCCACAAAATACCAGCTTAAACCCTGATGGTTTGAGGAGGATGCGCTCCCAGCTCCTCTTTCATGCACGGAAGGTACCACTACTCTTGGCTTTGGATATAACCACCTCTGGAGCAACTGGTCACGTTTCAGGGATGACCAAGAAAGGTGTTGTCAGCTGCTGGGTCACTGTCTGCTTCCCACAGTCAGGTGAGCTGAAGCCAAATAGTACCAGTTCCAGTCCTGACATTACTAAGCCAAACTCCTTCCTCCTCTGTGTTCCCTGGTGCATTCCTTCCAGCTGAGTCAGGCCACTCTTCAGCAGCTCGTATTAAGGGGCTTTGCACCAGGAGATGCAGACAGAAGTGTCTTTTCATAAATGAAAGTTTGCCCCAGCTCGGTTGAGACACGCCAGTAATGAGGGAAATTCTGGCAGAGACCTCTCAAGAATCCCTGTGTGTCTCTGCCTAGCCCTCCTCTGTCTCCACAGGTCAGCACTTTGTAGTTATATAGAAAAAATCCCCTCATTCTTGGCGGAGAAAAGCTGCCGTATTTTTATTAACATGTTTGAACATTACATCAGCTGCTCATCTCAAACGTTCATCCACTTCTGTGCCTACTTCTGTATCTGTTTTACAAAACCTTTAATTAAATTAATTACACTTTAACATATATATTTTAATTTCCTTTTGCAATCGTATTTCAGACATCTTTTGGTCTCTCATTGTAATTCCAAACTACATTCCTTCCTTTCATGTCTGTTTGGTAAACACCTTTGCTTGGGCCAGATTCATTAGCATTTTAATTATTTTCTCACTCCAGGACTTGTCTGCTATTCCTTCTTCCCACACTATGGCAAGTTAGGCCATTTCTAGGTTAAACCCTAAATTCACTGGAAAGTCTTAAAGCATGAGTATGACTGTATACAGAAAACAGAAAAAAAATTGTCTGTAAAAAGTGCAATTAGTTGCTACACTTTGTTTCAGAGTATAGCTATTGTTAAAGAAATTATTTCAAGGAAATTAGGTTTAATATTCTTTAATAGGAGTTTTGCATGATAAGGCAAAGAAACTTGAAACATGCCAAAGCACAGGAAAACAGTTAAAATATCAGTTGTCACAGCAGTTTAAGTTTGCTTCAATGATTATTGAGAAAGGGTAATCCTTATGTGCTAAAACTTAGGACAGATTTTAACCTTAATTTTTAATTCAACTTTGAGTGTGAAAAACAGCTGAGGTACTCTCCTCCCTCCACATCTCTGTGAAATAGTTTCTTTTAAAATAATCTACCCAAAAAACATAGCACTAAAAAGCACTTTTAACTACTTTTTAAATTCTACATGCGTTTATTAGAAAATCTGGCTACTTATTAAAAGTGGCAACACACTTTGAAAAACAAAGTGAAATGTTTCAACTAACCAGAGATGTCCATTCCCCTTCCCCAAGTGGTCTGCCAATCTAAGAAAAAAACCCAAAACCAAAACAGTTTGCTCGGCTCTACACATACACAACTCCTACAATTTATCGTGCATCAGATGCTAAAAATCAAGGATATTTCTTAGTTGGGACATTCAGATAAGAGTACATTTGCAATAGTTTTAAGCTTTATTTTCATTGACTAAAGGACACATTTCACCATGAGCAGAAAATAAAAGGGTGTTAAAATTCCAGTTCTGCTATAAGACTGCAGAGAAAGTCCTTGGTTTTCACATCAGCTGAATTGAAAGCTGCATGAGGGATAAGAGTCAGACCTACTGATGGCAGGCTACAAGCTTCCCATGCTTTCACTTATCTCTGTATTTAATAAAGTCTACATGCAATGTTCTCCTCATGGAGGGTAGAAGTTACAGCAGTTCACACCTTTACCTGACTAGAAATGCCTCCATTAAACCACTTCTCTGCCTTTGCTGACAAAGTCACTTAGAACCCAAGTTGCCATTTTAGTTGAATTCCCTTCCAAACCAAAGACAGGCCATTTATATTTACATTAATCAGTATTAGCTCCTGATGGGCATTATATAAGCACCATTAAAACACACACATTGTACAACTGGCTTTCCCAGACAGACAAGTTTTTATCTTGCTGACTTGTTTCTTATCCAGGAGGATATTTTTTCTTTTAGCATGAACCTCTCCTACATGCCTTCAAAATGCACCTGCTTTCCTCACTGCCAGTACTGTGTGAGCTCTGTGAACATTGCACCACCCCTGTAACCTCTCCTGCCATCAGCAGGTATCTCAAACTGCTCTATCTGAAACCCTCGAGGATAAACAAACAGAGCAGGATCTGCTATTACAGGTCTGGGGCTGCAATCACTCCCAAACTTGATTGCAAGCAGAAACCCTTTTCTTCTGCAGTGCTTTTCCAATTTACACCTCTAAAATACTTCAAGTTATTTCCCATATGAAACTGATGAAGGGCAGCAAACAGCACATAGGACAATCCTTTGAGGTCCTCATAGCCGTTTGTAGACTGAAATAGGATGTAAAAGCAGCACAGGAGCGACCAGAAGATATACATCACTGCCCACTCAAAACAAGCTCGTTTCAGTTCGGCCTACTAGATCCAATCCTACTTTCCTAATGCTCTATGCAGGTTGCAAAAGTCGTCTTGAGACCCGGCATATCTGATTTCACACAGGCACCTGTAAATGTAGGGTACTGATGTTGGGTATCTGCAACTTCAGCAGTTCCAACTCATTCCAAAAACCTTATTTGGAGCATAACCTTTCATTATACAAACAGGACAAAAACAAACTCAGCAGGATACTGGTGCTTCTGTTTATAAAAATGACCCACTGTGGACTAGTATATGGTCCAGCATATCATCATATAAATCCAGATTTCATCTGAAAACAATGACATGCTCTTAAACTAACTGGGCTATTAAAGTCTAACTATGATGATTCTGATGTTAGCTTTTGATACAGAAAGTGGGGAAACAAATGGAAAAAAATAACTGGAAGACTATTCAAGAATAGGAAAAAGAACTAAAAGTAGTGAATAAAAAATTACAGTGGAAGGGAAAAATGCCAAAACTGGAGGCTGTCACAACAGGGAATTTCCCTAATGATAACGAATGCAAGAATGAGCTAGTAAACAACATCAACAGAAGTCAAGGTGACTTCTTGTGAGTTTGAGATTCTCACACTTCTGCCCAGTGAAAAATTTTAGTCCTCAGAGCCCTAGGGCCACCTCAGAGGTTTTAGGATTTTGAGGCCACAACTCCTGCTGAGTACTTGCACATAACTACAAAGCATACCCCAAAACTGAACGCCTTCTCAGTTACCCCTTAGGAAACCTGCCTCACCCCTACCCCTCAAAATGCTGTACATTTTAACCAAGATATATCTAATGTGAAGTGCTTAGGTGGGAATACTTAAATAATTTGGAAAAGACAAGGAGAGTTCCCTACACTGCAGGCAGAGAGGGGAGTTGCTTTTGCAAGAGGTTACCTTATCCCAGAATATCTATGACCCCTCAGCTTGGCTGCTGGAATCCGTTCAGCACAGAGAGAAGACAACTCATGGATGAGTAAAAGGGGTACATTAATAATGACAGACAAGGTTTTCCTAGCTCTCACTTCTCCTGCAGGAAAAAATACAAGTGGTATGGAAAGTACCTCAGTTTATGCTTTCACATACCCAAAGTGATTTTGCACACTGTGGCTAGCATTGTCTGAAGATGCTGTTAACTTTGTATACCTGAGAAATTTCACAGGATTGTCATGTTAATAAGCATCTCGTCCAAGCTGAAAAAGCACCTGTGTCAAGAGACTTCCCCGGTGCCAATGAGCAACACTTCATATCATTGCATACTACTGAGGAGTAGCTGGCACCCATAAGCTTCTCATATCTTTTGCACCAAAACATCAGAAATCCTCTCTTGTGGCCAGAGTCCATAAGCTCTGGGTGTCATTAAAACATAGCAATTATCACTGATAGGCTCTGGCACAGATTTTCAGTTTGCTGTGGGAAGGTAAGTCCTAACAAAAAGCATTCTTCTGCTGTGATACGCAAGTTTCATATCTAAAAAAACCAAAATCCGAGCAGAAATAAGACCTACACCCATTCGTCCATAACTTTCCCTCCATTATTTGCTGTATTCCATTGTTCACAAACAATACAGATGCTTACAAATATATTTTTATGCAAGCTCTTTGTGATAAAAATAACTCCTTTCACAATTCACATTGAAAGGCAGCAGGATTCATGCTTCTCCTTCCAAACAATCATGCAGGTATTTGAGTAGGTCTTGGTGCCCCGCTGTCTTCCTCCCTCTAAACACTGACATGGAGGGAGATAATGGGGCTGAAGGAACGAGCTTGCTGCTTTGTATGCACACACAGCAAAAATGAAAAGTAGGTTGTTTGATGTTGAGGGTGAATTGAATTGATCCAGGCACTCCTTTCCAACATTATTATTTATGACAAGCAGTACATATTATTGACCAGTGAACATACAATAAAAATGTAATTAGCTTTCACTTAAACAATTACCTCCTTGTCGTTTCCGATCCAAGTTCAGGAAGTGGCACAGACTCAGGAGGGCAAAGGGTTGCAATTAACAGGCACAGCTCACTGCTAGAACTGCATTAACCCTCTGCAGGTACATCTTTGGATGCAGCAAGCAGCTAAATACAGCCCACAGCAGTACCCAGAAGAAGACTACATTTCTACATTCATTAACATTTGTGAAGTTACTCATTAAATCCTGAGTCAGGAGGTGTGAACCAGTCTCATGCTTCAGCAGACAGATGATCCTTCAGCTCCTGTTTGCTGGGATCTTAACACCACACGAAAAGCAAGCCACAGGTTTTATATTCCATAAATGACTTCCTTCCTCACCTTGCCAATTCCAGCTTTGCACTGGAGAAAGAGCCATCATCCAGATTACTCTCATGCAGATACAGCACAACCTAGGACTCATGTGCAACTATAATAAATCAAATAACTGGCATCGTGGAGGCCAATTCAATTCCAAGGCCAAAAAATCCTGCGAAGTTTTCTATTAACAATTTAATTAGCATTTCTGAGTATGCTTCTCAGGGAAATATTTTATCAGAAAGCTACTCTGGCTTGATAATTTAATCAGAAACCTACTCTGCCTTGATATAACTGGGGGGGGGGAAGCCACATCCTTAATTGGTACTACCATATCAATCACATCTCAATGTATTCAGCCCAGATACTACTATACTAGCTACATAAAACCTATTTTGATCAGAGAACAGATTAAAATTGTTCTGAGAAAATAATTTCTTGGAACTGACTCAAGAGAAGCATTAGTACCTTCCAGTGAATAAAAATCATCCTAGGCTGTAGCATACCTCTTGTTTACAGGCATTGTGTTGTGAGGCTGAGAGAGCTGGAAACCAACAGGTTTGGCTCAAAAGGGATTTTATGCCTTAACCACAGAAGAGACGATAGGGAAGGGTCTTTGCAGCTCCTTGTTCAGCAGTAAGAGGCCTCACTCACCACATGGGATATCCAGAGTCCAAAAAAATTCTTCCACATTCAGGAAGGACACTTTGTACCATCAGGAAGAGAGAATACACTGCAAAAGTGTACCCTGAAGCACAATCCCTCAGTCCGCACGTGTTCCCTCACAGATGCTTTCATCCGTCAGCCAGGGACTCAGGTTCCTGGGCAGGTTGCACACAAAGGTGGTTTCTAATCCCACATGAATCAGATCATCATATCTTTGCCAATTCTATTCATTTTTTAAAACAGCAACAAAAAAAAGTCCTCCCAGACCCATTTCTAAATCCCTGTTTCCCCACCTATAATCACTTACTCAGGAGAGTACACTAGTGACAGCTCTTTGGCAACTCAAAGGATGAAATTATGGTTGAATTGAAGAATTACAGTTTCTAACTTCCCCCTTTTCTACTGTAGGCCAAACTCCTCATTGTTTTAATTTTGAGGGGAGATTAGTACCAACTGTGTTTTGCCTCTTATCTTTGCTAAACAAAAAAGTTATATAATGTTTCAGGAAATGAGTTCAAGTGAATACAACCATCTTTTTCACAGTACTAAATGCTTAAAAAAGATTATGGTTTGCCCATTCTGGCATCTTATGTTTATTCAAGACAGACAAGTCACAGGCAGTAAAAAAGCAAAAAAAAAAAATTCCTGAGCTGTACTATCAAAAGACCAGTCTAAGGTTAAAAGTTATTTTCTTGTCTAAAATTCCTACGTCTCTGTAAAACTGCAAAAGCAGGTGTCACTTAGAATAGTAGCAATTTTTGTGATGGTGCTGGTCTACTAGCATGTCTGAGGAGATATTCACAAATTCATCTTTTAGAGACAGAAGCATTATTTCACAGGCTTACTAAGTACAATGTCAAGAAAACAAGTAATCTGAAAAGAATACTGATATACATGACACAAATAGATCCTACTGTAGGGAAGATCTCTGGGTGTTTCAGGATGTATGACTAAGAGGCAAGATAGAAGAAAAGGCAGCTAAAGGGACCACAATGGGAGCGTTCCATACCATTGTTTTGAAATTAATGTTTATCAGTTTTCCATGAATCACCAACTGCACTTCAAAAACCAGTGCCTGTATTCTTCAAGAGACTATAAATACACCCAGTTTTATTTGCCTGTTCCAGAGAAAGCTGTGAAAAGTAGGACGTCAGTTCTTAATATACAGCAATGATGGAGAGTTGTCACAAGACTGCAAGAAGAGGTGTTGCTTTTTGGAGCTGTGAATGACAAAATACGGCTGTACACCATATTTTCCCTTTCTGATGGACAAGAGCCTTATTTGTCTGTTTGATAATAACACTCTTGAAGTTTTTTGACCTGACTCTTTTCCCTCTAATGACTCCAGTCTACAATACATCACTCTAGTTATATTGGTTTGTGTTTTGTATCACTTGTTTACCTCCCAAGCTCGATATGATCACCAGATTAATATAATTAGAAGTTTAAACCTGCATAAATCCATTTCAGCTAGTGGAGCTTTAAACTCTTTTGCTGGCTTTTAACAAACATTAGCTGTCTTGTACCTAGAGCTAGGCCCAGATTTTTCCTCCAAGTGAGCAAAGTAAGAGTCGAGCAGCTTTTGCATTATTACGTAGCAGGACCAAGCAAGCGATCAATCCTTTCCTACACACTTTCTCGCAGGAAGAAGGAGTGGGAAGAGTCAAACTACTGAGCAACATAAACACACAAATGAGCTGCTAAAGAGCAGACTTTTGTCTCGAACACCAGAACCACTCACTTCCTTCCACACTTCAAAGAAAACACAAAAAAAATTAGGATTTGATCTTCACTAGGATGCCTGTCCCTTGCAGTGTGATGAACCTGAAATCCACATGTCAACCATTTTATTCAAAGTTATCCAAGAATTTGGACAAACGTTTCTTTGTCAAACTTTTAAGCAGAAAGCAAGAATTGTGTGCACAAAAGAGCACAGTTAAGGAACCTGTACATCCCAGATCTGATAACAGGAAAAATTAAGAGAGGGAAAATAGACATGGGGCTACACTTCTAGTGTTATCTGAGGTCTACTGATACATTTGTCTATTTTCTTAGCACTGTGAAGTGACCTTTAGTGTTTCCCTAGTCAACCTGACATATCATAGGGCAAATCAATAATACTACTGCACTGCAATTGTTTGATTCAGGTCAGAGCTCCAAAAGCCTGGAGGATACTTTGAACAGTGATGAAAGAATGTTGTACCAACCTGTGCTCCATTTGCTGTGTAGGGGACAGGCACTGGAATCTAAGTGGAAATGAATAAGGAATTACAAGAAAACCCTACAGAATTGTAGGTATTTTTCTTCCATGGATCAATACAAATTCCAAGAAACCAAACATTTTGAAGAAATAGCAACATACTGTGTGCATATCTCTGAAAAGAGTGAGGTGGTAGTTGTGTAATACACATACCTAAAAGTCTCAAAGGAAAAAAACTTCAAAGGAAATATTTGTGCATTTCCTTTTAGATTGCCTTATGGGGAAAAATAAGTTATTAAATATATTAGAGTTGTGTTCTGTACCAAACTCTGTTTAGAGTTATATTAAGTCTAAAGTTTTTTGAAGGGTTGTTGTATTTGTCATAAGAATGGTAACTTGACAGTATAACTGCTTTTCATAGCAAACCTGTGTGGATTAGGGTGGACTTCGTGAACACAGACCAAATGCTAACACTTTCAGGCAACAGCTATCCCTGTTCCAAGAGACAAAGCACAGGGATACCTTTCCTTCCCGCTGTGGCTGCTGGAAAGTTGTGGGGTTTCTGCATTAGTCAGCACAAGTAGAACTAGTTTTTCTCATTAATTGCACCAGCAGGGTATATAATAAACAGCTGCCTCAGAGGAAATAGCAATGAGAAGGGATAACACAAAAGGAGAGTCCAGTGTATTACACTGATTCACCATGTTCATTCTCTTGCTGGCATTTGTGAACAGAAATAAAAGACTCAGTATGCATACAGTCACTAGCAGACTGGTGGGCTCGAATATTTCCAAGGCATGTTATTTAGCCCTCAGATGAATACTGAGTATGTGTTCCTGTCCCAGAGCTTTGCAGTCTCAGTGTAAAATCTGAGGCTATTATTCAAGCACAGGCTTTGAGGGGGAGTTTCTAAGCTTAAGATGAGGACACAGATTCTGCCCAGAGAGCTGCTTGAGTAGGGATGTGGACTCATGGTCCCTAAAGAGAAACACCCAAATACAGACACAAAGTAAAGGGAAATGTCTTCTTCAGAGTTACCTGATTCAACAGGAATATAGTTCTCCCTTTTCAGAAAAGAGAACATTTAATATCCAAAACAGCTTAGAGATTAAATGAACTCAAATGCCCTCCTACCTTTGTTTAGAAAACAAAGCTGCCCTGCTATAAGAACTGATGGAAATGGCAGATTCTGCTACATATGCATATCTACTTCTATAAACAGTTATATAAAATCCAGGCCCCTCACCCTACATGCAAGGAATTTTTCCTTTCTTTGAAATGAAAACTTTTAAAAGAAATCTTACTGGGAAATCAAAACGTAACTTTCTTCTGGGAATGACAGAGTCTACTTACACATGAGACTCAAACATCAAACGCATTTTGTTGATGGAATTACAGTGAAGGCTTCAAAGAGAGGTCTCCAAATTAATTCAAGTGTATTAGTCATACAAATTCTAATGCAAGCCAAGTATGCTTTAGCTGTTTCAAATAACACAGCATGAGAACACAATTCAAGACCTAAAGTGCAAACTTCATACCCATAAAGAAAGGGGATTTACTTAGGAAACCAAATTGTGAAGCTGTTCTCTGCCTTACAATTTCCTTCCAACGCATTGGAGAGGTTCAACTTTCCTCCTTGGTAGGGCTGTGGACAGCGCAAAAGCAGAAAACCATCAGGGCCGAGAGCAGCACTCTACAGCACGATGTAAGAAAGGAGCTGGGGGTCTCTGGCTGTGCTTAACTAGGGTCCAGGCAGGGGGTGGGAGGTTACAGATAAGGCTGATCAAGGTTGTTAAGGTGGAGAAAGCCTCTGACTGATACACACTGTTTGTGCTTGGAAAATTACACCTCCAGGCTCCATCTTTCCAGTTTTTCAGAGTATTTTCCTTGCTAATGTAGATGAGGATGCTGCTTCCCTTACCATGGCAATAAAAGTCACTAAGAGGGAAACTTTCTAATAGGTCAGAATGTTTTAGAAGCATGAATCTCAGTACTTGTCAGTGAAAGTTGTGTTCTTAAATACATCGCTCGTGTACTTCCATAAATCTCATCCAGAGGGAAAAAGGTTTCTAGAAAGGGGGATGGGAGGAAGGAGCCTTAAGTCTATTTGTTTTCCCAGTGAAATCCCTCTGTCCTCTCCTGAGAACTCCCAAATCCTATGCCAGTTAAATGAACCAAGCTGAGTGCATACAAACAGGCCATAGATCAGCATGGCCATAGCAGCCAGAAAGAATGACAATGAAATGGCAGAAGAATTAGGAGGGAGGGATTTAAAGCAGGGAGGAAGAAGCCTTGCCCCATGGGAAGTGATCGTCTGTGCTCCACTTGCTGTTGGCTTTTGCCCTGCAGTTAGGCCATGGTGGCCACTGGCTTTGCTGGGAGCGCACTCAGCACTGTGCGGAGCTCGTGTGACCAGGAGAGTCCTTGGGCTGCCTTGTGCAACCTGGAGCATTCCTAACTCTAATGTCCTTTGTACTGCTAAAATACGCTGTGCTGTGTCTTTTCAAAACTGTCCCTCTGTCACTGTGTCATTAAAACAATATCGATGTCCCTCCAGTCTGTGGGTCAATGGTTAAATCTGCTGTCAATTACCAATCAAAATGTGAATGAAATGAAGAACAAATGGTCTAACTTCATCAGTGTTGTTTTTCTCTTCTTCCCCCAGATAATAATACCTTAAAATAGAATGCCTTATTAACCACAGACCTGAAGGTTAATAAGTACATCAACAAAACAAATGTAGTAAATTAAAACAATGCATTAACATTCATTAGTATTTCACTGTTGATTCCCAAACATGCTGCTATTGCTATTGTGCTATTATCAGGCAATAATTGTTATGTCAAAAGATAGGACCCATATGGTTCAATGAGATCCTCTGGGAGTTTCTGCTGTATGAAAGTCAATCAAAAAGATGATTCTATAAGGAAAGATGTGGACACGGGAGAGTTGCTGTCAGCATATGCAACCATGTGAGAGGCTCAAGTGACTGCTTTAAATAAAAGTTTTTATATCTAGGGGGGAAAAAAGTGAGAGTTAGAAAACCAGCAGTAAAATCAATAGCTTTGTTTACAGTATGTAAAGCTCAAATGCCTGTCTATGCCAGACTGGATCCTGTTATCCCAGCAATAGAAAATATCCTCTAACACTTCAGGAGAATTCAAATTTTGTATCTATTTTCCTACCGGTAATAACAGATCCAGGTGAGCTAAACCAGGCTTCTTTGAACAGCAGATATCCTCTGAAACACCCACAATTTTTAGGTGGGGCCTGAATAAATAGAAGGTGGCTAACGTAATGCGCTGAATATCCCAGCTGAAGCTGTCTGCCACCCAACATTAAATCCTGTCTTACAACTCAAGTCCTCGTAGTAAACAGTTAATCCACATCATTAATTTATGTGGATTAAATAAATAAAATATCTTGGCTGCCTCTTCTCCTTCAGCTGCTCTCCTCTTCACTTATCTCCTGGCCATCCTGCTGGAAGGAGTCAGGACAAGGTGCCTTCGGTTTCAGTGCCATCTGATGTTCACCTGGGACCAGCGTGCTCCAAAAGTGCTTTTGTGGCTTGTTCCCTGCACAACGCTCTGGCACCTGGCTGTGGCAACCCCATTTTCACGGTGGTCATTTGCCTCATGCTGCCTGCAGTCTCACTGTCTTCTTCTTTGCCAGTAGCTCTGCCTCCTGATCTTTTCTTCTACAGCTTTTCCCTGCACCCAGGAGCAGAGCCAGGTGGTGGCTGCCTTGCTCTGCCTTCCTGTGCCTCCAGCTGAGCCGAGCCTTTGCAACTTCCAGCAGCCACCACTGTTACCTCTGGCTGCCTTGTGCTCCCACAGAGGGCTTTTTCATCTCACTGGTGGTGATTCAGAGGGTTTGGGGGGCCCTACAAATGAACAGAAGCCATAACTGTAGGGTCTTGGAACAGCCCTCGGATGACATCACTGTGTTTGCACTTTTATGTCTCCTTCACAAGTTCATTATGAATTTCTGTGTGATCCTGGGGTCACTGTTTTAATAGCACGAGCTGTTGTGCCCAGCTCTATCTGGCTGTTCTATCTGGCAGTTTGTATTTACCAGGCACACACAGGCTGGGAAGGGTTGCGTAAGCTGGTTTCTATGGCAGGTTTCTATTCACCATCTGCTTGACTGAAAAAATATCTTTTTCAGTTAGCACACTGGGCCTGGTGTTTGCATCTTTTGTTTCCTTCCAGATGCAATCTCAGAAACACAGGAGGGACTGTGAGGCTTTGGAGGGGAGGAAAGGCCTTTTGAAACAGCTCTTTTACCCAGCTAAAAAACACATTGTCCCTGCTTGGACACTGCAGGAAACTTAACGTCCTGAAAAACCACTTTGCCTGTACCCAACTACTTTCCCTGGCACTGCTTTATCATAAAAGAGATAAAATTGCAAGCCTCTTTCTATATATACACACACCTTCATCCTGTTTCTGGGTTGTTTTCCTAAGGAAACCAGGACTTGTGCTCACCATCACCTTGTTCTCCTCCTTCCTGAGCTGTTTTTGAGCCTCTGACTTATTTCTGCCCCATCTAGAAGAGAAGACATAAAATTAAGTTCCCACATTTCACAGGAAAGGGGAGAGGCCTATTAATGACCTCAGCAAGAGATGTGGTAGAATAAGAGTCCACCCCTTGCTGGAAACTCAGGAGGCCACTTGGGAGAGGGATGTTCTTAATGTTCTGTTCATGAAAATTTGTTTTAAATGAAACTTGTACCTCAGCAGACACAAATACATACAAGTAAATCCATAGGAAACTGCTCACGGGACTGCCCTTTTCCAGCAAGTCTCTCTGGCTAAGAATATCAAGCAGAAGCAGGGACTGGACAAGCAGAACCTCCCTAGAATGGTTGGGATGGGCAGCAGCAACAGCAGCCCAAGTGATGTGTGGCAATTGGCGTATTTCTGGATGACACAAAACCACAGCCCTCAGGAGGGAAAGCTTCTGTTTTGCACAGTAGCTTGAGGAAAGGCAGTCTGTGAGATCGCAGGTGAACAGCCCGAGAAGCTGAGGTCAGGCACACACCATACAAGTCCCCAAAGCAGTGCCAGACCCGGGATTCATCCAACACCATGGATAAAGTGACACAAGGGGGATCAGCAGAAGCAAGGGCTGCCAATTCACTCTGGGAAGAGTTTCTAAGAGCAGCCTTCTGAAGGCCAGGCTGCATGGAACAGGGTGTGCCTGCCACCTCAGCCCCTGCTCCGGCAGCACTGGGTGTTCCCCGCACACCACCTCTTCCTTCCATTCAGCATGGGGAAGGCATTACCATACACTGCCCGCCGCTGGCACAAGGGTCCTGGCAGCTTTGTCAGCCCAGCTCCTGGAGAAAGCTAAACTCTGCCCCAGACATGTTTTCTGGGAGACAATGGGACAGCTGTGGGGAGGAGAGGTGTACCAGTCACAGCTCCCCATGGTGGCCCAGGTGTTGGCCCAACAGACGTGCCACCTGGAAGGTGACCCCCAGGGTGATGCACAAAATGCTTCTGAGACCCAAGTTATCCCCTACGTGAAATACCCTGGGTGCCCCTATGCCCTCTGGCTGTTCACAGGGTGTAAGGCAGCCTCAGCTGTTCTTGAGCACATCCCACTGACAGCTGTAATTCACTGCCATAAGTATGTAAGGAGAGTTGGATCAAAACATATTTTCTACTCATACGCTGTTCCCTCAGTCATGCTTCACTGTTGTCTCATTTTGCTGGGAGAAATATTCTATGCTTCTAGCACAGCACAGATAAAAGGCTGAGCCTGTTATTTTTAAGCTATAGTAAACTAAATTTTTAGAGGAGGAAAGCCAAAGGAAGCATCTACTCTCACGGTGTATGGTTTTAGAGTGGAGCAGGCATACTCCTCCTGCAGGATGTGTAACCCGAAATTTGCTTTGAGGATTATGGCTTGTTTAAAAGGTTCAGCCAGAGCACAGAGCACAAAGCACAAAGAAAGCATCTGGGCACAATCCTTTTGTGCACTTCAGCAGTCTGCAAGTGAGATCTAGCATTTATATGTATTTATAAAGCAAAATTAATCAAAACTGCTTTCAAATGAAAGTTTTTTGTTGAACACTCCTGAGTGTTCATCAGCAGCACTCAGACTGTGCTCTGTGTCTCACAGGCTGCCACTCACTGAAGCTGTAACATCACCTACCTCAGGAAGCCAGGTTTTAGGTTATAGGTACACAGATAAGACAAAGGAAGGTTTTTTAAAAAGGTGAAATGGGAAAGATAATGGTGCTGCAGTTAATAGACTAATCCACTGCAGAGATTCCCATCTGCCTTGGCACAGTCTGGAGGAGGCAAACATTGTAATCTGAGCCATATGTACTTGAGTCAACTGCTTCACTTCCAGCTCTGGTTAGGAGCACTGTATTCTGTATGAAGCAATAGGAATGAAGTCTTGAGGACCAGGATATTGTAACACCATATTTCTGTGTATTTATGTGCAATAGTTTATTAAAATCAGTTCTGTTGTTGATACGCACTGAGGTTGTTGATCACCATATGAATCATGAGCCTAGGCCAGAAATTACCTTTAAGGAAAAGAAAAAACCAATAAATCACCAGCAACATGGAAAAAAGACCTTATATCCCACAGCTATTAATTTTGCAGGAGTAAGAGGCTAGACCTGCAATCACTGTGAGGGTCTGTCAATCAGCAGCTGCCAGAGTTGCTCCAGCAACAGAGGGTATCTCTTACATGTCCATCCAGGCACAGGGCCTCCTGCAGCATTTTCTTGCATCGTTTGTGGAAAGCTTGAAATGAAGTGGAATCACAAATGTTGTGCTTGGGCAGGGGGATCACAACCCAGAGAGATGTGGGTGCTGGTTTTGGGTCACAGTGCCCAGGCAAGCAGAAAGTCTGGAAAGGAGGGTTTGGATATAGCTGTTCTTCCTGGGAGGATCGTGCCGCTATATCCATCATCTGCCAGCCACAAAGCTTCCTCAGGGAGTGTTCGTTTTGGCTCTGAATGGCATTATCCAATTCCCACTGTCTCCTATATACAGTCTATATATTAGAACATCTGTCACGGACGAAGATTTAGTTCTTCACTGACAGTTTCTGCTTTGTAAGTTAGCTGGATGCTAACACCAGTTTTAACTCTGAAGGGAGACTTTCACCATAATAATGCTAAAATTATTTGTATAGCAAATATTACAGTGAGGTTCAGGCCGAGGTCCTTCTCAGACTCTTTCTTGTTCATCTTTATTTAAATCTGAGTGCATACATTTTATATTCATCAACTACTAAGTGGAAGTTTAAGGCAAGTTTTTCTTCATTCATGATGAATCATACTTTTTAATACAGAGGTCTCATGCAAAATGGGTTGAATCATTTTGGTTTTGCTATCTAAAATCTTTGTTTTCTAATAAAGTTATACTATTAGTATGGTTTTCACCTTCTCAAGTCTAAAATAATGCAATCTTTCCCAAAGATTACTTTCTTCCCAAGTATTTTCAATAATGAATTCAGTGATATGAGTATAGTGTATACAAAGCAAGATAAATACACAGTCTGCCCTCACCCAAGCTCAGGTGAAAGTGCAAGCTGTCACCAGAGCATCCCCAGCCAAGACAGAGAGTAACAGCACCAGGAAAATGTAGAAGTACCTTGGCCATCTCAGGGCTCTTGCTGAGCAAGATCCTGGCAACATCCGGTTTTATTGTCTGCTGAGTTGCTTGATTTGGGATAAGATAGGTATGCACAGGGAACATGGTGTACAAATAACTATTGCTTGCTTTTCTTCGTGATATTTGTGGCTTTGGGTTCCTTTGCAAAGTCCAGCTTGTATCCAACTCTGGGAGATGAAAACCACCCTGAGAACAGGGAGTGTCTATGTCAAATCCAATGGCAAGACTAGATGAGACAGTCCTGAAAACAAGAAAGAAATGCTTACCTGTGTTTAACAGGTATATAACTCTCTGTGAACAAACGTAGAAAGTAAATCAAAAGACACCAAACCACTTCTTCCTGAGAAAAGTATTGGAATTAATTTTGGAAACATGCTCTTAAAGAATAGTGGTCAAATCCTCCTAGAGCTTTCCCATGATGTAGTAAGGGAGTTTCAGCAGAAGGGAGTAAGGGAGTAACCAGATGTACAAGTGCATCTGTAAATACTCATCTGTAAATTAATGACCTACAAGTTACTAGGTACATTGTGGACTGACGTAAAAGAGCTCGAGCAATATTTGATGCTGGGTTTAAAGTAGATTTAAAATAAAATAGAGCGAAATTCTGAAAACAAGTTCAGCAAAACCATTTCAATATGTCAGACTAGGTTTTGCTCTCTCACTTCCCAGAAGAGTCAGAGTTTCCCTATGATATCCAGGGGAAAATCACATGTAATATAATCCACTGGTAAAAAGGACAGACCTCACAGTACAAAGGAAAACAAACTTTATTCCCCAGGTGAAGACTGAACAAAAATCCTTCTCTTAAAAAACCTATCCAATCTTCAGGTGTTAACAGAAAGAAGGAATAATAGCTATAATAAAAATAAACCAAGAAAACAAATAAAGACACAAACATGCTTTTCTTCTGGGGGAAAAAAAAAGTAAAGCTCTGTTCAAATAATGAAGGAAACTTCCAGCATTTTTTTTTCCTTTTTCTTTTCCTTATTAATAGCTTGAGTAAGTGCCATAAGTCCTAATTTCTCCCATTCATACTTTGACTACGGGCATGTCTTTTTTTCTCCTGCTAGCACATAATTCCCTCTGTCTGCCCCAAATCCAAAACCCACACATATAAAATTAGCCTCTGTGAAGCAGCAGAATGTGACAAGTATTTCACATTTATCTATCAAGACCAATGATGTATGAAGCTCACATGATAAAAAGCATTAAAATGTGTCCAAAACCAAAATTGATCCTACCAAAGGTTTTGAGGCTTTCACCACACAGTACCACCTAGAACATATTCTCCTGCCTAAGGAGACAATTTTTCCACACCAGCTTAGAGCCTCCGTTGTTTCAGCAGGAGCACATTCATTGTGCTTCTGAACCTTCTTTCTTCCATGTGTGTGTTCATTGCAATTTGTCAGCTACAGCATTGCTTTTGGAGCCTGAAACCTGAGCACTTCCCAGGAAGCCCGTAATAGCAGTCATGCTCTAGGTCATGCTTATCATGTGTGAACCACCTTTTCTTTGGGTCTTTTATACTGATTAACTAACTAAATAATAAATTAGATTTAAAAGGAAGTCTTTGGGGAGGAATGAAGAGATTCAATTTAATTACAACATATCTTGATTATTTCTTGTACTAATACTAAGCTTCTGCACTTAAATAAATAATCTTTGTCCTAATAATTAAGGTCATTTATCCCTACAAGTTATTTCCTGCCTGAAACAGAGTCTGGAGCTGTGTGAAAGTGGTGGGCTGAACCGGTGAGAGTGGGAGCAGAGAGACGGCTTCTGATCACAGCACTGCTCACCTGCCATGCAGGAATGAACCTCCTTCCCAACAGAAAACCCTGGCTGGCTGAGGATCGTGCCAGGATCACCTGCAGTGTCTTCCTTAATGCCATGAACATCTGTAAGGACTTTTGGGGGGAAAGTCAGTGGGCGTGTCATGCTTCTGGGGTGTCACGAGGAAAACCTGGAGAGTCTCAGAGCAAAGCAATGGAGCAGGACATGAGTGAAGCTCCTATTGCCTCCTACAGCTCCTCTGGCACCTGTGGACTTGCAGATGAAACCCACAGAAATTCTCAAACAAGCCAAAATCTCAGTTTCACTGTCCGCTGGCAAATATGACTATTTCTGGCCTCTCTGAAACTCCCAAATTCCACATGCCTCGCCTTTGTCTTTACATAGGCAAGGATCGCATGTGGGAGATGTGCATGTAAATTACATCAAAGTATTTGAGGTATTCCCATAAAGCCTACACTAGTATTCCATAAAAGGTCGGGCAGACCTCCAGCTATCCTTGCTCCTTCATGAAGAGGATGGACTCCATGATCTCTCAAGGTCCTTTTTTGGAGCCTTCCCCTCTGTTCTGATGCTTATAATTACTGATACTTATAGTTACTGGACGTTGCCTCTTTATGCAATTTTTCACTTGAATATCTTGAAGCAAGATATGCCTTTTGAAAGGAAACTGCACCATAAAGGCAGCTGTGTTGTTGTTTTTTCTGTAGTTCCAGTTCTTATTATTAACTTAAGAACTGCTGACAAACGGGTCGTAGTGCCACAGGAATGTGAATAAAGTTTTTTCTCCAGCACTTTGACGGCCCGAGCATATCTGCAAATGGAGGAGAGGAATAAAACAGTCACAGCAAAGAAACAGCAGCAGAAAAATATGAACCTATTAACTGCAGCACCACCAAGTGTCAGGATTCAAAACACCACATACCGGGAAAATATCCCATTTCTACAGGAGCTGCAAGAGCAAATATTTTTAAAACCCAGCTTGTTGGCATCTAAATGAAAACAATTTAATTTTGGAAATTTTTGAAGATCTGTCAATGCCAAAGGAACCTGTAAGCCTTATTCCAAGTGTCCAGATCCACTATGTTCTGTCAAGGTAATATTAGTATAATCAGAAAATAAAATACATTTCCAATTAACAAGGGAATAATTTAGACAGAAATTTAGATTTAAAAGTTGTCAGCAATTTAAATGGGTTCATATTTGTTAACTACACATGCACATGCACACCCCCAAGTACTCAGCTGCTGTCGTACACTGCAATGTGTGGAAGAGTCACCACTTCCAGTATGGGTGGGGATGTGCTTCACATAACAGGGACAGACACAGTGCAGGGAAACTGCCAATGGAGGCTACTTCAGAGAAAATCTTTCTCTTTTCTAAGTGTGTT
Source organism: Dasyornis broadbenti (assembly GCA_013397935.1). Taxonomy (NCBI): domain Eukaryota; kingdom Metazoa; phylum Chordata; class Aves; order Passeriformes; family Dasyornithidae; genus Dasyornis; species Dasyornis broadbenti. The sequence continues at coordinate 1,037,984 of VZRN01001711.1, forward strand.
TATGTCATTATACATGCATCAGAGATATAGCCTGTAGATATAACTCTTTTCTTGTGTGCGAGAACTCGATTGCACCTGCTTGTCGAGTGTCACATCCTCTGGCCACATGCTGAAATGTTGGGCTGTTCCCTCAGGACTCTGGATCAGAGGAGATGGAGCATGGCCAGCAGCTCCAATGGAGACATATCTGCGTCTGCCTTGTCAACAAATGTCAGCGGCTACATATCTATGACAGCACCACTTTTATTTTTCAGGGTATAATAAGCAAAAAACATGATTGATTTTTGTTTCCAGGCATTGTTAGATTCTCAGCCCCTTACTGCTAGCATTTATCTAAGGTGTCTTTACAGACGACCCAGACAAACCAAAGCAGTACCCTTCTACTCCTTTGAGCTGGCTTTTCTTGTTGACACAAAATTAAAATCTTCAGCAGGAATGAAGAGGCATGTCACTTCTGGCTAAAATAAAGAAACTCTCCCAACCCATCTATTTCTATGGCACATTTTGACGCTAAAGCACTCCCTATCTTTTATGATTTTTTCCTAATTTGTCTTGCCTGGCTGCAGCTTCACGCTGCTATTCATGCCAGCGCTGGTACTGCACACTCCCCTGCTGAGCTTCTCTTTCTTGGCAGAGTGGGAGAAGGGAGAGTACCATGGCTTCCCAGCTCGCACTGGTCTGGGGGCTGCTCTGGCTGCCACTGGAGCACACCCTTGTCCTTCTGATTGATTATGTCACCTTCTGAAACGGGACATAGGCTCCCGAGTCTCTTGTGTAGGTGTGAAAACATTACTGTAGCAAAGCTCACGGCTGTGGAAAGAAGAGCACCGAGGACAAAGTCCCATGTCAAAGTGCCAAGCAGGATGAGCTGGAAACCACTGTACTCAGCACTTTTCTTGGGGTGTCTACCCCAGAGATGTCCACAGGAGCCTGTAAATCACCATCACCTGCTGATCTTTGTGTGTGTGTGCTTTCTGGATGTGGATTCCCGTTCCTGTTTTTCAGAGGTTCATGGATGTCAGCAGCTTCCTGGCTGTGTGAGGCAGGGGCAAGAGTTCCCCGTTCACTTCTGCTATTCCCTATCATAATCATCCTGATCGTGATTTGCTTCAAATGCAACCACATACACACTCCCTCCACAAATAAATGCCAGTTTTCTTGGTGATTTGCACAAATACAAACACCTATAATCACATCACTTGTCCTGCTGAAAGCCCTCAGGGAAACACGGGCAGCGTGCAGTCCCCGCTATGGACGCGATATCGCAGCAAGTGCTCAACGGCTAACGGCTGCTACAATGATCATGTAGACCAAGCACCACCTGCTGCCCAAAAAAATAAAGCTCTTTAAATCCATAGTTACAGATTCCAAGCTAACTGCAACAGGCGTCGTGTAATAACTTGGTGAAAGTCTGAAGAGACCTGCAAATCTTAACTTGCTTCTGCAGAGTTTCAGACCTCAACACCAGTTCTTACCAAACCCCAGAAATTCGTGACTACTTTGAAGGATAAGGCATTCGCATCTATCAGTACTAGCCCTGTGTGGACTTTGAAATGCATAGGACTGCTCTCTACTCTGTAACTAAACTTGAGTCCTTAAACAGATAAGATAAACTGTTGTTGACTCCAAAATTAAAAATATCACATTAGCTTCTCCTCACTTCAGCTTGGTACTTATTTGTATGACTACCCAAAAAGAAATCTTGACCCTAATTTTCAGGAGAGCTATCCAAAACTTCAGATGAAACCTTCATTTTGTACCAGCTCTTTGTCCTCTCTGAAGAGACGTTGCAAGACTACATAAACCTGATCCTGCAGCACTAATTGTCTCATACCCCACCATAGCCTTCACAAAAGCATAGCAACACTACTCCTCCCTGAAAATTAAGAATAAGGCACCAGATTGATGAGGCCAGTTCCCAAATGCAACGTTGCCAGACATTGTAGGAGAGATCCATCTGTAAACCCTACTGTCCTAAATCCTTGTGCTATGCCTACTCTTGGACTTCTTGAAAGCTAAACACCACATACAATTCCTACAAAACAGGAATGCAACACCCAGATTCAGCCTTGAACTTGCCTCCTACAGACTGGAGAGAGAAATGTGCTTGTCAGTATTTCATGTCTCCTTAATTCTATCTGTAGCTGTAAGCCCATAAGAGGGAACACAAGACTTAGGTAGAAATTAAGAATCAAGGTATTCAATTATTTTCCTATATGACTGTTTAGGAGGATATCTCAAGTCACCACAAGACACCGCTGCTGAGATCTTGTTTTCAAAAACTTGTCCTGAACTGCCGTGTTGCTCAGGTAGATTAAAGGAGACCACTGCATGTTTCCAGACCTACTTTCCCCTCACCTCAGGCAGCCTTACCTTACATATCACCGGTAAGGTGTCTCCAAAATATATTTTCCAAACTCTAAACTGAGAGTTAGCTCTCAGTCTACAGGTGCCTAAACATCTATGGCTGCTCCAACTTTGACAAGACATTTGCATAGGGCTGTATCAATCCCATGGTTTTGCAAATCCAGCAGAAATCCTACTTCTGCAACACTTGTTTTCCCAGATCCTAAACTGAATCTTAATCTCAACCCCTCCTTTTGTTTTATGAAACCTCAAATTTTATGAATAAAGCGGTTCTCAGGGCCAGTTTCCTGCTTAACTCGGAGAAATTTGCTAAATGTGGGAGGGAAAAGAAGCCCCTGCCCTAAATCTGACTTTCCCAATTATCTCCGTGCTCAAATTTTCAGGTGAAAAACCGTCCCAAACCCGGTTATTCGGCTGTTCTGTGCCGTTCTCCAGCCGCGAGGCAAGGAGCCGGCTGTCAGGGAAGGGCTGAGCCACCCGAAGGGGGAGGGGGACGGCCAGAGGAGCCTCTCCCCGGGGCGGCGGGTCCCCCCTGCCCGGGAGGGGGAGCTGCGCACCCGCTGCTGCCCCGGTTCCTCGCTCATCCCGGCCCCTGCTCCTCTGCCGTCTCTGTCCCGGCTCCTCTCCCATCCCTGTCCCGGCTGCTCTCCCGTCCCTGCTCCCGCTCCTCTCCCGTCGCTGCCCCGGATCCTCTTCCATCCCTGTCCCGGCTGCTCTCCCATCGCTTTCCCGGCTCCTCTCTTGTCCCTGCCCCGGCTCCTCGCCCATCACTGTCCCAGCTCCATGCCCGTCTCTGTCCCGGCTCCTCTCCTGTCCCTGCCCTGGCTCTTCTCCCGTCGCTTTCCCGGCTCCTCTCCCGTCCCTGACCCGGCTCCAGCCCCTCACGGTTCCCGGGGGGCGGCAGCACCAGCCAGGAGCCCCAGTTTAAACACACTGCAATTATCTAAATCCTGATCTGACCGCTTTATGTCGGCTTATGACTTTACAATAATTAGCTGTGGTGCACGAACGCCGCGGGCCGAGAGCTGTAGACCAGCAGCCTGTCCCTGTCCCTGCTACTTCAGCCAGGGGCTGAGTCCGGCCAAAAGTGAGGCAGCAGGTGAATAATACCAAAAATACCATTTTCCGTTTAGAATTACCTGAAAAAGAAGGGAAAATTATACAGTTTGCACACAACGATAGCAAAGAAACAAACTATGATACCCAAATATGAGGAAAACAGCCCAAATTCATTAAAAAAATGACTGATTATTTTCAAGATGCACACTATATGAAATACAAGATGCTGAAGCGGTTTACTAAGCTAAACATTCAGGTGCAACACCACAACTAAATACTGAAACTACATGCAAAAATAATATTTTTAAAAGTCACTCGAAAATGAAAGCTTAATTTTAAATGTATAAAAGTATTTCACTGATGCATACATAAATTATCATCTTTTAAATAAAGCCAAGAAGAAAACTAGAAGATATCTTCCTGGAGTACAGAGAAAAGCCCAAGCAATAATAGGTAGCATATAAAAAATGAGTAACAGATGGACCAACTGGAGGATTGTGCTTAATGTAATTAACATTAGCACTTACTGGTAACGGTTAATGGTCCTATACCATCACACCTCCCAAAACAAAGCCTGATCAGGGACGCATCAAAAGACATGAAGTGAACCCTGAGGCATAAGTGCCATTTAGATCACGTTGAAGACATTTTCATCAATCTTCATGAGAAGTAAGAGCTATTGGAGAGAAAGAGATGTGAGCAAGTTTCCGTCTTGTAATCTCTACATTTTCTTAAGAAACTAGAATTTTTTCCAAAAACATTATGTATGGCTAATTTCTTCTCATGTCTTTGGTACTGACTCTGAAAGATTTACATCCTTTCAGCTGTCATTCAATAGTGGCAACCTATCTGAAAGCATTGTTTTACATTTCAAGACAGGAATATGAATTTAATGAAATTTATCAAGAAGCCAAAGAAATATTTAGTATATACCAGATAAGTCTCTAAAAGGTGGAAATGTTCATGTCACTAGAAAATCCTTTGCATTTCTTACTAAAATTTTACAAAATGTACTTCCACATGAAGATGCTGAAGTGCCATTTTTTTCCAGTCAGAATTATAGTTCTTTTCAAAACAACTTGATTGTTCCTTTAGAAAACAGGAGTTATAAATAATAATTATATGAGCAAACCCCTTTTTTCTCATAAGGTCTTGTATTTGGAAGCTTATCAGTGTTGTAGTTTGATAAGCAGACTTGAGAAAACAACACTGTGCTTCACTAGGCAAACTCAGATGGCATTCACTAGGTCCTATGGTTGGTTGACTTTTAGCCTCTTCTTCATCACGCTCGAGAACAAAATGAAAAAAAAAAAAAAATCTTAAGTCCTTCCTGAAAGCAAATACTATCAAGGAGAGATACCTTTTGAATTATTTTGTATTCACAAACACGGAGCCGGCTTGTGAATCTGAGTTTTCTTCCTTCTGGGGTCAGTCTGTAGGACAGGTTTTTCAGTGCCACCTTCTGGTGGGCACGATCGGCAGGAAGACGGACTGAGGCACTGAAGCTTATGTAGGGTTAAGATGAAATGTCAATATAGATATTCATTTCTGCCAACTTACCAAACAGAATGACACAATCTAGAAGCAGATAACTTCTTTTTTAACTTCTTTTTCTGTATATGACTTATATAATTTGTACCATGTCTTGTTATCCTTCAATACCTACACATGTACATACATATGAATTTACTTATATGCAAATAAATGGAACTCATAGAGCATTACTACTTCATGTCTAGAATAGATTAGAAAGATTTTTTTTCAAATAAATGCGAATGTGAAGATAGATTTTTGAGGGGAGTTAGCTTTCTTATTTTCATCATCTAATAAATATTTGCTCTATTGAGTACACAGTAAAAGGACATCCTCATGTTCTCTGCCAGAAAAAACCACAATTTTTGCAAAGGAAAAGAAGGTCATTGTCATTATCATCACTTTATTGATCACTTTACAGCAACCCTTCTGTGCCATCTTCAATTATATATGTGCTGAGTTGGACTGAGGACAGAGGTGGAGAAAAAGATAAATTTGTGCTCAGAAATTACTGCAATTCCAGAGCAGAACGGAGCACCCACAGACAGAATCCTGCTCCTGTATGACCATAGCATGGTCCTGGATGACAAACAGAGGAGCCTGCTGAAGCTACACCAGTAATTGCTGTGAGCTTCCATGGCCCCTGCAGATCACGGAGCACAGCAGTACCTCTCTGCACATTTTAATTGTGCAAGGCAACTGGCAGCTGGTATAAGTTGGAGACATTCTTCATCTTCTCTAATTTATTTTGGAAGTTGATTGGGAATGCAGGAGGCAAATGAGCACAGAAATGGCTTTAAGTTACCTTGTTCCATTGCCTCCCCCACTCCTCCCACTCATCTGCACAGCACTGCCCCCTCTGCCATCCATCTCTCCACCACAGCTGTAATACATAATAAACTTCTGAGCAGGTGCTCCATTTCTTCTCTATTGCCTGTATGAAGCAAAATATCTGATCAAATTTTTTTTTTTGCTTCATTTTATATTCTAATATCTGTATGTCACTAAAGGATTGTTTGCAGTCTCTTGTAAACTACTTCACCATAATGGTCAAGAATATGATCTCTAATTTGTATCTTAATGCAAAGAAATGAAGATATGTTCTCTTGCACTTAACTGGAAACAAAACAAAACAAAACAAAACAAAGCCTTACATAAGTTGTCTTTAGCATAAGGTTTACTTAACAATTCCAGGCATTTAACGAAAATACATTTTCTTCTATTTGTAAAAAGGATTAATAGAAAATACTAAATTTTTTAATGAAATAAATGTTAGTATTAAGCTTGTTAGAAGCAAGCTTCTGATGGTTGATGCATGAAGCCCTGTGTCACTAGCGATGGACACTGCCACCTTCTCTGTGTTTAATATGGACTCTTGCATGTTTCTTCACAAATATTGCTGTGAATCCTTTTACAGAACTCCCACCAACCTAGTCTTAAAGAACATCAGTATTTCACTGGATATTTCCTTGCCAGTTTGGTCTCTGACTAAAACAATCCTATTGGCCAGATGAATGAAAGCTGCCATCTCTTCAAACTGAAAATGTAGTTCTGCGCAGGACTGTGTGCCTGTTCTTCAGACTGAACAAGCACAGGTGACACATCAGGGTTAACTTGGAGTGAGAAGGAATGGTCTATGCTGCAGATGGACAGTGCAGTGGATAGGATGTCGTGGGCTTAAGCCATCCAGGGAGACTTCAGCTTCACTGAAGACATCTCGGGGATCTGTTGTTTGGGGATCCAAACTAGGATAGGCAGGACTTCCCTTCTGTGATTCCTACAAAGCTAAATATGAGGAGAAGGACAAAATACTGTAAACATGGAGATCCTATACTGGACCAGATCAAAGGTTCATCTAGCCTGCTAATGATGTTTTCAGCAGGTCCATCCTGGATGGTCTAACAAGGAGCAGAATATGATCCAGTTCCACCAGCCACGATGGCTCAATGCAGAACAACATTGCAGCAGAAAAAGTGAGGGTCTCCATCTCTACCTTTCCCCCCTCTCTCTCTGCCTTTATTCTGCTCCTGGTTGCATGCTTCTGCCCCTTATCCTCCTTGTGTGAGGTGTTTGCCAGGTCTTCTATGAGCCGATATAAGCAGTTCAGTGACAAAGGAGTTTTCTAAAGTGAGTCTTACAGACACCAGATCTGGTTCAGAGGATGGAGCAAACTACACCAACAAGAGCAAAGGGGAGAGAGAAATAGAAAAGTAGGCAGAGGCAGTGCGCCCTCCCACTCTGAACAGCAGCAAGCTGCTACATTTCTCTAACTGCACTCAGTGACATAATGCCCTGCTTCCAGCTCCACGGACTTGTGAGCTAGGAGATGTGCAAGTCGTCACACTGCTTTCACTGAGCCCTCAAGTGCTACATGCACCTACATTATCACACTCGGGCTCATTTTCTCAGTCCTTAATCCAAGGGTGGGAATACAGCAGTGCTGCCAACCATTGGCCAGACTGACTCCTCACCACTGCTGCTTCCTGTTCACAGCTCCCATATGCATTTGTTCACAGCAGCTACTGAATGAGCTGCCCCAAACTTTCAACAGAAAATTTGAAATCAAGGTGATCCAAGAAACTTATACTACTTGTGGATCTATAGTAGAAGAAATGGACTATAAATTACACTTGAGATTGAGTATATGCCTGACACCAACTGAAATTGCCACTGGTCTATAATTATGTTAATATTTTATCCTTTTCAATAATGAATCATTTTAGAAATACAAATCTATCAGAGGCGGAGATTCTTGCTATTGTGAACTTTGACCCCTTAGTTTAAAAGAAAACCAAAACCAAACAACCTGCTGACAGTTGCTTTTGAATTCTGGATAACTGTAATCTTTAAATTAATTTTAGAAAGAATATGCAGTCATTCTATTTATTGATAGCTTTACAGAGCATCAGTCTATCTGGAGATGGCATGGAAACAGAAGAACTACAGATGATAGTTTGAAATAGGTCTTTAAAAAGTACATCTTAACATTATACTCTGTATTTCTGCTTCCACCAGTGTTTTTTAAAAGGCAGTTTTAAAAATGATAGATCTCATTCTCTATTGTCTTGTCATTGGTTTTGAGGTTTTTTGTGTTGCTTGCCAAAAAGATTCTGTAAATATACCACAGCATGTAGTCTGAGGATAAATATACAGAAATGAAAAAAGCATAGATTTCTTCTCCACTGTTTCATATGTGAAATCGTCCAAAACAGATCTGCAGGCCACCTGAGGAGCGATCAGGTGAGAATTCTCCACTTCTGTTGGGAGGATAGGTTTAACACCTCCTTTCAACAGTGACCACGCTCTGCAAAGCAGTGGAGAGAAGGGCTGTTTATGTGCTCTTGTTCAAGTGAACATAAACAACTGGATGCTCCAGCAAACTGACAATAGACTACCAACAAAGGGCCAGATGCTCTTATCCACTTGCAAGGGTGAAGAGGGACAAAATAAGTAAATATTTATATTATCATAGTGGCGTGTAACTGGAGCTCAGTTGTAAAGAAGACAGTGATTTACAAGCATGTTCCTCCTCTCTTGGGAATCCACATAAAGCAAGCAAAGGTTCAGCACTGAGAAAAAAACTGGCAGAAGGACTAAGGCAGATGAGAGAGTTACAGGTTTTCAGGACATTTTCTTCTCTGGGATCAGATGATGACTAGCAAAAAGAAGTGTTTTCCTGGGCAAGAGTAATCACAAATTAATAGGAAAGGTCTACTTGGTGCATGAGAGAAGTGTGTGTGCATCGTGGCACACAACTTCAGCCCCAGCACCTCAGAAATTCTCTCACCTAAAGCTTTGGACTAAAGCTCAGCATTAAGGATGTCTCTCTGCAAGATTGCTCCAGCCAGAACATCCTTAGCTGTTGCATCACTGGCTGCTCATGCCATAACTCCACTACAGCCAGCCTTTCTCCAAAGGGCACCTGACAGGTTACAGTGTTAGATCATTCCTCATCTACTGCTTTTTTCAAGCTTGTCCACAATTCTCTCACAATTACTTAGAGTCACAGCCATCAGTTCTCCTATACTGAGCACCTCAACAAGGCTTGCACCTTCCCTCCTGAAAGAACATAGAAAATTAAATTTGCACAAGAACTTACAATAAAATATTTTGGGGTTTAGACATATTTTTGATCCTAATGGTCACTTGCCTTTGAAAGTCCTTGGAACATGACTGCAGTCTATTTATGTCTGTGTTTCGCTTGTCTCAGCCCTAGGGCCTTGATATATCCATACCTCCTGTAGGTAAATTTTAAGATTGTCCCCGGTCGATGAAGGGCAATAAAATCACACTCAGTAGGAAGTGATATAAGGAGAAAAATGCTTTTTGGATGACAAGATATCATCTTTTATGTGTTTCTTTGCTGTGAAAGAGGGCAAACAAAGTGTGCTATCTAATGCTTATCCTATCCTTTGTGGATTAGAAGTTGAGACACCGCCTTGAGACACAGAGAAGGAGCACATCATGTCAGTGGAGTGTTGGGATAAGCACACTCATAGCTGGGATAGTTACTGTCCCAGGAGCATCTCTGAAAAGCAGTCACATGTGATGACACACACTCTTAGGCATTTGACACAATGTTGTGAACTAAACGGCAGAGGAAGACAGTCACTTAAAACGTGGTGATGTGTATAACTAAGAATATGCTCATGTACACCTAAAATGTTTAGCCGGAGTTTCAGTTGACTAGTTCTGTTCTACAACTGTAGAGTTATGCTGTGCTATGATGGGAAGTGATTCTCCATCATGCCCAGCTCACTGTAGAGCACTTAAAGCACAGACCCAGGTGTGAACTCACTCCAAGAGGTAAAAACAAAGCCGCATTATGTAATAAGATTTAATGATTATTTGAATCTCTTTTTCCATCCCCGTGGATCATTGATTTAACCTTTCTTGTTTAGTTCTCAGGATATTGCTAAAACAAGTAACCATGTTCCGAGATTAATCAGGATCATTTTTTTGTATAACGCTTTAAGAGCATTTTGGCTTTTACTTTCTTCAATAAAGGAACACTAACAGAAGCAGTAGCTTTGTTAGGAAGTGCGAAATGTTGGCAAAATGTTCAGATTGGATGGCCATAGCGAACAAATTGATAAGCTGTTATGTGCATAGCCTGGGGTTCAACCATTATTTTCTCTCAGAGGAAAACAAAGGCAGACCTTTTAAAGCCACCACTAAGGAGATTTCTATTTAGAGAATATGCAATAACTCATATTGAGACAAGATTTTAATCTCAGCAAAGCTTTGGATAATCTGCTGGCACCTGTGTTTGATGCTCTTCCACCCCATTGCACTGCTCAGACAGAGGCCAAAGGCCAGATCCTGCAAGTGTATTTGTGGCAACAGTCCTACTTATGTGAGGGAGAGTTATAGCAGAAAAGAGGCAAAAAGTGGTCAGAATCTGCCCTTGAAAGTGTCACCTGTTAAGAAATGACACGAGTGCCATCCTCTTTTATATTCCTTTCAAGCCTCGTATTCTTTTTAACCAGCACTGTGCCAGTCGACATTACTTGTTATGGTAGATATCATACCAATGCCTTGTGCTGCCTTGCTGAGGAAACAGTGTGAAGTGTAGACCGCTCAGTCTGAGGGAACCAGGAGAAAGGTAATATCGAGGATGATATTAGAAAGAATTGGGAAAGGTTTTTCAGATGTAGATCTCAACTGCTGGAGGCTGTACATCAGCCTGTGTGTGATCTAGAGAGGTTTTTATAGAGGTTTCATGACACAAGCAAGCGGGGATGGTTTTGGAAATGTGTAGATGCTGTTACAGATGCTGTGGAGTCTTGTTGCTGCTGAGGCCTCTGTATTCGACTGAGATATGAACTCCAGTTAATAAGTGTCATTTTTGTAGGAGTTCAGCCTCTGCAGGTCAAGGAAAGAGAAAGAAACGTACAAAAATAATAAAAAAAAAGGCTCGGGTGTGATAATTTGGGCACACTGTGAATGGTGCTGTAAAAGGAGATAATGTGGCTGGGCAGAAGAAAGAAAAGGAAAAAATCTACACTGATATATCTTGCATAGATACATGTATTTTTCATCCCCTTATAAATGAGCATTGTTCATTTGAAAGGGTTAAAAATAACATCAGATTTCTCTCCTTCTTTGATTCTGTGATTCATGTGTCCCATTTTAAAGTCTACACCCTGTGAAGAGGAGTGCATTATCAAGGAAAGAGGCTTGCCAGGGACAGAAGGTAATTTCCCGTAGCAGGTGTGTACAGCAGGTGGTACACAGTGTACCTGCAACGAAAAGGTAGATTTAGGCTAAGATTTTATTTAATATGGAAAACTTATTGCATCCTGAGCCACTACTGGGGATGTGCCAAAAATCGTGTCTGCAGCATGATTTATTACGTGAAAATACCACCGAACTAATCAGTGGAGTTACTAATTAATACAAATCTGCATTTTTGCATAAGCAATTAGTGCAAAGAGAGTGCAATGAAAGAGGAAGTTTGACTCATTTAATCTCAGTGTCTATTCAAGCGGAAAGACCCACTAGGGCAAGGCACTAGGATCTACATTTGGATTTTTTTTTTCCTTTTGATTAGTTAAAGGAACTAAAAGGTCAAATTATCAATATTTAATTCAAATGGAAATGCATTTGTTCAAGAGGAAAGAAAACACTTTATTTAAACAAGGTGGGACTCTGGGGGTAAATGCCTGGATCAAAAATAATTAGATTTTGCAGTTACAACAGCATCTAAATCCCTTCTGATAAGAATCCTTTTTCCTAATAACAGAGGTGGTTTGACACCGATAGCAAAGACTGCTGACGCTATTTAAACTGTAGCTCAGGCGATAGCCGGCCTACCAATACAATTTAGACATTTACTTTAATGGTACGTACTTCTCTGATTTGGTTTTTTTTTAATCAATTTGAATTATATTTTAAATCTATTGTGATTTCATAATTGTGTGCACTTCACCAAAAGTAATTTAAAAAGCTGATAATTAAACCTTGGTGGTGATGTATTTTCCATTAACTAAATAGAAGTTTACATTTATAGAATTAAAATAACAACAGCATTTATTTAGCGGGGAAAGGCTCAATAAAATTAATACACTGAGTTTTAAGGGGGGAAAAAAGCAGAAAAGGCACCTTAATGAGACGTACCAATTTCGAGCCCAGCTGTACATTGTATCCTAGAGAGACGCTACGAAGTGCGATGCAGTTGTACCCCGCACCGAACCGGTACCGGAGCGGCACTTCAAAGCGTTGTTCTCCCCCGGTGATTTCCGAGCCACCGCAGCCGGAGCAGGCTGCTCACGCTCGGAGTGATCCGGGCGATGGGGCTGCCCTCTCCTCCCGTCCCCTCCTCTCGCCGCGGCGTTTGGAAATGGGCGAGCGGGATAAACCCGCGGGCAAAGCCAAGCCGGCCCTTCCCGAGCCCGATCCCCGCGCAGGCGGTGGCTCCGGCCGCACGTTGCGATGCGGTGGGGTGGGACGGCGGGACAGGGACAGCTGGGAAAGACATTTTCCCTTCTCTTTTTAAATTCAGGATAACCTTCGGGTTTTGTGTGGGTGCCTCTCTAGAGAGGGAGGCAACGGGAAACCTGACAGCGAAAAGAGAGAGCCCGAACAGCCCGGGCTACCCGGGCAGTAAATCACTCGCTCAGCTATAAACGCGGCTTCCTCTCTCCAATAGCTCGAAGCTATTTGGGAAGGCATCTTTTCTCCACACTCTCGCAGGTGCAATATGAATCAATTATCTTAATTAAGATAATGCCGCAAACCCAAGAGATTTTATCGGGAGCGGATTTCGCGCTTCGGACAACTGTAAGGCGTTTCCACAGCGCTGCTTCCCCCGCAACAGCCCCCCCTCCCGCCCGGCTGGGACAAGGCTCAGCCCCAGCGGCGACCCGCGGAGGGGCCGCGCTCGCCACCGCCGCAACCGGGCCCCAGGCGGCCCCGGGACCGCCTCCTGCCAGGGCCGGGAGGCAGCAGCTGAGGCGGGAGCGGCGGGCG
>VZRN01001711.1:1065926-1231327 GCA_013397935.1 Dasyornis broadbenti
GGGCCGGGCCCAGGCTGAGCCGCTGCCACAGGGAGCGCAGGCGGCCCGGGGCGAGCTGGGCTGCCCGCGGCGTGCGGGGACAGGCGGCCGGGGGCTCTCCGGGCAGCGCGGGGCAGAGTCACCTTAAACCGGGATTACAGTCAAGTGCTTAAAGGCAGCGCTGTCCGGCACATCTGTTCCCTTCGAGGTTACTTTGCTGACTGAAAAGAAAAAGAATTGTTCATAACGCGTTGAGGGTCTTGTACCTGAACCAACTCTCTCTGGCAAGAACCTTGCCTTCTCGGTGGGTCATACGAAAGGGACAGAAGGTAGAGAGGATGTTTTTATGGCTTCTTACCCCCAGGCAGAGCAGTAAGGGGATTTGATTTTGTTTCTGCGGCATTAACATTTTCCAGCTTATACTCTCTGTCAGGTACATAAACTAGAGCACAGAGAGGAGTGTATAGTTTTGCGGGAAGCGCCTGAGTTTTGTGATGAGGCTTCTGTTGCGGGTCGTCGTTTCTCTGTGGTGTTCACACTGCAACACACTGAGAAGGTGTGGTTAAAGGATTTGTTCAAGTCAAACAACTGATACATAAAAGTTTTAGAAGCAACGGAATGCTTCTTGAACGTATCCAAATAGGTATTTTTCTCCTAGAAGCTGTGTAAACATATACGTAGTTTTAAAACTGCGTACACGCCCCTAAAGGTGCTTGTTTATTTCAGTGATGTCCCAGTGTTTACATGAAGGAGAAATCAAAGTTGTATTCAGGAATGCCGTTTCCAGGCAGCGTGTTTGCCTTCTGGGATGGCATGGTTAGCTTGTCCAGGCTTAAGATATCAGGTTTATTTTAGAAGTGTATTGGACAGAACTTAAAAGTTCATATAGGTAAAATCTCATAGCCATAGAGTCAGCAATGAGACAAGCAAAGAAATAGTCAGACGCTCACAGACGAAGTCATTGTGGTTCGTTTTACATAACCATGTTGGGATACCAGAGCTACTGAAACTGAACAAATACAGTGCCGTGCCCTGCTACTGACTCCTCTCCTCTGAGTAGGGTAACCGTGTTAATGCAGTGTTGCATTCAGGCTTAAATACCTGCTTTTCAGCAGGACTGCTGAGTTCTGATCACCCCTGCACCTGGTGGGTGCACAGTCCTTCCTCTTGGGGAGCCACTCTGGGTGCCTAAGTAATGCTGTTGCTCAGTGCTGGAGGTTCTCTTCCTTCCCCTTTGGAATGAACTGCAGGTCTCTGTGTATGTGATCTATAATGTGATTTATTAATTATTTAGTTCTGTGTCTAGAGCTCGTATATGAGTGCCACTTCATGTTCTGCCTCCTTTAATGTAGATTGAATTGCCATAGATCAGGAGCGAGGGTCTATGATTGTCTTCTAATTGTCATCAGTGAAGGATTTTAAGGTGCAGATAGGAAGAATAAATTTTGGTATACGTTGCTTGGTGCTTCCAGAGATGGGGAGTATATTCTGGGGTCTGGGATTTTTGTGTGTGTGTGCTTGGCGTTTTTTGTTTTGTTTGGCTGATTTGGCTTGTTTGTTTGTTTTCCTAGGAAAAATTCATCTCCCTAAGTTGCTACTTCGTGTAAGATTTTTTCATCTTTAGGTTACTCATACAGATATCAGAAACTTTTCTTAGTTCTTGAAACAGAATGAAGTATGCAGTGCCTACAGTCAGACTATAGTAGATGGCAGGACTTCAGGAGTCTTATGGAAAGCAGCATTTTACAAGCTGCTGCCAATTGTATCAGGATTTGGGCTTTTACTGCATATTATTAAATACATGCTGAAACTTCTTTCTCTGACAGTTTAGTTTCATACTATGTAGCATTGAGGTGCTGAATAGTTTCATTTTTGAGAGGCTGCAGTTGCAGCAGTCAAACACGGATTCTGGAGCTTGAGTGTTTCTCTCTCTCATTCTTGGCTTCCAGTAGCACTTACCCTGGGGTGTTTTGTTCTGGTGCTGGGAGGAGCCATCTGTGTCATGGTCTCATTCGTGAAGAAGTACAGCAGTGCAGTGTTCAGAAATGGCTAATAGCTCTCTGGACAAGTCTGCCCACTGGGATTTGGCTTTTGCATGCTTTCTCCAACCCAAAAGCTTCATAATGTAGTTTGCCTTAGGCTTTAAGAGGTCAAGCCAGGTCTTCGCACTTTGCAAGTGGTGCTGAATGTCTCTTGCTTGGACTTGTATGTAGTAATTCTTCCTACTTTAGGTAAAGGTCTTTCTTCTATGGCAATTGCTACAATCTGTCAAAACCAGAGAACTATAAGGTAGTTGCTTTCTTCCCTTTTTCCTAACCTCCCATCTCCCATAGTTCTCCAAATGTATTCCTGTCTTGCTGAAGTCATTTCCCATCCACAGCTCTGCAGTTCTGATTGATTGTTCTTACACATGGTAGTTTGGGCAGCTTTGGCTCCTCCAGATTCTAGTAGAACTCAAAGCTCCAGCTCCAAGTTCCCAAGCAGGTGACATCTGCTGTGCCTGGGCCCAGTCGTGTCTCAGTGACGTATGTGTTATTCTGCCCCATTGCACTGTTCCTGTGGAGCTCTAGGCAGCCTGATTATTCTGAGAACTTCCTTCTTTACTCTGTCCAGGATTTCTGCTGCTTCTGTCTACAAGAGGTTTTTGGCTACCCATGCTTGCTGATGATTTTTGATGGCGTCCTTTGTTGTTGGCTCTGCAGCAAAGTTCTTCCCTCTCAAATAGGCATGACCCATTATGAATTTTGTGTGTTCTTTATTATAACAAAGCTTTTGGCAGGAGTGAGGCTTGGGCAGGCAACTGGATTTGGAACCAGGGGGAGTGAATGTCTCAAGTGGGAATGTGGACAAGTGCGAGGCATGGCTCAGCTGCCTTCTTGGAAGTGCTGCAACCACAATCTAGATGTGCAGCTCAGCTGAGCCTTTTCTCCTCACTGGACACCATAGCTGATTGCTCGCTTTTAACAGTGCAGTGGGTGCCCCAATGAGAAGCAGAGCTCACAGTCAGTAGTTGCTAGCTTTTTCTCTAGCTTCTTTCTATGTGGCATTCCTATGCTATAAATATAATCCTGGCAATTAAGAAAAAGGCAAGACTTCTTTCTCTCTTGATAATCCAGCCCTGAACTCTGGAGATTCTCATTTTGAGTGCTGCTTCGAAACTATAGCAGAGAAAGCTATCTTAAGTACAGATTTGAATGTTATATGGGATTTTTACAAGTTCTCAGAAGATCATTTGTATCTTTATGCATATGGCTTTTTTTTTTGTTGTTAAATAAAGACTTTAATTCTGATATTTTTTTTAAAGCCTCCAGCATGTTTTTAAAGATTGCCACAGAGTTTCTTGATTACCAATAATAGCAGTTTTTCAGCAGATTTCTGTCAGATAGGAAGTGTAGCAAAACTGGCACTCGCTCAGTGCTTTACCAGTATGTAAAGTCTGGAGGTTTTTGATCATTATGGAAAACTTTATAGGTGTGATTTCTTGTGTGGGTAGTGTACTAAACTGAATATTACATGAAGTTATTCTCTGACTGACAGCTTGCAGGCTGGACTGACTATTTGGATACTAATAGTAATAATTTGGATAAAACTTGCTTTTTAAGTATAGGTAATTGAACATAATCTATAAATTAATTAATCAACAAGAAAATAAGATCTTGGAGCAATCCAGAGGTTAATATAATATTGAATATATATTTCATAATGAATAAAGTAAAAATAACAAATATATATTTTCATAATGAAGTAAAAGAGTGTATTGTTTAAGTATACTCTTCTTATCTATAGTATACTATAATTCTTGTTATTCATCTAAAATGTAGATTTATAGGTATTCTATGTAAGTGCAGCAATAAGGAAAAAAAAATCACTGATGTATTTCAACAGTGAAAGAGTCAGCAATAAAGGACTTAAAATTAATTCCGAGTGCATAGTGGCCTGTTGCCAAGGCTATTTAGTAACAGATGTGGCTGAAATAGATACCAATAGTCTGTTTGGGATCTCTAAAGTAAGACATCTGTCAGTCTATCGGTCAGTCAGGAATAATGGAAATGGAAACTGGCTGTTACAAAATATGAATTACTGAAGTTCCAAGAGGAACAAATTCAAAGCTTTTGGTTCTGCTTCTGACATGGAGAGAACATATTTTCTCTAAGTGGCTTATCTATTGACCAAGCAGGAAAACTATTTGTAAGGAAGAGACATAAAAATAAATAATATGAAGTGTAACTGAAGTGAGGTGCCACATTAATATATGCCCATAAGATGTAAATTGAAGGAAGACAGCATGCAAATGTAAACAATCCATGGTGTCTGAACTTATAAGACACTAAATTATTTTTCCAGGAAATCTGTAAAATTAATGTCTTTTAGAAAAATGCTGCATGAAACTGCAAAAGAATGTATTAATCTACAGTTTATTGTGGACATTGAAAAATATTTATGGAAATCGGATACTCTAATTCAAGGAGCCTTAAAATTTATTCTTTATTTTAAGGGACTTTTAAACATAATATCTTGACTGTCCAGGTGGTTTTTTTTCCCTTTTGTCAGAAGATCAGTTCATGTATTTGGCATGTGTGTTTGGCACAACTTACGTTGTTTCATGCTTTCTGTTATTCCTCGTATTTCACACATTTATGCACCTCTTTGCTTACAACGAAAGGGACAAACATGCTCTGGATACCTAATATGGCCTTTTCTATGCACTTTAATTTTCTGCCTCCAAAGAGAGAGACCAGATATTTAAATCTTTGTTCCAGAAAAAAGGTTTCTATGATAGGTATTGCAAATTGTATTTGTGTATTCACATTTACATATATATTGAGTGCTGCCTGTATCACATACACACATCTCACACTACTAGTGAGTTGGATTCTGATGCTATGTGAATTTGAAATAACAGGATTTATTTAGCTTTCACAGAAAGTAACCCTTCCTCATGGCCTTTCCTTTTTAAGGTAAAACTTTCTTTTGATGGTACTGTGGTTTGTGTTATTTTAAAGCTGTTGTAGGCCATAAACTCAGCAAGTTTTAGACTTGCGTAGAGGTGATGGGTTTTGGTTTTTTGGTTGGGGTTTTTTTCCTCTCTTTCTCCTGTCGCACTGTGTAATAATTCTGTCTTTGCCACGTTCTCTTATTACAGATAAGACAATGTTTTGCTTTATTCCTCTCCTCTTCCTGTGTGGGGAGCGAGGATGGTAACTGGCTGGGTGCTTGGCTCATCATGCATCACCAGGAAGTTGGCACACCAGGAACAAGCCAGGTGTGGTTGGTGCTGGGTTTTGGCCGCTGAGCAGGCGGATTGAAGAAAGATAGGTGGGAATCAGGGGGCAATTGAGAGCGCTGTGGTGGAGGTGAGCTGGTGTGTTATGGGAGTGTAAGGGCTTTGGTGCAGTGCCATGTGGTTATGGGAGGCTTTTGTGGGTACTGTGGAGAGGGATGTGAGTGACTGGAGGAGACACGAGCTGTTGCTGGGCAGATAGGAAGGACGTGCAGGGTGATGCTGTAGTGTGAGGTGTGTGTGGTACAGAATAGGGGTGTCACTACAGAGTCAGAGAAGGCATAATAAAGGGATGAGAAGTAGAATGCAAGTTTGTTTAAAATAAAAGTTATCAAAGTTTTGTGATTTTCTTGTTCACAGACTAATTGACAACTCTTGACTATGCTTTCTGGGCAAAGGTGTGCAAGAGTCGGCTGATGGTCTTGCTTATGTAGCATGAGGGAGAGAAGCCAAAGGCGTATATTAAAAAAAGTTGATATGCTAACCGATTTTTGATGCCCATGCTAGTGATATTTTCATATCCACAAGAGTGCTGTAAGACTGAGTCCCATTCTCATTGTAAATTAATATTCTTTTAAAATCATTAAACAGTATGCAGTCAAATCCCTTATCTAAGTAGAAATCTCATATCTCATTTTCTTAATTGTCCTGGTTTTTGGTCCTTCAGAAACACTATTTTTTAACCCCTCTTTCAGATTCTAGATGCTCTTGTACTCTTTCATTGATTGTCATTTTAATGTAGCATCCCTGAATATGTATCCCTCTATTACGTGCTTTTGCCTTTTTCTATTGTGTCAAATGTTGCCAGCTTATCTTGACTTTCAAGCGTGGTTAATTGGAAAATACATTTTTTTTTACAATAAAACTAGTCTTAGAATAACAATTTTCCTCTCCTTGTAAATATCTTATTAACTATGTATGTTACAGAAGCAGCAGGTAGCTAATAGATACTGTTGCAATTATGCAAAACCCAAGCAAATAGGTACTCGATAGAAGAAGTCCCTTTCTGTTTGCTGTTTCATTTAGGTGTATCGGGCTGTATTATGCACTGCCTTTAGAAGGAAATTTTTATTCAATGCATGCAGTACTTCAAAGATATTTTTATCCTACTAAGACAATTTATTTTTTTAAGTGGCTGAAAATCTGAGAACATAACCTGAAGAACTGAGTAGTCTGTGTACCTTAACATTAGTGGGTTTTGGAACTAATGTTTTCCTTTCAAGGAAATCAGTGCTCCTGGTTTTTATGACTTACGTTGTAACAGTATGTGCAGACAGAAAACCATAATGTGTTGAGTATCTGATACATGTATTGCCATATTGCCATAAGGAACTGCTATTATGTTAGACACCAACTGATTTCATGATAGTGTTGGATTTCTCTCACATATGCTTATGTTTTTGTACAGATGATCCTTTAGGAACATCTGCTAGTTTTGTGGTGGTATCTGCTGTTTCCTTTCAAAATTTGACCTTTTTGTCATTTAGTACTGCGACTGCTATAGAATTGTGTTTTCCAGGATCCTTTTTTAAATTGATTCCTATCTCATAGACATTAACTGTCAATTTTTTTGGGTTGCTTGTGATTTTTTTTTTTTTTTTTTTAACTGCTGACTTGAAATAAGTGACTAGAACGTCTTCCTTTCAATTGTTCAGATGGTTTCAAAAATGCTTGTGTCTGCAGTCTAAGGGTGTGGATGGTACTTCTCGAAGTATTTCACTAGGAAAGAAGCTTTGGAACTCTTATCCTGCCACTTAGGAACCCTTCCGCCTTTAGCTGAAGAGCAGATATGAACAGTGAAACTAGGTGTTATTAAAAAAAAAAAATTGAAATAGTTTGCCTTAATTTTTGTGTGAGCCTTGATGTCTGGTAGCCTACCTCTAAGGGATTTGATGAAAGAAAATTCATTTCTTATGTTTAAGATCTGGTGCAACTTCCTCCTTCTTCGACTTCTTACTTAGTTGTCAGAGGAATATATTAAATCACTGACAACAATTTTTTTCAATGGCTTGGTTTAGCTCACAGTTCTGTAGCCTAGCATGTGGCTATTTCTTGCCTCTATGTTGCATGTTTAAACAAATTGCTGGTTCATTAATAGAATTCAGTGCTGAACTCTGAATTTCCTGGCTTTTGCCTATTTGAGCAACGTCAGATGGTAGTTAGTTGCGTGCTTTTCAGTTGCTGTAGTTGTCAGTTTATTTGAACTGTGACAGTATATCTATTCTGTCAGTCCATACACTCAAGTGAATATAGGAAAGTATTCTTTGTGAGGCTCTGAAAATGCAAAGCAACAGATGTTATGTACTGCACAATTATAGGTATCCTGGAAACAGATCTTTGCACAGTGCAGTCAGTCTTGGAAAAACAAAATTTGACATGTGAATGATCAAGTTAAGGGTTACAGCAATAAATTCTTATGACTAAATATAATGCTGTTTTGCACATACTCATCTGAGTTCAAGTAATTAAATGCTCATTGTTATATTACCATCCCCTCACTTGACAAAAGTTTAAAAATTATCTTGTATTTGTATTTTTCTGCATTGCTTTTGTACAGCATAGTAGAAATAGAATAAGTATTCTTACTTAAAAGTAACGCATGAAAATAACTTTTAAAAAATAAGCATATGAAATTCTAAGGAGTGAAAATTCTTGTAAATAAATTGCTAACAGGAAATAGGAAAAAATTCAAGGTAACTTTCTGGGTTTCTATGTGAAAATAGCATATCATTGCCTGTCTGATCTGTGTGTAAATAGTACATCTTTGCCTGGCTGATCTGTTGACTGTTCTGAAGATGGTTCAAACAGAGATTGCTCCTGTCCAAGTCCTCTCCCTGCTATCCTGCTTGTTGCATGGCCTTTTGGAGACTTGTCAAACAGCTCTGTCAAGAAGGTACTGAAAGATTTCACACTCTGATAGTTTTGGGTTTCCCAGAGGCCTGCTCTGTCACATCTACGTAATTTAACTTGGAGTGAGGTGATTAGCAAGGGATCAAAATTATCGTAGTGCCAGTGAATAATATGTTAACAGTTAGGTGGCTGTAGATGGTGGTAACTCATGTCAACATCAAACTGCGAACAGATTTGTGGTTTCATTCAGTCAATTCTGCAGCTGACATGTTCTTGGGTAAACCTAGATGTATTGTATGTTACCATGACTGGGAAAAGATTGAATATAAATGTCTATTTTTAACTTTCTATTGTTTTTATTAAAGGAAAAAGAATAGTCTGAATACTGCATGTCGGAAGTAATGTTTCTTGGTCACTTGACTGCAACATGCTCTTTAAACAAGGCTAGAGTTGGTTTGGAAAACAATGCTTAGCTGAAATAAGAGTACCTGATTAATGTGTCTTTTTTTTAACTGTGGCACAAAGAAAAATTAAGTAAGAGTTTGTTTTTTTTGTTGTTGTTGTTTTTTTTTTGTTGTTGTTGTTTAGCATTTACATTTGTTGAGTAGTTAATTATTTAAAATATGATGGAAACAAGCAGGTGGTGATTTTGATATTTTGTCCCTAGGTCTCACTTGTTTTATGGAAACCACACACAGAAATTCAGTACTGAACTTATAATGATATGTGTGTATACGTATTTTTGTCTTGCTTAAAGCAGATACTGCTTTTTTCATTAGAATTTAGCAATATTGATTTTATGTGGGAGCAGAGTAATAAAATAAGTTCTTTCCAACAGCAAAACTTCAGAGACATGGCAGTTTTGTGGATTTGACTAGGCAATGGGACAGCGAGTCCAAGAGTTGGGATAATTATGCATAGTGTAATGTATTGATTGGTTATTTGAATACCATCAACTTGGAATAAAGATCAGGAGCTGTAGCTATACCATTCCTAATGTGTATGATTATAGGTTTATCATGTGGAAAATGTCATTTGTCACTTAAACAGTTGTTAGGATTATTATGTTAAGGATAATTAGAACATAAATGGAGACTAAAGCAGATGTTTGTATGCTCTATAAACCAGCAGTTATTTAACCACATCCTGAATCCTGTGTGCAGTTCTGATGTTCTCAGCGAAGATGATGAGGGACTGGAGAAGGTTCAAGGGGTGACAACGATTAAAGCTACTTAATGGCTTCTGAATGAGAGTGGTGGTCTGGGCTGCCACTTTTTGGTCTAAAAGGAAGGTACTTGAGATGGGGCCTGGACAAAGAAGATGTCAGTTTTGCAGCATAAGAAATACGGTGCATCTAATCAGGCTAAGAAGAACCAGGCTGAAAACCAAATGAATAGCTAAGAGAACTGTAAAACTTATGGCCAAAAGATTGTTAATGCTAAAAGAGTTTGTGGATTCTGATGGAGATGGAAGGCCTCATTTGAGAGCTGTTAAATGTGTAGAGACCACAGTCAGTAGGATGTCCCAAATGAAAACAGGTGGGGAATGGAAAAGTATTAGTGGAAAAGAGTATAAATGCTTCCTTTATTCCTTTTCTTCTCTTAGCATCTGCTTATGGCTATGGTTTGATATAAGATACTGGGACAGATGGACATTTGCTCTGTCCTGGTATTGCTGGTCTTGCATACCAGAAACCAGTTAAATTATATTTAAATGATATTTTGAGTAAAAGCACACACATCACTAGTCTGTAATTCCACCTGTGTTTGCAGTGCCAAGCAAGATTTCTTGATAGAATTTGAACTTCAATTTGCCTAGCCTTCCATTTGAAAGGTACTGATACTTATTGGTGGAACAATACAGTTTAAAGAATGTATGTTCTTTGCCTGAAAAAATACCAAGAGGTTAATTTTATTAACTGTTGTTAAGAATTACCATGCAGTAGCAGACTGTGTAGGAAACCTGAATTTCTTAGCTATAATGCCCTTGAAAATATTGTTCATATGAATGCTTATAATTATTATAGTCTGGGGTTTTTTTATATGTTTATTTTTGTTGTGGAGAAAGGAAGTTAAATTCCAAAGACATAGTTAGACTTGTCTAGGATAAGAGTCTGAAACCATTGGAAATTATTTATTTTTATCAATCTCAAAATAAGGAAAAAGTGTAGCTTCAATGTGCTTTGCTGGTATTTTTCCATAAATATCTTTGAGAAGATTTCTGACATTCACAGAAGATAACCCTTAATATAAAACATGCATTTCCATTTTTTATGTCAGCAGCTTAAAGATGTGTGCCAAGGTATCAATACTGATTATTTCTTGAACACAGGTGGTGATAATATTCTTGCATTAATTCACTTTATGGCTCAGTCAAAGATTATTGTATGATTTGTAATGTGCGGCTGGATATGTGTAGAAACTAGTATTTGTTAATTTTACCTTTAAATCAGCCAAATAGGTTTAATATTGTGATAGAGGAAAATTTAAGTGGAATAGTAACAATAACACACTGTGCAAGTGCATGCTGGAGAGTTTAAAGATGCATCTCTGTTTGTTGCTGTGTGGGTACTCTGAACAGGAATTGCTCTCTAACCCTGCAACCATATGCAGGTTCATAGATTTTGCAACTAAGATATTTACTTCAGCCTTGTAGAGGTAATCCCTGTACATATTGGTGTAATGGTAGCATTTGAAAGTTTGGGGGAGTAAAAATTTGAGTGTATTATGGGAGATTTGAAGTGCATCTTTGTCATCTGATGTGTTTATCCAACAGTGAAAACTGGTCAGAAACTGGCTTACTGGCTTATTTGGGTTTTTGTAAAGGTTGTTGTTGTTGGGTTTTTTTTTTTTTTTGTTTTTTTTTTTTTTTTTTTGTTTTTTTTTTTTTTTTTTTTTTTTTTTGATTATATCTTTTTTTTTNTTTTTTTGATATGCCGATCAGTAATCTTTCTGTTTGATTTTAGTAGTTAGTACTAGGATTAGGAATGGATATGTAAATGTGATGTGTAGGTGCAGTTACCATACTGGAGATAAGAGAAGTTGGTGGGAAATGTCAAAGAACATGCTTAAAGTACATAGGAGATGCTTGTTTGAAGTTGTTGGTGCATGCCAGGATGCAAAGCAGACATTGTGGAGCATTTTGGGGTGGGGTTTTTTTGGAGGATTTTTGACGAGTGGCTCTGTTTTAAAGTGGTTGATCAGCCTGTCAGAAAATAAGTAAGTTTCTGCATATAACTTAGTATATTAATGTAGTTTGATATCAAAGTGAAAATTATCTCTATACTTAATTTTGAATTTCATGGTACTTAATGTTGGCGTTTTATGAATTATGCATGTTCTCTGAAGCGTATTAATTTATCCTGCTTTATGCACTGGTTATGTCACAATTCAAAATGGAGATCTCCAGATTTTTGAAAATCTCATGAAAATTTCAAATTATGTTTTAAATTTCTCATTACCATTGATTCATATAATTTCTGAATGGTATAGGAACATAAAATATTAAAAAAAATTAATGGCTTCACCAGATAATTTTGAGTGTATTTTGATTTTCAAAATAGCATAATAGATAAATTTTTTATAGATTAATCAGAGATTCCCTAGAATTTTTTTTTCTGCTAAACCTTTTCATACCTGTTGATACTTTTCAGCGTCTGATGCACATGAACTGAAATTTAAATTAGCTTAAAGATGTTTATTATTAACAAGTCTAGTTTGATGTAAGTGTATTGCAGTGTGTATCCAACAGTTCTGCTGCTAAATGAAGTGAATGCATCCTGAGCTTGGTGCACAGATCCACAGGCACAGGTGGGTGTCGTGGTCGTGTGCACCATGCAGGGAAACACATGGCACTACACAACATGGGGCAAAGAGCACGCAGTTGGAATTAGAAATCATTTTATGGATACCTTGGAAATTTGTGCTTGTTCATATACGGGTTGTAATTTCTAAAAAGGGTGTGCATGTTTTTGTATTGAACATTTGTGAGGCAGACAGCACTCTAATGTAGTTGTCCTTACTTTGTGCAGGGAGGCACCAGTGTATGAGCTTGTTTATGCCAATATTTTAATAATTTATCTTTATAACTGCTTGTGACTATATTTATAGTAACATTGGCACCCTGTGTACAGAAGATACAATCAGTGCTGAAAGGAAACTTGCATCCATCTGGAAGCAATAAACTTTTCTAAAAGACTGCACAGTGTTACTTAATCCTGTGATTTCTTACTGTGAGTGAAATTAAGGTTTGGTTCAGTTGTGTCACATCATATTGGTATCAAATCTTTTGTGAGAGCTTTGTCATAGTGTTAAGCTATAAAAAAAAAAAAAAGATGAAAGTCTGAGAATGTAATTTCCTCAATGATGCATCATTGCAAATGGAGTCAATTCCATATAATAAAAATAACTGTAATACCAGAAAGCTTCTGGTGTGTTGCATTTTGTAAGCTTTTCTTTTATATGAAGGGCTAATTTGTATACTGCACAATTGACTAAAAATACCTTAAATTTGATATTGTGTTCTGAATAACTTTTGTATGGTACATCTATCATGTAATATAAATTGTATTTTTAATATGACAAAATATTTTACAAAGTTAGAGAAATATGAACAGTTTCCCTAAGGAGAAGGGGAAAAAGAAGTCTATATTATAAAGATCATCTAACAGAATTCTGGGGCTTTTTGGTGCTTTTCTTTTAAGTTTGTTACAAGTGTGGTGTACATGAACAAAATAGGATTCAGTCACCCCTGCAGGCAAAGTGGTGTAGGCTGCATTCTTCCTGTTCCTAAGTGGCAAATGAGCATTGAGGTGAGGGAAGGGTTTTATGCTTGTCAGAGGGTTCTGGTGATGCTATTGCCATCTCTTGCCCTTGGGCTAATCTAGGAGATGTAGATACAGTGATACAAAGGATGGCAGAATTTTCTTCATAAAACATTGGAAAAAAAAAGAGAGACCAGAGATCAATGAGGATAAAGCCAAATGTAGGTTCATGGATGAGCTCATCTAGCAGCTGATAGCTCTGATACCTAAAAGCATCACTTGCTAGGGTATATGTATTATCAATACAGAAGGAAATTGTCTTGTGTTTAGAATGGGCTGCTTGTTCTTTTTTCCTGAAGAAAATGTTTCTTCAAAATCTTTTCCAGCAAAGACTAAAATTCAGATATTTAAGGCATGTTGAGTTCCTTAAGACACTAATATTTAGCAGTATGGATGGTTTCTAAATCTGTATTTGAGGCTGAGGCAGATCTGGTGCAAGTAAGATTCCAAGTAAAAGTAATTATTAACTTGTATTTAATGAAATTTAGTAATGTCATATGGCCATAAGAGATTTGTTTCCCCACTTCCCCTTATTTTCTGAAATGACAGAAGTATTTGCCATGATTGTAAAACACTGTTTATGTGTGAGATTTTTTTCAAGTGAATGTAAAATTAAGCTCATGTTTCCTCTTTGGGGATTCTTTGGTATCTTTCAGCTCTGCTAGCCCATTCTATTAAATCATGTAGGCCATTAGATCCCAGTCTTCTGTTTATTTCAGAAATCTCTCTCAAAATGAATTCCATTTTATGATGGGTGTATGGCTGGTCTGTGTAAGACCAGTTATTGAATCTGATGCTTATATTTGCAGAGGTTTTAGGAAATGATGGAAATTGGTGACGCTTTTTACCGTGTTGTTACTCCAAAGTTTCTTACGTAACTCCTTTCACTTACTAAATGAAAAGGCTCAGTTTCACCAGTAAATGAAAGGTTTTCAGCTACTTTTCAAATCATACTATGAAATTAGGCAGTATGTGGGCCATATTCTTAACATAAAATGTAGAGCTTTCTATAGTATGTTTCCAGTGACTTCTTTCTTGCTGTGGTGTTAACGAGATGATGTTATTGTTAAAAGCAAAGCTTTTGCTTCATGCATCTTCTCAAATGCTTCAGGATGGAAACCAGTTGTTGTCTGCCTCGCTTCTTTTCAGCTTACCTTGTTATTCTAGCATTATTCCCAATAGATCTTCTTTTTATTTTTAACTTCATCACCTCCTTCAAATCCTTTCTTGTAGAATGAAGGGGAAACTTTTCCTTAAGGTGACGCCTTTTTTCTGGAACAGTGCTAGGCCTTGTGCTAAAGCTTTAATCACACTCTTCTGTGGATGTATTTATTCAATAAGCTATTTGACTTCTTTTCAAATTGCCAGTTTCAGTATGTTTTTCTAATGAAATTCTGCCATTAGACTGTAGTTAATAAGCAAGGTGACAAATGAAGTCACTGCTCTCTGTGAGAGCTGAATCAAGACACCAGTGAAAGCCTGATGGATAGATGTCTAATGAGCCTCATTACAAGAGGAAAGGCCTTTTCCATGGCCTGCTGGGCGTCAGGCAGACCCAGGATGCTGTGTACAAATGTCACTCTGAGATCTGGTCATGCTCAGAGGGCAAGTCCTCAAGGCTGGCCTTTCTCTACAAGGCATCACCTCCAGCAAAAACAGCTACACCAGATGTTCCCTGAAGCTGCTGTTCCTCCAGTTGCTGTGATATGGTGCTGTGCACAGGGGCTGTATCTGCAACAGCCCTCTTGGTTTGATGGGAATGTTCAGAAGCTTGAGGGTCAGTTTTTAACAGATGTGGTGGAGAACAGGGATTGGAGTCAGCTGGTTGTGGTGTCTTGGGGGAAAAGAACCATTTGAAAAGTGGTGAGAGACTAGAAGGGAAGATGAAAGGTAGGAGGTTGCAGTTCTAGGTGGGTTTATCCATGCTGTGAATATAGTAAATTGTTAAGAAATAAGTGAAATTATTCTGTCATATAAAGTAAGTCTTTATCTCTTGACTGAGATTTGCATTGGAAAATTACTGGGCTTCTTGGGTTTTTTTGGCTAGTATTGTGTTGAAAAATTGAAACCTGAAGTGCAAATTTGTTCCGGAATCTCATTTTTTTATTATGTCAATTATTTTTCATAAAAATATCTTTTTAGAGGTAGCTATATGTGGTAGTAGTTTAAAATGACTTCTTTAAGCTAGAATAATGAATAACCCTTTGTCCAGTGAAAGGTAACTGAATGTGTCATTACAGTTCTGTAAAGTGGAGTTTTATTCTGAGATTATAATTTCTTTTTAACGTATGTCAGTAGAGCTCTAAAGAATTAAGAGAAGCCGTTGTGCATCTTTTCCCATTCTTGCTGACTCTTGATCTGTGTGATCTTTGGGGAGTTACCAATTGGAAGTGAAGATGCACAGCAGATTGGCTCAAACCATGTTGACTTCCTGCTGATGAAAGGAGACAGTCCCAGTTCTTCCTTCTTCCCTGCTGTGATTTTTCTTATCAATTTGTATCATCTCTAGTTTTATAGGACTTGTGTTGAACTGATTATACTAAAAAACTTGTCAGAAGACTAAGCTAGGGGGGAAAAAAGTAGGCAATCTGTTACTTTAGGGAGTTGATTTGACTCAGCTGGGTTTTGCCCAGAGCCAGACTTCAGGAAATGGTCTGGACTGCACAGTCATGGCAGGTGAGTCGAGGGTGGGTGTCTGTACTGGGAAGGGGATTAGCAGCAAGGTATTGCATTTGCTTGGCAAAATGCATCACTTCACCCTAGGATTCTCTAGAGAAGGAGAATGAAAATGGGTTGTATTCCTGTCAGATGTTTTCAAGCTCAGATTTCTGCCCTGAAGGAATACAGCTGCTGCTGCAAGTGAATAGCTGCCATTAAAAGGTGAAGTTAGAAGTTGCACCCTGCTTTTACTCTCCAGCTCTGGAGGAACTGAGATGCTTCTCTTCGGTCCCTTGTAGTACTTTCTGAACTCCTTGCTGCTCCCAGGCAGGTCATTGCACACAGTCTGAGAAATGCATGTCTAGGTTACGACCTTGCTTGTGTTATACTTCCCCTACAACACCATTTAAAAGGACTAGAGTAATGTAAAACTAATCTTCAGACAAAAACCAGCCCCATCCCAACCTGGCCCTTGCTGTACCACCATTTCTTCAGCTTACTGTTTGGCACTGCTGGCAAGCAGAAAGTGGAAGTTTGCTTTCTCTGCTTGCAGAAGAGAGTAAGAGGCATAGCATCAAATTTTGCCGGAATTGTTGCATAACCTATCTTTTTGAAATAAAAAATCATTCGAAATTCATGTGTTCTGAAAACAACTTTTCTGTCTCATGTTTAGAGTATTTAAAAACGTGCTAAATAGCCAGACAAACTTTACAGTATTTCTTAGCTTTTCTGGCAAGAATGTTTATACCTGCTTTTCTTACTGCCTGCCCTCATTAATCAATAAGTAGCTGAAAACTGTAAAGGTTTCATGAATCAGTTACATGCTGCTTACCATGCTTTGCTGATTTACAGTGAGGGAAAAATAGGCTTAATAATTGATGGGCTAATAAGTGCTGATTTATATGCGTTAGACATTACCATATTAACTATTCCTAAACATAAATTTATAGATATATTGTCAAAATGAATGTAATTTTTAATTTTATTTATTTTATTTTCAGGTTTCTATTAATACAGTTATACTTTATTGTATGTTCCCAATGGTTATTTTGAAAGTAGTG
This sequence comes from Dasyornis broadbenti, assembly GCA_013397935.1. Classification (NCBI taxonomy): domain Eukaryota; kingdom Metazoa; phylum Chordata; class Aves; order Passeriformes; family Dasyornithidae; genus Dasyornis; species Dasyornis broadbenti. The sequence continues at coordinate 1,082,578 of VZRN01001711.1, forward strand.
TTCATATGGTGTAGGATGGTCTGTGATCAATTCTATAAGTGTTTTACAATAAACCACATTTTTAATAAGTACTGATCACTGTATTTTCTTTGGTATAGTCTTGATGATTTTTTAAAAATTTCTAATTATTTCTGTGATGTTACACTGCACTCAGCTATATCAAGCTACTACTAAGGAAGAAAACTTTGAGAGCATAGTGGAACACAGAGCCTAAAATGTGTGAAAAATTTATCTCTTCATTGTAGTCAGGCAGGGCTAGGTGTCTTTCCAAAGGTCTTATGAAGCATTTGTGACCAAGGGAGTATAACACACTTTGCTTTGTGTCCAGGTCTTGTACTTGAATTATACAGTCACATTTCATGTGTATTTTCTGCAATTTTCCACGTACTCCAGACATTTGTTATGGAAATTAAGTCCTTAAGTACCACTTCTAGATGTTGGGCGTCTGTGGTAAGATAACAGTACAAAAAGTGTTTCCTTGTTGAAGTGTTGGTGTTTATATTTTAATACCACATTTTCTTTAAAACTGCTCTGTTTTTCAGTAGTACTGCTTTTTTGTTTTGTTTTCTTTGTTTCTATGTTTTCATCAATTTTTTTGTAAACATGAGGTAGTCTATTTGTATGAAGCCTAGTTTAGCACTCTTAACTAATTAAAATTTGGCTTGCTATTTACAATTAAACTCTATTTGAGTGTATTAGTTCCTCGTCTTTTGACTTAGCTCAATATGGTTGATTTAGACATAATTTTTTGTTAAGTAAGGGATTAGACTACCGTAAATAGGAAAAATACAGGATAGTCTCATTGCTTGAAATTAGTGAGAGGATAAATAGGGGCATAAAACTTCCTAGAAATTCATCTATCCAGGCAGGTTTTTCTTTTTTTCATGTGGTATTTGGGAAAAAAAAAAAAGTGGACATGTGCAGAAACTGTGAGTACAATTAGCGTCAAGCAGATAAATCCAACTCTAATCCTGTTTACGCTCTACATCAGACAGATGTGCCGAGATTGATTTAGACAAGCCCTTGGCTTATAGTAACTATTTTTTAAAGTGCCATGTATTCTGGTTTTGTTAGATCTTTGTTAAATGTTAAGTGCTGTTAGTTTTGCTCTTCCCTAACGCCTGTAACCTACTTTATACAGGTTCCCTCTCTGCTTTCATGATGACAGGGCAGCCTGGTAGAAGAGATTATCTTTATTCCTTGTAATTAAATTGACTTTTTTTTTTTTCCAGAAGATACAACAATGGAACTGGGTACTGAATTAAATAAATAGCATGATATCTAATAGATGTATACTTAAATCTCTTGCAAGAACAGATGGTACCCAATATCTTTCTAAGTAATGTGAGAGGACAGTTAATGTCCTGAAACTGCTTGCAATAACTAATATGATACTAATGAGCCAATACAATTTTTGAAGTTTAAGAAAGTGTCTAATCCAATATATACTTTATTTCAAAAGTAAGCTTGTTTTTTATCTCATACCATAAATGTTTTATAAATACAGCTTATGACTTAAATTTTTGTTATCTGAGTTGTTTTATAAAATTTTACTGCATTTGTGATGGTCTTATTTTTGAAAAGCAGAGAAGATGAAAATTATAGAATATGCCCGGGATTTTATGCAGATTTCTTTACAACTTCAGTAAAAATAGGCTGTCCTAATCCTTGTAGGTAGTTCATCATTTCCTCTATGAATTAAAATTTGAGGAGGATGGTTTTTCACAATTCAGCATTCCTAGAGCTTATATTCTTCTTCGAGATGCATGTGGAAATGTAGTCCTGTAAAACAACCAGAGTCAAATACTGGTTTTGAAAGTCTAGTTCTGCCTAGTAAGAATGTTTTATTTTAAACATCAAAAGCTTTGATAGGCATCTGAGCAAAGTAAGAATTTGATAAGCGCAGAGGAAGAGGAAGATACAGAAGCAAATAAGTAACTGGCTGAAATAGTCATGAAAAGCAAAGATGAGGCAGACTGTACCTGGCCTAGGACTAAATGTCATTCTATGAAAGGTAGTGAGGAATGAAAAGTATTTTAACGGGCCTTCGTTTTCTTTGACTTGTACAGGACAAATAGGCTGATGTTTGTAATTTCTCTGTGGTGCACATCCATAACCTTGGCATGATAGACTGTGATATTCTCAGCAAAAAGAATCTGTTAGGTTTTTGCTCTTGAGAAAACAGTTGACAGAGCTATTGTTAGATTTGGAAAAGTTTTCTGGTTTCTAGCATTTCTTGCCTTGGGCTGCAAAGGGGCCTTTTTTTGGTCTGCTGTGTCAGATCTGCTGTAATTACAAAGAAAGCAGGGAAACTTTTCTTTCTGCGTCCAAAGAATCTGATACCTGCAGGAATGGTGTTATTGTTTTTCAGTTTGTGTATCTGGCTTTGTTTTTGAGAAATCGGAATGCAGCTCAAGAGAGCAGAAAAAGGAGAACCTTGTACCATAGTGCCTCAGTTGATATATCTCCTAAAGGCACCTGGAAGTGAAGGGATAGTGTCTGCAGCCACGGCTTCCATGTGTGTAATAGCCCCAAGATAAGAAAACCTTCACTTAGCCTCACACACACCTCCCCTGGCATAAGGATCTTGAACTGTCACAAGAACTTTTTTGGAACTGTTTTTTTTTTTTTTCTGGTCTTCTAAACTGAATTCATAAATCAAGAATGAAAGCGAAGATGGGTAATACAGTTTTGGTTTATTTGTCTGTTTTTGCTTAACTATTTTCTGGTATATTTCTGATGTAAACACAAAAGGCAATGGTTGTATCAAATGAAAAAATAGAGTGAGCATATAGTCAGCTTGGGTCATAGCACACTTTCTGATCTATGATTTAGGAGTATACAACTGCTATGATTGCCATGATTTAGGTGACTACAATAAAGAATTTGGGTTTTGAATACAAATACAAAAAGTTTTAAAAAATTTTAAAAAAATTATTAATTTTTGAAATTTTATTAATTTTTTTTTGAACAACAGAAAGCTGAATAAATAATCTTTTTGAAATTGTGTTGTTTGTACAGCTGGAAGCATAATGAAGTTGGTAAAATAAAAGACCAGTGATTGAGGGAAATGATATGCAATAAGTTTCAATGCAGGCACGAACAGATGCAAGAAGTGAAGCTAGAGATAAAGCCTTAACAATATTTTTGTAGTTGTTGCTCCCAATTGTATTGGTAATGCTTTTCTTTTTTTTTCCTTACAGGTGATTCCAGTGTGGCTTTACAGGCTCAAGAGGAGACTATTGAAATGAAAGATGTATTTTCAGTAAAACTGAAACGTCGTCGCTTTGCAGGGCAGAAAAAAGGTGGTACTTTGTTGGGTATCACAATTTTTGAATGCTTGAATAAAGAAGAGAATAAGCTCACAGACTGTGCTGTCCATTTACATAACTTAAGTGAAGATCATTGTCAGTCATGGTTTAGACATCTAAAGGAAATTTTGAATGGTAAGCATTTAATTGGGGTTGAAGTCGTATTTGTTTCTATTGGCAATACATGAGTTGAGTTCAGTGAAGCTTAGAAACATTTTGCCTGTGGAAATTAAGACACAGATATGAATATTATTTCTGGCAAATGTTTACTACTGAAGTTTTACATGATGAAGTGTAAAATTTAGGCAAGTGATAATAATTGACTAATATATCTGTAAAAATGAAACAAATTGATGCTATTTTTGGAAGTGTTTTGGAAGCTACTGAAAATAAGTAGTTTCTTTATTCTGACTGAAGAGTCTTCTGGGAAGTTTGCTTCCGAAAGAAATAACACAGTTTATTGATATTTTCACTTGAAATTGCATCACACCTGATGGTACTACAGTTAGTTGCACTTCTGGGAACTTTCAGGAACTTTCTGGTGACGTTTAGGAGCTCCCACTTGAGACTTCCAGGTTCTTTAGGAGACTAATGGGAGAGACTTTCCTCATCTTCATAAATTTACAGGTGGCAGTGCTCTTAAAGTGCTGTAGTACTCTTGTTGTATAATTTAATTCAAAATTTATTTGCAGTAGTGAAGGCAATTCTTTACTTTAAAGATATCTTTCTGTGTTTGCCTAGGCTAATGCCAGCTTCATGATGCTTTGTTTAACCAATTATAGGGGTTTTTGTTTGTTTGGGTTGGGTTTGGTTTTTTTTGTTTTGTTTTTTGTGTTTTTTTTTAATTTTTTAATTTTTTTATTTTATGGAAGTTCTATCACATGTTAAAAAAAAATATATTCACCATATAGGGAAAAGAGCCCCACAGGAATTCCAAGCCTTTCACTGTAGTTTATATTTGAAAGACACAGAATATAGCACACTTTTGATTTAAATAACCAAAATGACACCCCCTTCCCAATACCAAACTCTGTGATTTAGCTCCAAAATGTGCCTCTCTTTGCAGATTATAGAAAATGAGTTCATTTATTACAGAAGAAAAACAGTCTGTCTTGTAACAGACTATTAGAACTCCAGCTAAATTGTTAAGAGTGAGCCAGATTATGGAATTCAAACCTTGTACATCTGTAGTATTTGTAACAACACTTTGAATAACAATTTTTAGTGTACTTCTAGTAAAATTTCACAAGCAGATATTAGAGAAACAACACGAGTTATTAATAGTACATTCTTACATTTTTTGTTTACAGTATGCTTTGGATTTTCCCAGTGAAGATGTGTATTAAATAACTGCCTGCCCTCATCCCATTTTGAAAGACTTTATCATGAAATATCTCAATCTGCAGAAGTGCCAGGATTCCTGTAGATCTCCCGCTACCCGTAAAGGCAGGGACATTTGCATAAGGAGCAAATGTCTGTTTTGTTCCCAGATTACCCTCCATCTATCAGGAGCAGTGATACCATATGTTCACAGAAAAAAGCTGCAGTATCTCTGCTCAGGTTGCCTTGACCTCGAGGTGCAGTCTCTGTTTTATGGCTTTGTAATTGGAAGCCACCTGAACTTGAATAAAAAGTATTTTGTGCAATGTTGTTTCAAGTTCTTGCTTCAGTCTTTCTTCAGAAGCTCATACCTCATACAGACTTTTTTTGTATCTCTGATTGCTACACTTTTTCTTCTTGCCTTCTACTTCAAGAATAAACAGGACTGAGGGTAATAAAAATAACCGAACAAAACCCTCATAATATCAATTGCTAATGTGTATATTAGCAATTCTAAGTCTGAACTACAAGTACACAATGCAGTTGAATTCTGTTGATTTCTCAGTAACTGATATTTCTGTGTAAAACAGTAATGGATTTTCATAGTTTTTTGCTGCAGCTTTTTTTTTTTTTTTTAATACTAGTGCTGGAGTCATCGTTTTTAATGAACTCAAATTGGCTACTTCTGGTTTTATCCTTCTGAAACAGTAAAAGTTACTTCCCCACCCTCCCTATCCCCCCCCAGTCTATTTACTCACAAGTAATTTTTCATTAACTGCTGCATTGTTTACTTGAAGGATTTTTTTTATTGTTTCTAGGCTGGACCAAATTAAAAGCAGATGATTTATCAATGTAGAATGTATATGTATTTGGTCAGTAATATTTAGACATTTGGACAAGTGAGAGCACATGTTACTGACAGGTGTGTTTCCTCTGCAGATAAATGCAGTTTCTACTCGTTAACCCACTCTTTAACATGTTTTTAGATTTTTATGCATATACATTAGTTAAGGAATAACAATAGCAAGTTTATCAGTAATGATATGAGCTAAAGTTTATCTGGAGGTTTCTAATGAAGATTTCTAATCTTCTAAAGAAGAATTTATTTTTTTTTCTGAAATTTCATGTACATAGTTTCCTTTTCACTGTATGATTTGTGTCTGGTATAAATGTTTCATACATGGTTTTACCCTGTTTGTTTTTATTGTCTTCATAGTGAGTGTCCTCTGTTGCTATGACTTTGCATTCAGAGTACTTCAATTTAAAGTTTAACTGGGCTGTAATTTTTAATGAAGCCTGTTATCTTACAAGCAAGCACACACAAATATAATTGTTTAGAATTTGGTTACAGTGACTGCTATTATGTCTTTTTATGTGTGTGTGACAGGATAAGAAAATATATGTACCACCATCTTCCTATATTTAAATAAATTCTTGTTTCCTGCCTAATGTTGCCGCTGTTCCAATGCATGCCAGCTAGATACGAAGAGCTTGCTCGATGATACAGTGTTCCTGAAATCTGATCTTCTGTACATCACATGTTTGTTAAATTGATGTAAGATAACCACTGCCATTTTGATGTACCCATGGAGCCTTGGCTCTGGGCTGGCTCCTGCAAGGCCCCAAAGGGCAGCTTGGACAGGGTCTAGCGTGCTGTTATCTCGTGTCAGTTCTGGTGCACACCTCACTCTCAGTGATTTCCCTTTCTTCATCACATCTTTCTGTACAACACTTACGGGCATGGCATGTGGCGACACACTGTGTCAGTAGAATTCACTGTTCAGTCGACAATCCTCTGCATGTGTGAATACGCCGTCATTCTTCAAGGGTTGAGGCAAGCTCAGAAATGAGAGAAAATGCACAGTTGTCAATGCTCATCCATTTTTTTTTAAAAAAAACCCCTTTTTAAACAAGACAGTTGATTTGAAAAAGCTTTTCTCAAAAACTCTGTAAACTAACAAAAGACAGTAAATGTGGTTAAGAATAAATGATAAGGTAGCAAAAAAAGCACAAAGTGCATTTTATTTTTATTTACTGCTCTCCAGTATCTATCACACTGGGATTTGATGTGAATGCCTGAAACTTCATGCAAGAAGTTTTAATTAAACCATTAATGTTAAACATTAACTTAGGTTGGTTAATATTAACAGTGGTGTCTCCATAGTTACATTAACAAATCCATCTCATATTGTTAGTTTTTCTCATGTATAATATTCCTAATGTTGTATAAAGTATTTATAAATGTAGGTGGTAATGACATGATTCCAGGCTCTTAACTTTTGTAACATAAACCCATTTTCCTAAGGCTGAGGCCTGAAAGCAGCACAGATGTATGTCTGAGCACAGCGTCTCTGCTGCCCTAGGAGCCTTTGTTTTCAGAACACCCTGATTGACCCACCACCCTTCATGGTTCACTGATTCACTTGATAGATCAAGTTTAAACTAGTGCATATTAGCACATTTGTTGGTACTAGGGGAACAGTTGGCCTTCCTGCTTTAGGCTGCTGGTTCGTTTCAAACGAAGCAGCCCCAGAAAACAATACCAGAATACCAGTTAGGGGAGCACCAAAAGGCTGGCAGACTGGGATCAGTTGCACGCTGTAGTCAATGACATTGATTCATTCATATAGATGTTGTTTAAAGACAATTAAAAGATTATTATTTAAAAGCACTTCAAAGAAGCTTCACAGTAATATTGTGTGAAAGTTTAATCTTTGGCTATTACTGGATATGCTTTCATTAAACTCAGTTTTTTGTTGCGTTCTAACGTGTCCAGTGCACATCAGGAATGATAAAGTAATAAATTTTGTCATGATCATCCTTTCATGTCAGTTGACAATTATTTGGTACAAACAAAATCACTTCAGTAGTGTACCATCTCTGCTCAAAAGCCTTGTTTGTGAAAAATATTTCTGTAAATGAAATATTTTATCTCTCTAAAAAGTAAGTTGATACTCAAATAATGATAAAGATAATAGTGTAATACTTTCATCCTGTGAATCTGTTTGGTTCTTGAAAATCTTGCTAGGATTTATGTATTAGCTCTGATTTACTTTTCAGCAATAGCCTAATATACAATGTCATAAATACAGTTTCTGATTCAGAATTGTTTAATGAATGATTTTTTTCTTTAAAATAAAATTTAATTCAATCATTTCCTTAAAAATCTAGGATTTTTTCCTCCACCAACTGAAAAGTCTATTTTCTTTTGCCTACTTAGGATTTCTTTTGAAACTTTTTATTGCCACGTAGAGTTAAGTTTTTATGTCTAATACTCAAAGACATTGAAGTGAAATAGTGATGTTTGCTTTTATCCCTTCAGTTTTCTCCTGATGTCTGTTTAGCAGTACCGTAACTTGCACTGTCTGAGTAACAGAATTTTTGACATTTCATCTATTTTCTCTATTTCTACTGTACTGTTCTTTCCCTCTGCTTTGTGTATTACATTCTTAAATTTATATGTTTGGGTGGGGCAGGCAGGTGTTTTTGGTTTGTTTTTTATACATTTAAAGGTATACTTAGATATCCATGACTCTGAAGTCAGTTTTTGCAGTTTTTTGGTTCTGGGTGTTTATAGGGGGGCTCAGTATTTAGGAGGACCAGCTGATCACGGGTTCTTGTAAGGAAGGTAACAACATGGCAGCACATTTATGAGTTTGGTTAAATCTTTTCTCTTTTGAAGCACAAGTCCTTATTTTAATAGTTTTCCATTTAATTTCTACTGATACTTTAGACAAATTATGAAGTCTCAGAAATTATTTTTTGGTCTTAATATTTTTATAACTTCTAAAAGACTGCAACAATACCAGTTAGTAGATTTCAACTAAGACGTTATTGTAACATCTTTATGATGATTATTTGTACGTATTAATACTCTTTGGTAGCTTTTGTGTAGTCTTCCTTGTTTGTGTTGTAATTCCTGTAATAAGAAATTCCACTGCGATACATACCTGCAGTGCTTGTTTCTGTTTCCAGAGAATCAAGAAGAATTTAGGTTGGAATGGACCTCTGGAGATTATCCGTTCTAGCTTCCTGCTCAGGGCAGGTGAGCTTCTAATAAAGATCAGGTTGCTAAGAGCCATGTCCAGATAAGTTTTGAAAATCTCCAAGGATGGACAATGTCATCCATGGCTTAACTGCCCTCATTGTGAAGGGTATTTTTCTTTATTTCACTTTGGAATATTTCCTGTGCCACTTGTGTCCATTGCCTTTTTGTCCTTGCATTTGCTGGCTCACGTGCTAGACTTTGTCTTTATTCATCATCTTTTCTCTTCAGGCTTTTTCTCTTCTTCTTCAGGCTTTTCTCAGACCTTCCTTGTAACTAATCAAGGTCCTCGTGCACAGCAACCCTGCCCTCCCACACATCTGCAACCCTCAACAAGTTCCCTCTTTTCTTTTTTCTCCTTTTTGAAAGAGATGCTTTAGAAAACAGGTATTTGTTACTGAAGACACGCAGGATTCTCCACGATTAATTTGCTGTGCAATGACTTGGCACTCTGTGCAACCTTTTGGCATAAATATGGCTATAAATGTTTTGTGTATGCTTTTTGGGTTATGGTGACAAACTGATCCAATAATTTCCTTCAGCATCTTTAAGAAATCTTCTAAATTTCCTAACACAAACTGGATAGAGTGCTAGTTTTAATTTCAAGGTTCTTTGATATAAATAAATGAAAAAATAATCTCTGGGACTTCTGTAATTATGTTTTGATCTTAAATACTTTCCTCTTCAATGCTGGAATAGTATTTAGCTATAATTTCTTTGAGTAACTGTTCCTGTTCAATTGTTGAGGTAGAGTAAGTGGAATGAGCTGAAGGAAGTCCATGCTGAAGGTGCATGTGGCTGTAAAAATTGAAGTAATGTTCTTCATGGGGCAGGAAAATACGCTTTCATTTTTGGCTCCTTTTGGAGTTGTGGCCTACCACTAATTTTGTTCTTGAATGTTGAAAGCAGTACACTTGCCAGATATTCTAGATTTTATTTGGCTAAGAAAGTGATAGTCTACCCTGCTACTGAAACAAAATTTAAAATCGTTCAGATCAAGTATTTTAAATAAATACAAAAAGAACAGGAGGATTGCATACTGCTTCTTGCTTTTTGTAGCAAAGCAGCCTCACTGGACTATGGCAGTTGTAGGAAATCTAGAAAAGAGAACTTGAAAAGTAATGTTATTGGTTTTGTATTATTTATTTACTCTTCAAAATGCCATATTTCAAATAATAACATTACTTCATGGGATCAATGTGCGAGACAAGGTTCAGCTTTGTATAGCAGTATTTCTCACTGTTGTTTGTTTGGAGTTTATTACTCAAAGACCTACATGTAACTGTTTAAAAATTAAAATTAACAATAATTCTCAAATTTCCAAATGATACTGCCAAGTTTTCTATTTCTTTATATATATATATATATATCTTTCACAATGAGGAAGTTTCCTTTGCACTGTTTAATTTGCACTCTCAGAAAAGGAGAGTACTGGATTGAGCTGTCAGTTTTGTTGGGTGCTCCTTTCATATGCCTGCTGGGAGTGTGTTGTTAAATTCCAAAAAGGAACTTTTTGTGTTTTTACATTTGGGTTTGTCTTCTTTTTTGGTTCCCAAACTTTTAACTTCACACCCACCCTGGTCCTGAATCAAGCTTTAGCTAGGTTATGACATACGCACTTTTTTTCTGGTTCCTGCAACTGTTTCTTAGCTGCACACACAAAAGTAATCAATACTGTAATGTAAACATAAGAAGTGCATATGCAAAAAGAAATTGAGACTTTTTTAGACTATAATTTACTTATCCTATTAAAGTATTGTACTGGTTCTAATATTAAAAATTCGTTTAAACTGTAAAAATGGTCAGGTTGTGTGTAATATTGAATGTTTTGTATTTTCTTTTTAGGTTTTCAAAACAGACCAAAATCACTGAAAGTGTTTGTTAATCCAAGCAGCCACAAAAGAGAAGCTGCTCATGTTTATTATGAAAAAGTTGCACCTCTTTTTAAACTTGCTGACATAAAAACTGATGTCACAGGTAAGTTGCTTCAAAAGCATGGCTTAATCCTTTGTGAAACTAATACTTTAGCACGGGAGACAATTTGAATTTAGTGCTAATCCTTATTGCCTTTGACTGCAAGTAGTGCATTTGGAACTCCAGTTAATACAACACAATATATTTTGATTTTGTTAAAAAAGTGTTTTAGTAATTCTGTTATCGATTCAGTATTTTCACCTATAGCAATCAATACTACTCATCTATTGTTAGTATTTTTTAAAGAAGCATTTTATGGAAACATTTAATATCTGGCAGTCTTGTATATGCTTTCTCTGAGTTGTTCCTGCATTCTGGTGAACACATGTCCTTAACTATTTCTTCTCTTCTGAGAACATCTGTTGGCCTGACATCCTGAGAGGGTCTGATCTGAAGGACACAGTATTCCTGGGTTCTGACTCAGTCTCAGGGATGACCTGGAAGCCTAAGGGATTACAGTGTGTGATGCCAGGGGCAGTTCTCACGAGGCACACGGGCAGGACTCGGTGTCTGGGGAATGCTGAGGTGCAGCTGGAACATTGCAGTGAAGCTGCCTCGGCTCAGCAATGGGCTCCTGGCAGCAGCGTTGGATTCAAGGCCCCAGTGTGTGCCAGACTTCTGCTTTATGTCCTGGATTTGCCCTTTGTGTCATTTGACTGACCTTTTATTAGAAATTGAAGAGGGAAATAGTGAATTTTCTTAAACCAGTAAAATATTAATGATCTGATCATTGCTTCTGCCCTCTTTTGTGAACAGACCGAAACTTATACTGAATCAAATTTGGCCCCAAAAGCCAGCCAAATTTACTGAGAAATGACATTAGTATTTGCCAATCACAATCATTTTTAATCCATAATATTAAAATTCCCTGTAGTATTCTGCTCGTTTTTTGGTTATGCATTTCATATCCATGTGAAATACAAACTCTCATGCAAGATAGTTTGACACCAAAAAGTTTTTCCTATGTCTGTTGTAATTGACTTGAAAAATTATCAGTCTCGGCTTAAACAAATTATAAGAGAGGTCTCATCTTGCAGTTGTTCCTTAAACTTCTTATGAAATGATGTCTAGTTCAGGTTACAGGCCAAAAATTATTCCAAGGAAATCTGATATAGCCATGAGACTATAATAATGCAATAATGATAGATGAAAATTATTTTGCTTATTTTATTACCTGTATCTATGTATTTTTATAATTATTTAGCCCACAATTTAAAGTAAAACCAATTGAAGATTAAAGGCACATGAGAAGAAATGTGAAAAAGATTGTCTGTATTAGAATTCTGTAGTGTTAGTTTCTTAACTACCCTTAAGTGGGAGGGAATGCCAGTAGCTTTGTATAAGTTTTAATTCTCACAGGCATGTTTTTCTACCTGCAAGGCATGGATGATAGTGTGAACAGACTAATACAGCTGTCGTGTTAGAAATTGAACTTAACCTTGTTTGATCACAATTTTTTAAGAAAAGTTTTAATACAAGCTGTGAATATAATTTGTAGAGGTTTTAAAAACATTTTTACTAGTGAAATAAAAACAGTTTTAAGTTTATTTTTAAATTATTTACATTTTAAATTTTAATAGGAAAATTCTGAGTTGAGCCAGAAAAATGTTTAATGGCTTATCTTTTAATTAAGGTTATTTTGGCAATGTTGAAATACTATTGAGTTTATTAGCTGCCTAACACTCCTCCTACAGGCAAAATGAGATAACTACATTACAGTTTTCAATGCTAGTAGAGAACTAAATAATTAAGAACTATGCATTAAAAAAAGAGGGTGGTGGGTGCTGAGTAAAAGTCCTGTCCACTGATACCATATTCTGATAAAACTAAGCGCTTTATTTCAAGTAAATTGAACTGGGTTTCTTCCGCCCATAAATGTTTCTGATTTTGTGAAGTTGGAGTGTGCATCTTGCTGTTCCTGCTTTTTTGGAACTTGGCCAATATTTACATAACTAGTGGCATAGGAAGGTGTATTAGATGCTGAAATTGTCAAGGCTTTTGTACAAGATTTGCACTGAAGGTAGTTTACATTTAGTCTTTTCCATGTACACATATATAAAGCTTAAAATTCATTGAACACAAAATTTTACAGTAAATTTGAACCTCTCAAGTGGCTTCTAGTGCATACAAAATGCAAAATTTACAGGTTACTAAAAACACCTCAGACCATCAAAGACTGACAGTGGAGAGCTGAAAGACAGAGCTCCCCTCAGCCATTCTTGTACATTGGTAGCTGGTTGTTATTTCCTCTCTGGTCAGGCTTTCCAGCCCTTATTCCTCATTATAACTTCTCTTGGAATAAACTTCTTATGTGTTTATTCTCTTCTACTCAAGGACATACAGCAATCTAAAGATATATATGTAAATGAGTGAGTGCTGGAGTAATATTTACATTTTCTAATTATTTTTAAATTTTGTAGGGTTTATTTTTTGTTTTTCCCCACACATTACTTTATGTGCTTGTCATGGTTTAGCTTGGCCCAGGTTTTTCTAGTGGGGGGGCCACAAAGATGGCTCCTCTGTGAAGCTTCTCGAAGCCTTCACCATGTCCAGCTCTGAGGTGATGGACATGCTGCTGTCCAAGCCTGGGCCAATTAGAGATGTTGGTTACGCCTCTGTGAAAAACATATTGAAGATGAAATCAAAACAATGGGTGCACGCACTTTTCCTTAGCCAGAGGAGGAGGAGTAGGTGAGAGTATGTGAGGGAAAACAACATGGAGAGACCAAGGTCAGTGGAGAAGGAGGGGCAGGGGGAGCTCCAGGCGCCGGAGCTCTGCAGCCTCTGCAGCCCGTGGGGAGGCCCATGGTGAAGCAGGGGGTGCCCCTGCAGCCCATGGGGGCCCACAGGAAATGCTGAGATCCACTCGCCCATGCCGAAGCGAGTGGATACCCTGAAAGTGGCCGTGGTCCAGAGGGAGTCCTAGTGGAGAAACAGGCCTTGACTTGCACCCTGAGACTGAACTGAGTGTCCCACATGGAGTGGGTGGGTGCCAGAGAGAGAGAGAGAGAGAGAGAGAGAAGCCCAGCAGAAGTCCGGTAAAGAGAAGAAGCCTTGCTCCCGAGATGGAAACGGCCCGGCTCAGAGGTCTGTACCCCGTGGAAGATGGACCCCACGCCGTAGCAGTTTTGGGGAGACTGCTTGCCTGTGTGGGGACCAGCGTCACTGTAGCAGTGTCGGGCGGGCTGCCGACGGTGAGACCCATGGCTACGCAGAGGAAAAGAACCTCTCCCCGGGCAGGGGAAGAAGATCTGGGTGATGAACTGACCTAACCCTCCCCCCATACCTTGTTCCCTTGTGCAGCTGCTGGGAAGGAGGGAGGGGGGCGAGCGAAGAAACGGTGGCCTTGAAGGGTTTATTTTACCTCTCATTTACTCCTCTGACTCTGTTAGTAATAAATTAGATCACTTTGCAACCTAAGCTAGTCCTGTTTTGCCTATTCTAAGTGCGTCTTCTCCCAGGTTTCCTTATCTCAACTCATGAGCCCTGAGTGTGGGTTTGTTAATTTGGGGGTACCTGGCATTTGGCCGGGCTCAAACCATGACAGTGCTACAGCTGTATTAATTTCAGTGAAAAGAACCAAAGGTCTTAGGAGTGGATTGTGTTTTGTTGGGTTTTTGGGTTATTTTTGTTACATGCAGTGGGCAAAATCTGAAGTGCTTAGTGCACTAGAAAGTGCGAATTAGCAAATTTAAACTAAAGCAGTGCTTTTAGCTGTAGCTAAGGTGAATCCATAGCTAGAATCTGGCCTCTTTTAAGAATTGGGCAGTCTTTTGTGCTGCAGCTGGGATATGGCTGCTAGGATAAGAACGGTGATTCTTCCAAAAACAGGGTTCTGCCAAAGCTCATTCCACTGTTGAGATACCTGCAAGTACTGCCAAATAGTGGTAGCTGGAGCTAGTATTTTAGAAATACATTAGTACCTTGCAAAATATTACACATAATTAATGAAATATAAATAAAGGAAACCTTGATAGAATCCTGGCTTGTCTCGCTTGTTTTCCTAGTTTTGACTCTCTTGCTTCCATTTATGCACACTTAACAACCTGGACGTTTAGGCAAAAATAACAGCCTTCCCAGACTCCTATTTTTAGGGCTGAATCACAAAGGAAAAGAATGTTTGAGAATTGGGCAAATAGCACTGATTTAAACTTGCCATATGATAAATAACAACAGATAACCGGTGTTGATGCTGGATGAAGAAATATGTTATCATTAACAGTTATAGTTCTATTGATTTTAGTCTGTGAGATAAGTGCCACTGTATTTAGGTGTCACATGAAAGCATCCCCTGTTTTGAAGTGTTGAACTAATTGTGTATTGCTTTTTCTATATGTAGAGGCCAAGCCCTCAGTTCTTGTTTGCTATGTGATGAGGGTGTTAAAGTGTTTTTGGAGTATGTGTGACTCTGTTCAAATGAGGTGCACCTCTGGTGTCCTTCCTTCAAAATGCTGTTACTTGACACTTAAGAACAAAACATTGTTGAGAAAGAAAGACTTTCTAAATTATACCTTAGAAATGGTAAAAAAATCATTAAATAGTATTTTTGTGATATTTTTCCCACATATGTAATCTGGATCCTTCTCAAACAACGAAAGAAGCTTTCTTTCTATTACCAAAATATATTGAGTGGGTTTTCTCCTTTGTTTTCCCCTCTGAATTGGAACAGTGCCAAATATTCAAACACTTAGCTTTTTTTCCAGCTATCAGAATGATTTATACATGCCCCTCTGGAGGTTATCAAGGCTGCAGAAAACTTTTTAGACATGGTCTTTTTATGTGTGTGTTGGATTTTTCTAGGTTTTTTCTACTTGAATAATTTTCTATATGTTCTCACAAAGTTTTTCCTGAAAACCCCATTTTTTCATTGCGTTTTTGTCATGATGTGTCAAAATAGATCCTCTGTCATTCTCTCATCGAATTTTAAATTTCTTGGACTTCCCCAATCTTAAGCCTTGAGCAGTTCTACATAATTTCCAAACTTAAGCTATTAGATGCAAAGAGGATGAAGTTGCTCTCAATCTGGCTAACATTAGTCATTTTTACTGCCTTTACTGATTTCTCTGTAGACATGAGCCCTCTTTATTTTCATGTCCTTGTTCTTTGAGTGAATTAATTTTGTAATACTAAGCATAACTTCCATTACATTAGGAACAGCATTGAGCATGTTTTCTGTTACAAAATAAATCTTATTTACTGTTCCATTTTAATTAGACTGTACTCATAACTTTCTAAATGTCATCGTGTTAATTTAAAACGGCATGTAACCTGGTAACCAACTCTGTTTTCATGGGAAGAGTTTCTTTCACAGCTAAGCAGTGATAAGAGATTTGAACCTTTCTGCATTTTTGCATGATGCACAGGTTTATTGGCCACTTTTCACGCAGCCTACAGATACTGATGAAAGCATAGTTCCCATTGATAATGCAAAACTGAATAAGGGAGCTTAAATACTGTGCTTTGATATTCCAGAGAGGCCCTGCATGGAGGTAAATTCTGTAAATCCCAAAAGTTTTTATAATGATGAGTGTTTCTGCAGCAAAGTGATAAATCTCTGCCTATGATATAATCAAAACAACTAGTTTTTGATTAGGAATTTTCAAAACACCAGGCATTAGAACTTTGCTGATATTGATTGGAGACTTTGGAAGTTATAGGTAATATATACTGTTTTTTAGTGTGAAGTGTAAAAATTGTTTTGTTTTTTTTGTTTTGTTTTCATTTTGATGTTGTCTTCCTTGTTATTTTTTAGGAAAAAAGATATATACACATGCATACAAAATATATCTACATGCATACTTGTGTGTGTGTATATATAGGAAGAGATAGTTGTTTTCAGTTCTTGCAAGCAGCATTTGAAAAGTCTGTAGAAATACTGTTGGAACAGGTACAGATATGGAATGATTGTTTTAGACACCAAGACTAATAATTTTAGCAGTGTTTAGGAACACTGGAGAAAAGCCTTGAACTATGCAAGCACCAGGGACAGACAAGCATGAAAGATTAATGTAATTTTGCATATAATGATGCACATTCTTACACAAAAAATCCATCTGCAAGTGTCATGTCAGTCAGCAAAAATCTTTGATGGGTGGCTGCAGCTGGGCTGTCTCTTCTGGCAAAGCTGCCCTAGAAAATGCTAAATGTAGTTATGATGCTTTGTGCCATCTGTAGTATGCCAGTTTATCCTGTCTTCGCTGGCATTTACAGTACTATATAGGGTATCAGCAAACACAGAGACATCAATGTGGAGTGACAGATTCATTTCCTCCAGAGGCTATGAACTCTGGTGTATACTTGTGCCACCTTCCTCTGTGTGTTATATTCTGTTGTCACTGGTATTTGGCTTGATTTCATACTTCTGTGTTTTACTCCTCTTATTTTTGATTTAGCAATTTGCATATCCTAACACAAAGGCAATTAAATTTGATTGATCCTGAAGTAATTCAATCTTAACTGAGGATGTGCTTATTTTCCTGAAGTTTGCCAACTGTGTCCATGCTAAAACTTGCATTTTGATGCAACAAACATCTTGAATTACCTGAATTTAAATGCACTAAATAGCCATGTATCTGGTAGCAGCTGAATTTTAATGTTTGGGCTTTTAGCTAGTATAACTGTAAAATATAACTTCTCATACTTTTAATGCATTAATGATTTAAAAAATAACCTGACTTGAATTACTCTGTGTTCCTTATGTTAGATGGGCAAAATAATTTAAAAACCCTTTAAAATTATCAAATCTGCTGATAATTGATATTTTCCACAGTAACTGAATATGAAGGACATGCTCTCTCAGTACTTAAAGAATGTGAACTCCAGGCGTTTGATGGGTAAGTTGGTTAGTAACTATGAATTTTAGTAAACCTCATCATGTTATTTTTTATTTGTATTCCAATCAAAATTATGCTAGTAGGTATTTCATTAGTTACTGTGTTTCTCAAACATATGAAACCTGAGAAAGTCAGTTCTCATTAAATACTTTGGTATTTATTAATTGCTGACAATAGATGTGTATCTTAGATTCATAAGTAACGGTAAATAAACATAAAACTTTCTGAAATATGCTTCATGGAAGTTTTGCTCTCTGTATTTGTAAGCATATGAAGACAAAGAAGAAAAAGTCTGGGTTGTATCTTCTTTCACAAACATTTTCTATACTGAGTCATATTTGAATTGTTTCATCTTTGGGTAGAGTCACTGGGAACTTCCCCTATAAGACTTCTCTCTGGTAGCCAGACCTAGGGGCAAACAGGAGCAGACGTTGGAAGAATATAACCCTAAATGTGATGTTAGGATTTCTGAGGTGAGAAAATCCCTGTCCTTTCTAGAACAGCACTTCTGTAGCTCCTTTTGGGCACTGTTTGTGATGGTAAGAGGTGAAGCATTTTTTGTGCTGTTCCTGCACACTGGCCTTGCATGCCTTGCCCAGGCTGGGAAGCAGCTGGAGCTGGGCTAGGTGTGGACTGAAGGCCATGCCTGTGTGCCTTAGTCTGCTGCTCTAATCAGCACCTGCCTGTCAAGTGCTGCCTGTTTCACACTGGCAGAAAGCTAATTCAAGTAAAAACGTAGAAATGGCAAGACAACTGTTTTTTTTATTCATTGCATTATGTAAGCAGTACAGCAACAGGCAATTTCTGTGCTTGATTTTTCTCTCTAGGAGAGATACGGTGCCTTACATGTTAACAGCATGTGAAGTAAACTGAAGCTTATGATTTGCAGTAGTAAACTGGAACTTTATATCTCAGTGCTTTCTGTGAGCAACACTCCTATGTGTTAATTCTTTGTCAAAGCTGTTTGTTCATATATATAATTTCTTTTCTCTGATTTCCCCAGTTACTATTCTATTCTGAAAGACATTAGGCATATGTCTTGTATACTCTTTCGCTATCCACTTTTTTTTAGGGACACTGAAAATTTAGGCACTTTGTCAATTTGGCAGCATGCTTTTTCCCCCTGCCTTGTGGCTGAGCTTTGGTGACAAATAGAGAGACTGCATTTGTGATGCTGCTATCTCAGCTGGGTTTTCCTGTTTGTACAGTGACAGAAATAGACAATGTCCATGCATATTTCTCCCCTAGTCAGGAGCCTAAAGTATTAAGGATATTTAGAGTAGCCTGGGTTACTCAGACCTTAGTGAATAGTTGATTAAGAAAGTTGCATCTGGTGGTTAAATAGGTGTTTCTTTCTCTCAGAAGCCTTCCTCAAGGTCTAAGTAAAATTTGTTTGCTCATGACTTTCTGCTCCTTATGCATAGCAGGTTCTCACTGATTAGCATTGGAATCCCAGGTCCCTGATGGTATCTCTATTTCCTGCCAAAAAGACAACTCTTGGTGATTAATGCTAAAATAATAAAAATCAAAATTAGTGGCACTTGTGTTATTTCTTGGACTCTTCATCTACAGAGCTCTCCAAAATCAGAGGAAAATATATCTGTTTTCAAAAAGTTTTAATAGCCAGAAGACAATCCACACAAGCCCTTCTGGGCATAGGATTTATTAGACTTCAAAGATTAACTGGTTTTGCTACTGTGACAGAAAATTTTAAGCCTAGGAATAAACAAAAAATGAGTCAAAATACAGACAATGAGTCCTGATTGTGAGCAAGAAGAAAATGTACTTCAAATTTTCTTATTCTATTCTTCAAGCTATTTATTGTATTTTTTATTTAATGTGGTAGTGTTTAGGTAGATAGAGGAAACATTCATAAAAATCAGAGATTAAAAATCAGGTTGGAAATAATAATAGGAACTGAAGAAAAATGTTAAAGGAGATTAAGTGATTGAATTTAAACATTTAATAACATTAATAACATAATAAGCTTTTTCTTATAAAGATCTGACCAGTTTTACGTGATTGAATTATTGGACATGGTTTCACAACTGCATTCATACAGATATATGAAACGAATACAATTTAAGTGAATGCCTCCTAAAGTAACTCTGACACATCTATCATAAATGCTTGGAATGTATTACTACTATTCTTATCATTAAAATATGTTTACTAATTTGGAGAATCACTGTAATATGTACTTAAATAAACAAAAACAAGGGAAGAAAAGGTTTGCTGTAACAGAGCTTTTACAGACAAATGCATTCCTCTCTATAGCCACAGCAGGTGGGAGTTTAATTATGTGCTCCAGAAGCAGTGATTAAGTACCTTTGTGCAAAGGATTGCTGGCACTAGGATTTTATACTTTGCTAAATCCCTCAACTGCCTGCATAGTGTGTGAAAATAGCTGTTTTCCAGTGTTTTCATATTGTATTGTAATATTTGGTGAGTTGTTATTATAAGGGCAATTGAAAGGCATTGGAATGTTTGTATGGGTCAGCACTGAAAGACGTAAAGAGTTTTTCCATTGAGGCACTTAAACATGTGTTTGGTTCTTCCATCTGATCATTTTATGTGCATTATGTGTGATAAGGTAAGAAAAACTTTGTAAGTTTGTTAAATGTGTTTACTGCTACTCAGATGGAAAGCAGAAATAAGAATGCTTAAGGAACATTCAGGTAACATTCACTGATCTGACAGTGAAACCTAAGCTTGTTGTTAAAGAAAGAATGTTTTTTAGCTTTTTGAAATACCACTACATATATGGTGTTGTGTAGCTGCCTTCCACTTGTTTGTTCAGCTATGGAAGAGTTTGTTTTGAACTGTTTGGCATTTTTGTTTTGTAATAGGGTCGTTTGTGTTGGTGGAGATGGATCTGTGAGTGAAGTTGCTCATGGGCTACTACTTAGAGCCCAGATAGATGCTGGAAAAGACACAGACTATGTTTCAAAGCCTGTCAGAGCACCGGTTCCTCTCGGAGTCATACCAGCAGGTATTGTTACATTTTGTTACTCATCTATTTAAAGTCCCTCTGGCATATTTTGCAGTTTTGGCTACTAAAGGCAGTTTTTGATGCTAAAGCTTCAGTTACGTAAGGGAGCTATTGAATAAATGTCCTAAATTAGTGATTTATATTGATTACAAATGACTTGATTTTAAATTGCAATGATAATTTATAGTAATGGCACAGATGAGCTCTTTGCCTGAAGGAAGAAGCTGAGAAGGAATGAAACTAAGGTAATTTTCAGCTGATCCATGCAAAGATCTAGTTTCACCCTTATTTCCTGACAGAAATTATACCAAATTAAAACTTCGCTTTCTAGATTTTCCTTTCTTGCATCTCCAGTTTTCTTGGCAGGATTCTCACTTAGATTCATGCTTAGGGTCTATTTTAAAAGGGTGTCCCAGAAATGCACATTTTGTGCATTATATTAAAAAAAAATTGTGTACACAAATCTGTTTTCTCTCTTCTTTATTTTACAGACATGAAAATCTATTTCTCTTGGAAAGTCCTCCTTCTCTTGTATTAACTTGTATCTTATGGTGTGTTTTTGTTTGTTTGTACTGGGAGATTTGTTTGTCCCTTCTCCTCTCAGTTTTTGAATTTGTCCTTCTTGGAGTATAACTTTGCCCAGCAGCAAGGCTTTAGCAAGAACTGTCATGGCTTAACCCCAGCCAGCAGCCAAGCCCCACAGAGCCATTCACTCACTCCCCCTCAACAGGACTGGGGAGAGAATCGGAAGGGTAAACACTAAAAAACTCTTGCATTGAGATGAAGACAGTTTAATAGGAAAAGCAAAAGCTGTGTGCTCCAGCAAGCCAAAGAAGGAATTCATTCACTGCCTCCCATGGGCAGGCAGGTGTTCAGCCATCTCCAGGAGAGCAGGGCCCATCATGCGTAACAGTGGCTTTGGAAAACAAATGCCATCACTCCAAATGTCCCCTCCTTCCCCCATTTTATATACTGACGTGGTGTCCTATGGTCTGGAATATTCCTCTGGTCAGTTGGGGTCACCTGTCCTGGCTGTGTCTCCTCTCAGCCTCCCATGCACCCCCAGCCTACTCACCAGCAGAAAGCAGAAAAGCAGAAAAGGCCTTGGCTCTGTGTAAGCTGGCTCTGGTCAGCAATAACAAAAACATCTCTGTATTATCAACCCTGTGTTCAGCACAAATCCAAAACACAGCCCCATAGCAGCTATTGCGAAGAAAGTTAACTCTACCCCAGCCAAAACCAGCACAAATCAGTACAGTCAGGGTTGATTCTGGACTGGTATATGAATCACTTCTCTTGAAGTGAAGAGAGGAATTTTGGCATGAACACTACTCTCTGGTGTGGATGTTTGCTAAGACTTTGGCATAGTTTCTCAGATGTTTTTAACTAGTAAGGAAAAAATTCCTGCAGCCAGTTGGACAGCAAATCACTGGTTTTAGTTTTCTGCAAAAAAAAAAAAAAAAAGGAGCAAGTCACTTTGAACTGAGCACGCAGATTTTTGATGCTTTGACTTGGTTTGCACATATAAAGGCAGTATGACAACAGGGACTAGTTGCTGTTAAAAGGGCAAGATTACATCAGCTTTTTCTCAAGTTAAAAAACCCTTGGTAAAAGAGACAGCAGTCTCAAAGACATGAAGCTACTGAATTTGAGTACGGAAGTTGGGCCATTACTTACCGGCTCAGTTACTCTGGATATCTCTATGGTGTTGAGACAGAATCTCTCCAGCACCTGACTCCATGTTGTGTTTAGGTCACTGTGCCTCATCGTTGATGCTTACTCTCCTCAGTTTAAGACAAATGTGCCATGATCAAAAAGGACTTGTAAACCCAAAAGAATTCTGTACGGCTTCTTACACAAAAAGGCATAGATTTTATTAAAAGAGGATGAGAACAGTTTATAAAAGGATACTGTGAGAAACTCATAATAAGTTCTTAAAAATAATTTATTGTTGTTTGATTTCTGTATTGCTGATATTCCATGAGGTAGTCAGTTAGGAAACAGGTAATGGAACTCTGGTCAGTTAACTTTTTCCGCCCCCCCACCAGAAATCCATTGTACAAAACTATTAGTATTTTCCAGCCAAGTAGAAACAGCAGCTGTATTACAGGATAGTAGTATGTGAGTCCCTTAAAATCTGGCTTTAGCCTCTATAATAAGTAGTTAAGACAGCATTTTGAACTTTCAATCATCTTGATGCGAAGAAGATGCTCTTGAAACAATTTACCTCCTGAAGAGAGAGGTCCAGAGGGGAGTACGTTTTTACTAAAATACTCTACTGAGCTGCCTTATTGTGGTCCAAATCAAATGGCTGAGATGTGGGGAAGCCTGCAGTTGTACTGCTGGCCATTAGCAAGAGTGTTTGTTGCTATGGGAACTACTGCTAAGAAACTGTATGGAGGGGGAAACAGAAAGAGGAGGGGGAACTGGAAGGACATTAAAAAAGCTATCCAGTTGTTACAGAACAAGGGACAATCTCTATCTGATGCCTGTGAACCTTTTGGTCCAAAGTGGTTCATTTAAATAAATCCATGATTTCCAATTAATTCAGAAAATAAAATATTACTGAGGGACTGTTAATTTCTCTGATATTTCAGGCAAAGAACCAAAATGTTGGTGCAGTTTTCATCAGAAATTTAGCTATGCTTGACTAGGAAGTCATTACATCACATTTATCTGTTTGGATGGGGGAGACATTAACAGCCTTATGAATATTCATGTTGTCTGGTTAATTAAGTTAATTGTACTGCAGAAGTGCTTGCACTTCCAAGGACAATTTTTTTCTCTACAATTTCTGTTTGGTACCTTCATCAGTCATGCTTTACATGACCTGCAAATACTCTGCTCTTACAGATATGTTTTTGCACTTTTGGTGGGAAGGAGGTTGTAGGAAGTTGTTGGTAATGTCAGGGAAATAAGTTGATATTTTGAACGGAATTACATTTTTGTAGTAATAAAATCTTCTTTGTTTCTGTAAAAAAATGTTGTTAAATAGAGATGCTGGAATTGCATGGATGAAACCTTTGTACATTAAATTGAGTAGCTGGAGTGAGAACTAAAAATGTGACAAACTCATGTGTGAGGGGTGCAAGTCATGGGCATCAAAGGTATTTAGTCTCTGAAGTAATAGGATAGTGTTCAGGGGAACAGCAGTTATTGGTAGATATCTTGAGCTTGCATAGGGGAAAAAAGAATATTTAGGAGTATGAATAATGGCATTAAAACTATTATTATTGAGTCCCCACTTAAATCAGAAAAGCTTGTATTATTATTTTTGTATAAATTATAATTTTTGCTTTGTTTATAGGCTGTGTGGTTTGGGTTTGCTTGTTTGTTTTGGTTTGGGTTATTTTGTCTGGCATCCTGCTTGTATAGGACTTGGTTAATGAGGCACATTATGGAGTCATTATTGGGATCAAAAATGCGGTTAGGCATGTCCTAAGTGGAGTTTTTAGAGAATAGGAGCAAGAACCCTACTTGCTCCCACAAAACTGTGCTTGCTCTGGTTCTTCAGCTTGTGGAAGGGTGGATGTGGTACTTACGTTCTTGAACACAGAATTTATCTTCCTAGGAGTCGTGAAAGGGTGGGATTTTGCCTTGTTTACTTCTGCAAATGTTAATGAGCTCCAAAGATTTAAGAGAAGGATGCAATTACTTGTGCCTATCCTGTTTAGTAGGAATGAGATTTAAGTCTCATTAAAGTCAGTTTGAAGATTGGTACCGACTTCAGCTGTGGTCATTTGGTATCTTGCTGCCATCTGCATTGGTAAATTACTCTTAAATGAGGGTTGCAGCTTAAACTCATACCAAGCTTGATTTTCCATACTATATTCCACCTTGTGCTCTTTTATTAGCTTGATCTTTAGTGAGAAGTAAAATATTTTTTTTTCAGAATAACAACTTCCCTGTTTTGACATACAGGAAGAAAACTTGATTTGCCTGACTCATAATGATCTGCTGCTTGTGTGTGTGGTTTCCTTTGTTTAGGAGAGACCCCCATAACAGTTGATAAGAGCTGTATAATTTTGATTGAAGAAAATATTTGAGTATTTTTGAGTTACATCTTTAGCTACCTTCACTGGCAAAGCAGAACGAGTTGGATCTGGAAGTTAAATTCCTGAAGTCATTCAAACATGAAATAGTGTTGGTCATATACTTGCAGTATTCTGTGAAGAATTGCTTTTTAGGTCAAATATAGGGTTTTTTATAGGTTTTGGATATCTGTTACCTTAATAGATGTACCTCACTTCCTTCATACAGTAGGAACTCAGAGCTCCTCTCTCTGATGTTACAGCAGCTTTCCATGAAGTCCTGAATTACTTTCAGAGGCTAAGGTGCTCTAAGGACTTAACAGGTGACCTGTTAGATTCCCAGTTATCTTACAATTTTTTATTTAGAGAAATTATTGAAAATTCCCCAAAGATCTATTCCTGAATAAGAATGACATGATGCCTTTACAGCTTTGTAATTATGTACATCAGTCTTTGCAAATGCACTATTTTTTTCTACCACTAGCTTGACATCAAAGATAGCAGGATTTGGGGATAAGAAAATTTTTTCAATTTGGTACATGATGCTTTAAAAATATTTATTTTAGTATTGAGTGCCCCTTGTTTGACATGTGAGAGTCTTTCCTTTTCCTCTCTTCTCTCCCCTTCTTTAGAAAGACAAGTCAGACTTCCATAAAACTTAGGGCAAATTTAACATCCAGAATTGTCTATTACTGCTGTAGCATATTAAATAATTCAAACAAGAAAAT
Organism: Dasyornis broadbenti; assembly: GCA_013397935.1. Taxonomy (NCBI): domain Eukaryota; kingdom Metazoa; phylum Chordata; class Aves; order Passeriformes; family Dasyornithidae; genus Dasyornis; species Dasyornis broadbenti. Next base: position 1,107,812 of record VZRN01001711.1, read on the forward strand.
AATTTGATAATCTCTGTGAGCTCATTTTTATATGGGAATGTTAGGTTCTAAACTGTTCTTTTGTAATTTTCGTTCTTTTAATTGAACTGTGATTAAATTATTCATCCCTTAGCCAGTGACGTGAAGAAGTCAATATTCTGCCTGCTTGGTGACAGGCTGTAGTTCTTTATTTTCCAGAGGTGAAGTCTTTGGCTCTGCTGCTTGGCTAAGTAAGGCCAAAATTGAGGAAAATCAATTTGAATTTTTTTTAAACAGTACTGTTTAGGAAAGACACAACTGTTCCTTCTTCAGGGTTTGAAAAATAAATTTCTGTTTAAAAGTCAGTTGATGCACAGTCTTTTGTGTCCTAGGCATTAAAGCAGAAAGCCAAAATTTACATATATATATATATCTATATCTATATATATATATCTATATATCTATTTCCGTGTTTCTTACCCAGGTAAAGTGCCTTGCCATATCAATCATCACCAGTCATGGGCCTTCAGAACTCTGCTTCTTTCTTTTACAAGCTACAGCTGGTTTTCCACTCTCTCTGTCAACTCTCTGCCACCTGATTTTCTACTCACTCCCTTTTTTCAAAATCTGCTCTTCTCTTCTCTCTGGTGGCTGGTAGCACGCCTGGCTGCCAGTGTCAAATACAAGTCAGATGGATCAGTTTTGGTGCACTGGGTGCAAGTCATCTGTTTGTCAGATATCACATTCTGCCCTCTCTATTTCTCAGTCATTGATGAGTTCTTATTTGTGAAGCTGATGTGCAGTAATTAATTTTATTCACTGTTCCTTCTAAGATTCTAAAATGTAGCCTGCAGGAAGCACAGCAGCTATCTTTGACTAGATCTAGCATAATTTTGCCTGGGAAAGGTGCAGTTCTGGATATTATTTTTTGCCAGCTTAAAATTGTTCCCCAAATGCATCTTATTAGATAATCTGCCTTCTAGTTCCTCAGTACAGCACTTGGGTGTGTAGGAGGTGATTATTAAGGAGATGGTTTTAAAAAAACCCAAACAGGCAATTTTTTGAAAAGCTTGTTTCTCTCCCCACTTTGTTATTTATGGCACTTATGAATGAATTTGCAGAGATTTTATAGACCTCTGGAAATTTTAAAGATTGTAATTTAATACTATTCAGCATTTCTGCTGTTAACAAGACAATTTATGGGGAGGCTTTGCTTTTTTGAAAATGCAGTAATTAAAAATGCTGTGTGTATTTGTTCTTGTTATTCTGCATCTCTCATGTTTTTACAGCAGGTTGTGTTCACTTTTACAGGTACTACCAATATTTTGGCCCATACCCTCTGTGGTATTAAACATGCAGTGACTGCGACATTGCACATTATAATGGGTAAATATTTTTACATTCATTACCCAGTTTTAAATAATAAAGCAGCATTTAGTAGCCTGCCAGTTTGTTCAGCAAAGGCATAGCATTATGCTGTGTCACCATAAACTATATTGTAAGGCTTTTAAAGCCAAATGATTCTATCCTGGTTTAGAGTGGACTGGAAAGTTTATGACTCTTTGAGTAAAGTTCATCTAGCAAAGGGCGTGGACCTGATCTGCAAACAAAAATCTGCCATGGAATAATGTCTGATTTTGGCATTTGTGCCCTACTACTGGTGTTCTTTTAATGCAAAAAGTAGCCTTTTCCAGACTTGATGTGTGAATAGTGTTCCTCTGTGTGTGTTATTAGGCAATGATTGGTTGCATAATCATTTAATTATTTTAATTTAATGTACCTGCTGAAGACAATAGGAAAACACACAAAACACCTTAGGAAGTGATTAGGATTGGACTTCTCAGGAAGTATTGTCATATTTCTGAGAAAGTATTGTTCATCTTTTTAGGTCCAGGTGCATTTCTTTTAAATACTAACAGTTTCTATAAGAAAGCTTTATTCATAGAAAAAACAGTATCGCTTGCCATTGGGTCTGCACAATAAATGGGTTCTGAATGTGAAAATGTGATTATGCTAAAAGAAAAAACCAGCTTGCTAGTGCAAACCTTATTTTTGGGTCTTGGGAAATAGCAAATACTTAGACAATGTTAATATTACTCTCAAAGCAATCTTTCTTTAGGACTTTTCTTTAAATTTAAAAAAAAGAGAAAAACAGGGAAGGTCCATCTCATGTATCTCTTTCCTTGGTCTTGCAGCCTATAGTGGAAGAGCCTTTGCTCTGTTTCTCAAGTAGTAACACAAAACCCTTTACAGGCAAAATCTAAACCTGTCTTTCTTTAAAAAATCAGAGATATTGAGTCTAATGTAAAATGCCCAGGGTCTATTACAAAAAAAGCAAGTATATATCCTATGTTGAACAGAATTATGTGTTTATGTATTACAACTGTAAACATGAATACATTTCAAACCTATATTTAAGAGTTCCCATATCTCCTCCAGTACAATGTTTAGTCCTTACATATATTTGATGAAACGGTTGCAGAGATTTATGCAAATATTAGCAATGCTACTTTTTTTTTTCCCACTAGTTGTTTAAAATGTGCACAGAGTTAAGAGTCAGCCTCCTTGCAGCCTTATGAAGTAGCTGGCTTTTTGACCATAACGTTTTCAAGCTTTTGAAATGACTGCTTTGATAGAGTGTTAATTTTATCTAGATTGATTCTGGTTTCAAGTCTGGAGGGTTTTGTTTCCTCTAGCTAAAGTAGATGAAAAAGAAATGGTAATTTGTGTGTCATTTGAAAGATAGATGTTATTTCTATTTTCTCTTCTCTATCTCTGAAATTTTAGGGCACATTCAAGCAGTAGATGTGTGTACTTTCAGCACTCCAAGCAAGCTGCTGCGCTTTGGGTTCTCAGCCATGTTTGGGTTTGGTGCGAGGACTTTGGCTCTGGCTGAGAAACACCGCTGGATGCCCTCCAGTCAGAGGAAGGATTTTGCGTTCATCAAAACACTGGCAGATCTCAAGTATGCCATGAGATGTTATGTTTTTCTAGTATTTCTCATTTTCCTGAGGAAAGTGCAATAATTAATGTGATAAAAATATAGAGAGCAGTAGTTTAGCTATCTCAATTGCAGGCAGATTTAACTCAGATGTGATGCATATCCGCCTTACAAGTTAAAGAGGAGATAATTCTGCACATTCAGGATCTCCATAAAATCATCTTAACTTCGATAAAAGTCTGTCTAACAGTCAGAATATTGGTTTACATCATAGTAAGTATCAATATTTTCTAGGCCAGAGGAATGTGAATTATCATTTCTACCTCTACAAATTCCACAGGAAGACTCTCATGAGAAGGACAGGTAAGTAAAACCGAATGAAGCAATTCCAAAGCTACAAAAATGTGTATTTGAAGATAAAATTGTACAGATTCTTTACTGTGTTCTAATTTAATCAACAGGTGATATAATTTAAAAAAAATTTGTTTTGACAACTGCAAACTTGTCTACATTGTAAAGTGTTTCCTGTAGACTATAGAGGGTTTTGTTACAAGGAAGTCTTCCACTCGGTATTGTTGATTTGTTCAGCTCCACTAATATGTTACTCTTTTTCTAAAGTACGTGTTGCTTAATGTGCAAAAACGACTTTAATTATTTTACCTCCACATTTCCACTCTTTTAGAAAGAAGAAAGAGAGAATTAAAAAAGGTGAGTTTTTGCTTTTAGGATTTTTTAGAAATGAACTGTGTCTCATTAACTGGAGTAATATAGAATGACTCTGTTATATTTAGGTAGCAAGGATCAATGGCAGAAAATTCAGGGTCACTTCCTGAATGTGAGCATTATGGCAATCCCTTGTCTGTGTTCAATGGCACCAAGAGGCTTGGCACCTAATACGAGGTCAGTATGGGTTTAGAGAATTAGTCATGTCTATAAATTCTGACATCTTACCTTAAGACCTTGGCTTTTCCGAGAATATGAGCCTATGTTTAGGTAGTCTAGTCCCTGTGGAATGGGGGAGGGAGCATAGACTGCAGCAGACTCGATAATCCCAGGAATTGTAATCAGTTTTTGGATCAGGCAAATAAGGTCAAGCAGTCTAACTAGAATTATGAGTGGATAATTGCTGTGATTAAATTAGTTGGCAAGTCTGACTTAAGTAGTAGTCATCGAGCAGTCATCTGTCATAGGATTTGGCTTTATGGGGAAACTTCACCCTTGGATTTTATTTTTTGTCAGAAATAAAAGTGCCCCTTGTCTTCTGCTATACAGCCAGCAAAAATGAAATATGACTCTTTCTCATGTTATTAAGGACTAAAATTCACACTTGTCTTTTTCTTATTATTTTTTGTTTTGTTTCCCCCTCAACTTGAAAAATGCAGCTTCTGCATGCAGGATTTGGGGACACAAAGGAGTGTGTAACCTGATTGTTGACAATGACTCATTTTGCCTTTAGCTCCTTGTTGAGAGCCTGCTTTGTGGTGATCAAAACTGTTATTAGGTGATAAATATTTGTACTAGTTGTATCCAATGGGCAGTTAAGCAGAACAGCAAGTGCAAACTTTGTAGTTGTATGCAAAGTACAACAGGCTCCCTCAAAAAGAATGCAGACCCTCCTGTGAGTGTGCATGAATGTGCACTAAAAAAACCCCCAACAATCAGGAAAGTTTATGGAATGAGTGTCTTTTGTTTCGTTAGATTGTCACTCGGTGAAATGAGAGAAGAATTGATGAGGTATTTTTCTTCAACCCTACTGGCTTACTTAGTAGAATTTGACTTCTTGGAAACAGTGTAGAACCAAATTATCTATGATTAAACTCTTAATGAAGTTTTCTTTGCTACCAGGGTCCTGCTAATCTCATACTCCTCAAGACAGCATTCGGATGCTGTGCCCTCCTAGGAACTTCGTTCTGCATTTAGTGTTTTTATATACCAGTCAGTCAGAAAATTCTGAAGAGAATTCTGAAGAGAATTTTAGCTTTGCTTTCTGTTTCCATCTGTTCTGCCCCATTTCTCAATGACAGGGAATTTTGTGACAACTCCACACAATTATTGCAAGTTTGAATGAGCCAATTTCTCTCCCAGTGTAGCTGCTCAGTAGATCTCCCTATTTTTTTTTTTTATTTTTTTTTTTTTTTAAATAAGAACACCCTTTGTTCTTTCATCTCCTTTTAAAGATAATTTCAAAGTGTGGTCAGCTAGTAGAGTAGGAATGGTAGACTCCTCAAACAGGAGCTTCCTTTGTCATAGTGAATACAGTATTGACTGTAATTCTTTTCAATATGGGAGACAAAAATGTTGCACTGATTGTTAAAGACTCAATGAACTCATCTAGGTTTCTTCTCTCGCTTGTGTTTTCCCAAGAGGTTTCTGCCATGTGAAGACATTTGAAGTGGGATGCAGACTTTGGCTGCTGCCTGTAACACCAGTTACACTGGTCTAAATTTGCAGAAACATGTCCAGATACATTTAACTGTCTGTGCTGTGTGAGCCCTGTGGGATGTGTTTTTCACAGCATAGGTTCACTTCAGATGGGGCTTTCTAGAGAATGAATGAGAATTCATTGTCATTTCTGAAGATGAAAGGCTCTAGTGCTGAATGCCCAGTAGTCTGCTGTGCCCTTTTATTGACACAAATATGATAAGGAGGCAACTTTTTAAATGTCACCATCACTCTTTTCTGAATCAGCAAAATAATGCTGTGCCAGGTCACTTATTTAGTGTTTATGTAACAATTACCCTCCCAGGTAGTGCTATTAGCATAGTCTGAGAACATTCCTGATGCAGTTGTTCAGTAACTATCGGAACTATCACTATCAGTGCTGCTAGGCTGGAAGTGATTTTTTTAAACGCTCTTAAGATATTTTCCAAACATACATGCTGAATACATAAATAAATAAATGTATGCATATATGTGCAGAAGATAAGAATCTCTCATCATGTGTCTCCAGAAGGCAGTCTCAGCAGGGATTGCCATGTTCATCAGACACTCTTGTTGAACAGTGATTTGTCTCTGTAACTCAAATGGGACTTAGGATTGGTTGCATGGATATTCTGGTTGTTAGTGTCTGTGTCTAGGTACATTCCATTAAGGAATGTGTGAATTGCCACTGGCTCATTGTGTGACCCCAACTCTCAAAGATGCTAAAATATCCCTGGTGACTGGATAATGAGACCCACTGAGCATCTGCACTGTAGAGGCTCTTCTTGTTCACTCTCTAGTCCATGGCCATTTTATCTCGTACAGAATGCTTAGTCCTTAACTTTTATGTGTTTTGTGAAATGCATAAATAGAACTGTTCCAAGAACTGCTAAGAGAGTGGGAATAGTGACACAGCTGAAGACGGCACCCTTTGTTAGGGCAGCATGGGTGGGTGAACCCATCTGCACTGGCTCTGTGCTAGGGGTGCCACCATGCACCATGGCAGTGTTTTCTTGGTACAGCTCTGCCTCACAGCACTTGTGAAAATTGTTATATTTTGCTGGAGAGAAAAGTAAAAAGAGAAATTTGTGATCCCCAATGTTTAAAACCCATCTGTTAAGTAGAAAAGCAAGGTTTTTTTAGGTTATATGTATTGTGTTGAAGAAATTACGGATATTGATAAGGGACTACAATTTATTATTAGAGTGTATGTTATAAATATATCAATGCTAAATAACTTGACTGCATAGTTTATATTGATCGATGGGGTGGGGGTCCCATTGAGACTATTCTATTAATTTACTCTTGTAAGCTTTTTTAAAATTTTGTTTCTAATCTAGGCTATTGAAGAGCCTGTTACACTTCCCAATTAATGAATTATCTTTTTGGTCTGCTTTTCAGGTTGAATAATGGAAGCATGGCTCTTATTGTTGTACAAAATACTTCTCGAACAGAGTTTATAAAGCATCTGAAAAGATACACCAGTGTAGAAAATCAGGTACTGTTAATTTCTTTCTGGTGATTATAAAAAGAACAGTTAATCGTGAAAGTAGACAAGCTGCAAGAGTTAATGTTAGCATCCTCATAAGGAGACTTAGCTTCCTGTCAGAATACATTAGCCCCTTTTTATCTGATTTTTTTTTCTTTTTTTAAATCACTAGACTAATACAGATTAGCCTATTTCAGTCCATCTGTTGTGGTTTAAATTGTGTTTGTGTTGTACCATAGTTTTATGGGTGTAAAGCCCTTTTACCACAATAAGGAAATGCATTCTGTGTCTGAATTTTGTGTAGTACAGAGATCAAGAATGCAGAACCTGGGGGGCATCATGTAACTGTCAAAAATTGGTAAAGTTGGTAATTTCAGCAGGTCACTGCATGCTGTGCATATAGCAGTGGGTTGTGAGCATTGATTTTTAGCAGGCATGCATTCCCATTTTGTTATGAATGTTTGCAGAACTGTGTTTTGAAATTGTAGTCATTATTCTGTCTTGGAAGAGAAAAATGAAGCATTCAAACAGTGATCTTACTGCTCTCTAAAGACCCACTGCATGGCCCAAGCACACTGGTACTCATTCAGATATTCTGGGATTATGTGAAACCACTTTGACAGGAAGGTTTGGGTTTGAATTCACCTACAGTCAGGGAGTTGGGGAGAGAGAGGGGTGACAATTCCAGGTGACAGCACTAATGGCTGACTTTAGGAAATATTTTAAGCTTTCCAGTTTCGCTTTTGGAGGAAGGCCTTGCTTTTCTCTCTGCCTTTGTAGTTATAAGTCAGACGAGGAGATATGGGCACTCCTTTAAGCTTAAAACAACCATTTACAAGAGTTCTAACTAGCCTGGTTTAGGACAAGATTACTGGTAATGGTGAACAGAGCACAGGAAAAAATCTGCTGGGATTTTCACATATTCTGAAGGTATTTGGTATGTGCAAAATATACCTGCAGATTGATCGAGTCCAAAATGGGAATGCAAATGGAACGCTACCATTTTTTCTGAGGCACCATTTAGGATAAAAACACCATGTTAATCTATAAATGCTGCCTGGAATATATAATGGCTCATGTGGTCAAAGCTTGAGTTACATGTTCCCACTTAGGACAAAAAATAAAGCCAGCTTTTTAATTCCAAGTAACCCATTTTATTCTAAGCTACCACCTATATCTGTCATCTTCGTTTGATATCTCTTTGTGTTTGGTTTAGTTCAATTTTCCCTTTGTTGAGACCTACACAGTTCAAGAAGTTAAAGTACAACCAAGGCTTAAAAGTGGACCTGATGCCAAGGAAAATATGTGTCTGAGTGCTGCCTCTGCAGAAGGACATTACCCTTGGAATATAGATGGAGACTTAATGAAAGAAGCGTCAGAAGTTCATGTTCGGTAAGGTTAAATATCCCAGTTAGGGAACATATACCCATAACAGATCAGTGCTGCAATCTTAGGTGTGTTCCATCTCTATGTAGCACAGAAGGCACCAAAGCTGGGTGTTTTAAATGCTCCTATAACAGAACTGCTGTGCACTGCAGGGTCTGGCCCTTCTGCCATCGTCTGGGCCTCTGCCTGGTTGCCTTGTATTCACCTTTGGAAAGGTTTCCTATAACCCACGTGGCCTTGCCATCCTCATGCTTCATCAGCTCCCACTCCAGTTCTTTCTTGTTGCTTTACTAGTTGTTTCTTCCTTCCTGTTACCTTACCCTTCTGTTTCTTGGAGGAAACAGATGTACATATTGTGTCTCCCAAGAGGAGCTCCTTTTGGGAGGAGGATTCCTACTTGGAAAGCAGCATGTGTAAGGTTAAGTAAAACATGTAGTTCTTCAATTGTGGAAAAGTTAATGCTCCTTGAGGATAGTCTCCATATCCAGCATCTAAGAATGAGACTACAAATACATTGGAAATGGGAGGATTATCAGTGGAATTAAGTGGGCAGTGGCTCATTTTTCTGCAAGGCACACAGGATTATTTGAAGGCACAGAGCTTAGAGTAAGTCTGGTATATAAAATAAAAGGTAGATCATGTTGTAAGATATATAATATATACTTTTAAAGATGATCCTATAGAAATTGTCAACATGTAATTGACCCTGATTTATTTCCATATAAAAGCTTGTACACATTTCTTCTCCCCCCCAACCTCAAGAAGCAGCACATCCATTGCAAGAGTTGATGAAGTTTGATTAAGTTCCTTTGCTTCACAGGGTTCATCCTCAGCTTATTGATCTCTATGGAGTGAATACTGATGACCTGGAGGGCTCCCAAGCAACGTGCAACTGCATATAGAAGGGACATACTGGAAGTTCTGTAATAAAGAATCCTGTTCTCACCTCCATGCACAGCTTTCCAAGGTGTTGGACTTATACTGATGTCAGCTGCAGCAGAAGCTTAATTGGGTTGTTTGTAGTATTTCTGGGTTTAAATTCTTACTAAATTATGTATTTTTATCAGGTTTTATTTAACTGTGTAGAAGCTGTAAGGCTTTAACAAGAAAAAATGAAAATTGATTATACTGGTCTCTTAAAATTTGGGATTTGAGAAATGTCCAGCAGAATAGATTTTTTTTTTTTAATTGAAGTTATTCTAGATTTTTTTAGAATGAGATACTTCTAAGTCTGCTGCTGCTATCTATGTTGTCAGGTAACTCCATTTAGCACAGGGAAGAATCATACCTCTACTAACCAGCTCTAGTTGAAGAGTGGTGGCAAAATAAAAATACATGCATTTATTTTTTTGATCAAGTACTTCTATTTCTAGTTACGATTTTTAATGTTGCCTTAATATATTTGCTCTAAAAATGTTTCTAGTCAAATAATATAACAGAATATGCTGATGTCCTATACAGCTTTCCTTTGTTGAAATGTATTTTAAAAACTACTCTTTGTACAAAATTAGTATTTTCTCTATCCTACAACTGAAATGTTATTCAGTGTAGTTTTTGTTCTTGCTGAGAATAAAGTTATGATAAATGCTGACTTAAATTGTTATAATTTCCTTATCGGCATAAACATAAATTTTGAGTGGTTTTTTGGTAACTTATTTAATATTGAATCCACTTATTTCAGAGGACTGCAAATTACAACTATATTCTTTGAGATGAAGAGTAGCAGACCGTGTTTCTCCATCTGCAGGACCGTGGATAAGGAATGTTTTCCTGGTCACTCATCTAGGAATCATTCAGAAGGCAGTGCACAAATAGTGAAAGCTGCATTGTGTCCTGGCAAGAATGAGTTGTTTAAAGTGCTTTCTTCAGGAAGCAGTCGAGTGTAATGTGAAATCCAGTCCTTGTATGATGTTGCTAAATCAAGGGCTTAAGCCTTTACAAGAGATCTGTAGCTACTATGATTTTAAATACTTCTTGTGAAAAATTCTTACCTGTGGTAAATACACAGGACAAAGTACTGCACCTGAAGTACTGCAAATGATGATTTGGCTCCTAAACCCAATCTGTTCCCTGTTGTCTAAGTCACCGTGAGTAGTCTCCAGTAAAACTGATCCTGGATCCATCACATTTTTAGCATGCTAAGGTAATTCAAACTAAACTTAGTCTAAAAAGGCATTCCAGCAACATTTAGTAGATTTAACTGTTATTTAATAAATGGCATTTACACAAAATTTTTTAAACAAAAAAAAATTGAACTTGTAGAACAAACAGCATTCATGTATTTAACTTGTTTGGGTTTTTTAAAATAAAATGCAATTGAGTAATACTTTATAATCTTGCCACTATCACGACCTTGTACATTCAGTTTTAGTCAACCTGGTTTATAAAAGCTTCATAATTTTACTTCATATCCTAAGAACAGGCAGCCAACATTTACATGTTAACAATCAAATCTGAATAGAAAGCATACAGTTTCCAAGGCATCATTATCACATGTACTGACTTACGTAAACTATTTCAAAGATAAATAAAATGCTTTGGTTTCACTTCCATGCATTGTTTGTACTCAAAAGACTATTAATGCTTCTTCCAGTATTTGAGGTATATTTTTCACAGTATGTTGCAATGTCAAACTAATTTCTGTTCAAAGGTTTTTTTGGTTAAAGTGCAAAAATTCACTAAAGCCACATGGAAGATACACATTTTTTTGTGCATTTTCATAGACTTGGAAGAAAACTTTCATTCTTGGCATACTTTATTTTGGCTTTTTAAAAAAATATATGCACATTCATTTGTTCTTGTACTGTAATTAGAGGAAAACATACTTTGGGAGTGATCCATATCTTTAGCATCAAATGAAGTGAAAGGAAATTACAAAATGGTCCCAAATACCTTTGGAATCTGTGGGCAACACAGCTTTTATGGCACCAAGCACTCTATTAGCAGAAGTGCTTGCTGAAGGCACTCTGTGGGTTTGAGTTTCAGGCTAATTCCCATAGGATGGTGCAGCTTCAAAGGGTGTGTACAGATGACATTCCTTTCTCTGTGCAGTTCAGAAAGACATCCAGGGCCTGGCCACAAGGCCATACTCTGTCCTTCCGGTGCAATAAATTCAGTTATTGAAGAAGTTGTACATTCTCCAGCTGTTCTGGGGAGCAAAGGAAGGCTTTTTCCCCCTGGCTTGTGCTGTTTCACCAAAGCTAGGTGGCAGTGCAAACTTAGCTAGCTGAAGAAACTTCCTGGAGTAGCAGAGCAGCGGTTTGATCCATGTTTCTGCTCAGTCACTTGCCTTTCCACCGAGTGGCTGCTGAGGGTGCCTGCGTGGGTCGTATTTATCTGACAACTTCCCAAGAACCTATGCTGGCTCTCCAAGTGACTTCCTTACGAAGTACTTTCAGGTAAAGGGTGGCAGGGTGGCACATCTAAAGATAAAATTTGGCCCATTACGGTTGGCAGCTGGAGTCTTTTGGGTATGTCTCTATCTGTTTTGTCAGGCGAAGACTTTCTCTTTTTTGTTCAGGTTCTGGAAGAATGCCAGCACTAAATACTGTTATAAGTACTATAGAAAAATCTTCAAATAAATAAAAATAAATACTTGCTTTAAAAAAAAAACCCACATAGAAGTAATTCCCTGGAGAAGTCCAAAGCCTTATGGCAGCACTAGCTGAGGAAAGGATGGAACAATTCTGTCACGCTTGCAAGTACCATGGTAAAGATGGCTACAAATTATGATCTCTAATCTTTCTACAGCTGCAGCTCGAGGCTACCCCACACAATTCCCTGCTCTGAATCCACCTCTGGCCTGCCTGGGTCTCTAAGTCTCTTCAATGCTGTGGCGGTGCCTGTGAAGCCAAAGCTTACGAAGTTTCCTGCAGAAGCCCAAAGCTTCTGAGAGCCGTTTCTTATGTCCATGAGGTCTACTGGTTTAAGCTATTTTACCCTTGTTAAACTGCCAAAGCAAGATGAGAGGGGATTTCTTCTTGAATGCCTGATCAAAATATTATTGAAACTTTAAAATTAATAGAATAACTCATGCTGATGTGTTTGAGATCTTACTTTCCAGGATTGGCCAAAAATTATTACTTTCTAGAAAGACTTCTTTCTTAGGTAATTATTCTTCTCTTTCTCTTTAGTGTTCTTCTGTCTGTTTGAAACCAGATCTAGGTGTACATATAAGGCATTTCAGATATTACTGTGAGACGTCAGAACAAACTGGTTTACCATTTTTGTATTAGAACAACAGTACTCAAAGGTGTATCCTCCATACAGTTCAAGGAAATAAAGCATGTTTTGTAAGAGCAAGTAAGCTCAAGGCCTGGTTTTCTTGTTGCTGATGTTTCTCCTGTGAATTAACCTGGATTTTAATTTCTTCATTTTAAAAATCAAACGTTTATTTGGCATCTTAGTCATCTTTGTTCCCACTCGTAAAACTCCAGCTGTTTCTTGTGTTTGTGTCTTGAGGGACTGGTTTGTATTTCCTTTTGAAAAAGCCAATCTGAAATACATAAGTTGGAATCTGTTGTCAGCAAATATCTGTTATCAAATCTAAACCATAAAAGATTCATTAAAATAAAAAGGAATATATATGGCATTTATGAAGTATGGTATTTGCCGGTGCTTTGTCATACCAAGTAATCAAGTGTTACTCATCAATCAAAAAAGTAGGTTTGCTTTTTCTTTTTTTACTTGTTGGGAGGCTAATGCCCTTCTGCATTCAGTAACGACTTGGGCTTGTGAACTTCAACAGTCCACAGAATCCAGTCTTTTTAAAAATGTGAAATGGTAATAAAACATTCTTGTTACATTTGTTTCATTTCTACATGTCCACATAAAAACAATGGATGGAGAGAGTCTCCATGTAGGTAAAGACATTAACAATCACTTAATCACTTGTCAGAGGAGCTGCATCCTTGTAAGTTCTCTTACTTATGCACAGAGTTTTTTTAGTATTTATGTTGCAGTTTGAAATCTTAAGTTTTATTCTGGTATGAAAACGTGTTTTAAGCTATCAGTCATTATGTGTCAAGTGACATTAAATGTGGAGCACCGTCCCACAAAAATGATCCATTTGATACCATTAAATTGCATAAATCATTTGCAAACATGAGATGCCATATAAAACATTGTAAAGGGATTTGTGGTGTTGAATAACAGAAAATGTAGAATATGCAGAAGATGAAATGAAAAAAATATTGGAGAAGTACTTTTGAAAAACCCCAGGTTACAAGAGGAATTATCTTTCTTTAGAAAGGACAGATCATAATAAATGTTATTTATTCTTTAACCCAGGTCTAAAATTCCTCCAACAGTATGAATTCCTGACTTGAAAGCAACTAAGAAATACTGAAAACCTACCTTCCATAATATAAATGAAAGAAGCAAAAACAAGATAACACCAACTATTAAGCCTAGGGCAATAATTAGCACAGTAACATGGTATTTTGGCTTTTGGTGGTGCACTCCTTCCAAATAGACCTGAAAAACAGAAAATAAGCTTAGTGCAAGCTGTTGGGTGTCTTTTCCCTAAAAGATATTAAAAAACCCTAGGAAAAATTATTAAATTTTCAAGTAATTAACACTATATTCATTGCCTGTGTATAGGTATGTATAGAATTCTACAATTTTAATTGCAGTTGGTTTTTCTACTTTAATATGTTTATCACAAATTCATAAGAGAATTCTTACATATGCAACTTGTTTGTCCTTATGTAGTTCAATAACTTTTGAATTTTTTTCTGGCCAGGCTGTTGCTCTTACTTCAAACTTCAATACTGATGCATCATCCTGATTAAAAAAAAAAAAAAGAGAAAAATCTGTCTTATTAATAACTTTAACACATTTATTCCTGCCCAGCAGAACTGGTAACACAGCTGCTCATGTAACCGGAATCTCACACAAACACACCACGGTGCCTTTTCCTGATCACAAAACAAATTAGTACCAGAAGCTGGAATGAAGCCAGGTAGGATTCTACCTAAGTCCACATCCATGCTGCTTTTCTTAGAAAAGTAAAATTATGAGTTGAAATTAAATCCCCATCCTACGTAACCCAGCCAGAATAGGCAAAGCGATACATACCATAAAATGATAAACTAAAATACATATTTTAATTTTTCATACATCACCTTAAGCCTTAGCACTGGCAACATAAAATAGGTTAAAACCTAAAAGATTTAGATTTAATCATGCTTGAATCATGTTTCACTGTTAGAAAACAAATACTAATACCTAGAATTTATATGCAGGGAATACTGCAAATATGCTTTGAAATACTCCCCTCAAGTATAAAAAATTCAGGTATTACCATTTCTAAAAGTAAAGGAGTAGCCTCCAGATGCAACTGAACGGTCGCTTCTTTTCCACTTTCCATGTTTCCCAGCTTGCAATGTATTTGTAAGCAAAGGCTGTCATTTTTCATGCAGTACTGTAGAAGGGAGGGAAAGATTAAAGCTTAAGTTTATCAACTTCATAATCTTAGTATTAAAGACAATCAGGAACTGACTAAAACAAAAAGATTCATGTTTATTCTTGAAAATTCAGGGTGTAACTCAAGATTGTCATCCATCACTGTCATTCCAGAAGTGCTAAAGGTACAGTATAAAGAGACCAACCTAATTATAAAACATATGTCATTTTTCTTAAAAATTCAATTATTTTGAGACTGAAAAAGAACAAGTGTCATAATTTGCTTGTATGTTTGGGGGTTATTTTTACACTGTTATTTCAAATTATCTTTTATCAATAATGCTAAATGACAATAACTCTATGCTATCCAGTACAGTGCAATGGGTTGATCCTTACATTCATACACTGACAGCACCACTTCACACAGCTTTGGAGAGGAGAAATACACAAGGCAGTACAAGATTATGTTTATTATGTCTTTATTCTTTATCCAAGACTGCCATGCCGAAGTAGCGTTTTGATATTCTAGTGCAGGCTGCATATCTCAATCATTGGCTGATATTCCCTGTAATGTGCTTACTCAAAAGTTCCAAATTAACATTTTTTAAAAATAGGGGGGTTTTTCTGGTTTTTATTTTGTTTGTTTGTTGTTTAATGTGAAAGATTAAACAACACTGTACTTTACCAAACACAAGGTACAGGAAACAGCTTTCTATGAGGACAAACTCTCAGCAATGCAATGCTAAAATAGCAATTCTGGTTTGAACTGTGAAGTCAAGTGTCTGATCTCCAGCAGGGTCCATGAGCAGGAACAGAGGGATGAGCTGGAACAGGCCAGGCCTGCATGGCACTCTCCCAGCCTCCCAAATATTTTGAATAGCTTCCCAGCCAGAAATGATTTCCATATATTTTGTAATTCTTACTGACTTTCAGTCCCATTAACTTGTATAGTCTTCCTTGGAACTCACTTATTTTTAACATTCATTCCCTTCAGGAAGAACTTCCACTACAAGTACTACTTTCAGGTTTTTTTTACCTAGCTCCTGTTAGTTACTTTTGATGGCACTGTTTTGATGTGGAAAAGACTATGAATATTTGATCTCCATACTTCATGTAATCAAAATAAAGCCTGTTTTTCCCTGATGGATCATTTTCTGTTGGTTACTGAATTTCCTCTGCCATTCTGTTTGCCCACTCATTCAATTCCACACCCCTTTGGCAGTTCTTTGTAGGTGACTGTCATCCACCCTGACTTCAGCAATGTGTCATTAATCAACTTTCTCAGCTCAGTTCTCAGCCCTTTCCCTGAAGTCACTTATGACTGCTATGAACTTATCACAAGTCCAACCACACATGCTTGGAAGATGGCTCTGGTGACCTCATTACATAAGATACTCTTGTCTTAAGGCTCATTCATGCAGTCATTTCCCACTGAAGGCAAAAGACAGCCCTTACCATGTGTCTTTTAGTAGGCTTTGAAAAGAAAGTGACAACATCTTTTAATATGTTTTCATTTTCTTCTGCTGCAGTACAGTTTCTGGGATATTTATTATAGGAGCAGTGTCCAGCTGTTGTCTGGAAATAAATATCACATCATTGTTAGAATTTAAATATCAGATCAAAATCTGACTAAAGATTTCTGAAATGCTCAAAAGAAAAGTAAATTTTATTTCCAGAATTCAGAAACATATGGGGCTGAAGATAGTCCCATTCTTATTCACTCTGCTTCATCATGACTAGCAAATCAAACATAGACTTAGTACCCAGCTGACTTCATTCTGCTTCTCTTTTTCACAGAATCCATAGAGCTAGTAAAACATTAAGTAACCTTTGCTTACCTTGATTTCCAATGTGTTGAATAATTTGGAGTCCCTGGGTGGAAAAGCATTTGGTATCATGATCTCTAAGTTGGTATTTGGAGACATGCTTGGTCCCACACTGATAACCTTGTGGGAAAGAGGTAGACAGTTACACAGTTAAAGCTCCAGTGGTAGCTCTTCAAGTAACAAAAATATATAAATAAACAAAACTTCACAGAATGGGGTAGCACCTGCACTGTTATGCTGCTATGAAAGTGGATTGTGCTAGGAGTGTTAACATTTTGTTCATTCATTCTGTGGGCTTACTGAACCCTTCACTCCTCCAAAGCTGATGAGTGAGCAGTGCTAATCTGTGATGAGTACCTGAGGTCATAGAGACTGCCTGCCAGGAGAAGATGCAAAAGGAACTAGGAGAGATTTATGTCCAAACTTCTGCCTTTAATCCACTGGAGACAAATTTGATGCTACTGATACTCTTATAAGAAGCTCCTAATTAATTTTTCTTACCATAATTCCCTTTAAAGTGTTGCTGAAAGGAAAAAAGGCAAGTCAGTACTGCCCTACCACTTTCAATCCTGCTTGTGTTAAGAACTGTTTTCTCTGATCACTCAGTCAAAGATTTTCTGGGCCAAAGAGTTCTAAGAGGGATTAAAAGCAACTTCCCATCACTAAAGCATAAAAGTTACTCCTAGTGCCCTTGTACTCTTAAAAGTTTCCTTACTGACTGAGTAGACTGTCATTAGGTATGCTAAACATTAACCTTCAAAACACGGATGACAGGGTTTACAAAGGAAACCGCTTACATGGAAAGTGAAGTTGATATTTTCCTTCATGCATGTAAGTGGTGAATCTTTCTCTTCTGCTCCGTAAACAAATGAGGCTGGTGACACAAACCTACAATGGTTTAGAAATCGTTAATGAACAGAATTGCTGTATATCATTAGCGTAACTTTCTGCTCCATGCAGCCTCCAGTAAGATTGGTTGTAAGAAAGTTTGCATTTAAGTAAATCTGGGAACACAGGGTAGAAATCATCTACCTTTGGAATAGAAACCCTCTGCATTTGTACTCTTTCCTTTCAAAATGGCAGATGAATCATAAAAAGTCATAAATCCTCACCCAAAGCTACGCTCCATGAATGCCCCACAACAAACCCAGAATATGGTTCACATTAAGCAAGGAATCTGAAGATCTGCTGTGCTCTTATTAAATACGTCTTTCTATAAAAAATATTCCACTTTTTAAAAAACCATTTGTCTGTTAAGAGACAAGTTCAAAGCACCATAGATACCAATGGTCTCACCTCACAACAGCAGAAACACCCTTACAAGTGTCTGGGTCAGAGCCCAGGACAGCTGTGCCATCTCAGTCCCAGGATTTTTCAGCTACATCACACTTCTGCTTGAAAGCTTTGTGAATTTAGAATAGTGACAAGGCAACAGATCTGTGGATGTGCAGGTATACCAGTAGGTGACTTACCCATGAGTATTTAATTCAATCTCGTATTTTAGAGGTATAGGTAAAGTTAGCATGTTATCCAGCAACATGTTCCCATCTTCATTTTTACTGTAAAAATACAAAGAGAGAAAAATCTATATTGAAGGCATCGTTGTATTCTGTGCACTATTTCCATAAACAAATACTAAACAAGCCTTTCAGCTTATTAAAATAAAAATATTTCACTGGTAACAACATGTCAGGCACTAAAGCCCGCTCCACTTTTTTACAGGCAGAAAGCTGCTCATTATTTAAATATCTATCACCTTTTTTTTCGTAATTTCTCTTTCTCTACAGATTTGCAACCAATGTACTTCCTTGCAATCATGCTTTGCTAAGCCTTTCTACTTATCTGTTTTCCAAAGCTAGTAGTATTTTTCATTAAGCAATTTTTATTAGACTTTACCAGGTAGCATTAATGATGATGTTGAGGTCCTCCTCTGCTCTGGTTAATGAACTTGCATCCAAGAGGAAACTATAGTCCAGCTGTAGAACAAATAAAATTTTCTGTATATTAAATGATAGTGTATCTTGATAGAGTTTAAATGCAAGTATTTTATTAAACTCATTTAGAATTTCCTGCTCTAAAAAATTGAAAACTAAGAAAATACTTGCTTTTTGTGTTTTCTACTCCCTTTCTGTTGACCTAAGCCATTTGTCCATGGCATTAGTCAGCTCACTTGTCTAGAAGCCAAGCACAATCAGTTGCTGCATAATACAAACACTGTTGTCCCTTAATGAATGATTCCAGGGAGTGTTTAACCAATTCATTTTAAAAGTAGCAGGTGAGGTACAGATACCAATATGGTAAGAGATGTTAGTTGGGAATGATCAAGAGATTGTGAAAAAAAGGCTTTTTTTTCCCCACATGAAAATCCTTATAACATATTTAGGGTGTTTCTAAAGGTAGGAACTTCATTTATAGCTTACCTTTGAGTTGTGATCTACATATAAATAACCAACACTGCACTCAAGTGTCACTGCATGAATTTCTTTATCTAATACTGCACAATGTATCTGTTTTTCTTCCTAAAATAAAGGACAAATTACTAATGATTAAAATAAAAAGAAATTTTTTTACAGACATTTCAAATCACATGCACAGACAAAAATTGGGTGCTTTGTATTTTCCTGAACCAGCTGTTTGTTATTTCACTGATGCCAATATCCAGGACACCCGTGACCACAGATATAACAGATTATGTTGGTTACTGTATCAGTTACTTCATCTGCTGCCTGCTTTCACTGAAGCTAAGGCACATGCACCAGACCTAGACCCACCCATGTTAAAAGCCAACCTCACAAAGGTGGATCTGGGGGATTCTACATGGAGAAGAGTTATTTTTAAAATGCAGAAAGAGAGCACAATTAGATTTATGACTTCTTATAAGCCTATGTATTTGGGAAAAAGCAGATTCAATGAGATCTTTGTGATCACTGAAAATGTGATCATTAGCCAAAAACAGCCATAAGATTCTGAAATAATTTAAAAACATTTTATTATTTATTTTAGTTGTTACTGAAATTATGTAGGTCACCTGTATTGATTAAATTGCACTTGATTTAGGTAGCTAGAAGTCTGAGAAATTAAAAATTGATGTTTTGGCAGCTTTTGATGAAGGGATGTAGGTTCTGTATCTAAAGAAACTCAACAATTCATAAACATAATTTGAAAAATGCCTGGCTGAAAAAGAAAAATGTCAAAGGATTAGTGTTTGAGAGATTTTCTTTTTCTTACCAATTCTAAAACTCGAATGTAATAAAGACCTTTAGGGATCTGAATGTGGAGGACAGTTTCATATGCATCATCTCCAACATTAAGCAGAGAAATGTTCAACAATAAAGTCTTCACACTTCCAACACCAAGGTATGTTTTCATATCATGAGGCCTATAAAAATAATTATCATAATATAAATGGAAAGTAATTCTAGAAACAGCCTGTATGCAAAGCCTTTTCTCCACTGCCCCTTTAAGTAATTGCAGTTGGTTCTGACAAAGCTCAGCTGGAGATGTAAGGAAAGGTTTCACTCAATTTTGTAACTAAGGTACAATACCAGTCATATGATGGCCAACTCCTGCACTGCACATCTTACAGCGTGGAGTGGTTAATGAGAGAGCAAGAAAATTGTCATCAGTCCAGTTGTGCTTCTGGCCTTTACAAGAGCAGTCCTTCTCTTTACAGACCAGAACAGCAATGTACTGCCGCTACAGCACTTTCAGACATTATCTTAACATTCACTCTTTGCATTCAAGAGATAGGATTGAGTTAATATGAAAAGGGGCATAGTGAACATGCCAGTCTTATGATCTATGTAATGTTCTATAATCATGTTACAAGTACAGACACCCTATCAGGGGCTAAAAGTAAACTTCAGCTTGACATTAAAGTTTAATTAAGACTTGTAGAAAGGGTGCCTAGAAATAGACATTTATCAGATATTCTGGCTTGAAACCAAAGCATGAGTCACTGAACACCTTTGGGAAAGAAGCTGGCACTTACAGAAGCAACAGAAGGCAAAAGCACTGCATAAGCAGATAGGTTCCAAGACAAAAGCAAATTAAAGAAAAACACAATGTTAACATTTTGGTAGATTGTCAAGTTTAGGTTAAATTTGAACGTTGTTTTTCTACTTTATATACCTACCACTCACTCCTCTTGCATGTGTTGAAGCCAAGCTCATTAACAATATGCTGTCACAAAGATGCCTCCCAGCTTAACACAGAAGTACACAAAAGCACCAGGTGCACATCTGGGGCTACAACGAAGCTGAACTAGAGCTTTTCCCTGGTAATCATATTTCATTCTTCATTAAAAAATGCATGATGCAGACTAGAAATTTACAGAGCAGGCCAAAAATCTAAGCAATTTAAACAAAACATGATAGTGTATACATGAAGACTTGTTCTTCAGTAAATAAAGCATTACATTGTCATCCCTATTTGATTTCATTCTTTTAAAATCAAAGGTGTTTGCTTTGCTCTTCAAGGATAATGAATGCATTCTGTCTAGGCAAAATAACACTTCACAGCTAACTAGTTTTTAATTGAGATTCTAGGGGCATAAGGTAATTTAAGGTGATACTTCACACTTTATCAAGCTATTTAGACTATTTATTTACACTGCAAATCTGCTACTGGTTCCTAATGTCAAGCAGGTATGTTGTAATCTGTTTTCCTTTCTTAGAGCTTTGAAGTACTTACAAAACTGCATTGCTGATGCCAGGAATGAAAATGCTGCACAATCTTTCCTTCTGAAAAGTTCATGAATGTTTAAATAAAATAACCATCTCGCCTAGGAAAATGAAAGGGCTTACAACCATATTAAAGTGGGCAGAAGGATACTCATCTTACTCTGAAATCTATGAAAATGAAAAAAGCTTGTGTTCAGGATCACACAGGTGTGATTAATCCGCATTACGTGACTCAGCATATTTGGATGACATTTTAAATTGTTCAAACTAGTATTTTGATTTAAGTAGAATCAAATTTAGAAGTGATGAATAACACATGAAAATCCATACAAAATAGGTCACATACAAAATACCTAAGTAGCTGAGATTCACGAGAGGTACAATTCCTCTTTTTGCACACCAACTACCTATATTTCTTTCTTTGAAATATAACAGTCAATAAAGAAAAAGGTTGTGATAATGAAATACAACTCAAAACAATTAAGTGGCTCTTAAGAATATTGCAATCTTCAGTTTTATACTGCTGATTGAGACTTTGTGCAGTGCAAGTACAGCATCTCTAGAAAGAGTAGCAGAAATAAGCAATAGCTTGTCAATTTTACAATAGTT
This sequence comes from Dasyornis broadbenti, assembly GCA_013397935.1. Lineage (NCBI taxonomy): Eukaryota > Metazoa > Chordata > Aves > Passeriformes > Dasyornithidae > Dasyornis > Dasyornis broadbenti. The sequence continues at coordinate 1,129,529 of VZRN01001711.1, forward strand.
ATTATGTCTGCATATTGAGTGTGCATTGTGCAGTGTTATCTTAGCCCAGTTATACATGAAGTGTAGAGCAGAAATTTATGTTTTTGTGAAGATGTATTTTATAAGCTGTACAATCTTCTAGTTATGCAATAACAGTTCTTCAATTACATAGATTTCTGTTACATTTCCTGGAAGATTTATAATTTAGAAATATTCTTCAACTAAGCACAACTTTAGTTCTTGTATCTTTTCAGGAAGTCCACAGTCTACTTTTGCAAATTATTGCTATTTATATACAAAAGATTAAGAAATAATTTAGATAAAATTATCTAAACTATTATTACTGAATCTTGTCCAAAAAAATGAAAGCTACATTATACTTACTTTGGAAAAACAACTTTTCCAGAAACTCTCAAGTCAGCCGAACAATTTTCTTGGGAGCAAAATCTTGCAAAAATAAACTGTAAAAGCCAAATTAAATAAAAGACACTTCAGCGTATTATGCTTCCTATAGTGAGTAACAATATTTCCAAAGAAAGAAGCCTATCACCTAATAACTAAGTATCAGAAAGTGTCTAATAGCTTTTACTCCTAAAATGCAATGCAATCAGGCTATGATTTACTATTTTCCAAAGACATTCTGTGCATCCAGAGTAACAGTGAAGAGGCTTTGCAGACTCAGTCTCTCACAGTTAAACCTGTGGGTGTATGTTCAGACAATTTTTTACAGCACTACATAAAGAGGGCAGAATTTTTGAAGATCCAGAACTGATGTCTGTGCAGTCTCTCCTATGATACAGCACATTAATTTCTGCTAGAGTTTCATTACACAATCTTTACTTATCATCCTGTTAGTAAGGTTTGATGAGAGTTGAGACACCATGAGTTGCAGGTGTTGTGCCTCGGTTATCAATATGTTATAGAGCACCTTTATGTCACTGTATTTAACACCACCCTCTTTCTTTCTCTATAACTCTGAGGTTCCTAAAACAAAATCTGGAATAGAAATGAGAAGTCAAAGCACGCCATTTAAAAGAAGCTTTTACATATCTCAGGATTTCTGATGGTCAACTGTATCTCAGTTACATGAATCACAGAATAAGCTGAGCTGGAAGGGACTGATCAGGATCATCGAGTCCAGCTCCTGGCCCTGCACAGAACATCCCCAGGAGCCACAGCCTGTGCCTCAGAGCATTGTCCAAACACTTCTGGAACTCAGACTGGCTTGGTGCTCCGACCACTTTCCTGGGGAGCTTACTATTTGTGAAAAGTTAAAAATTCAATGCATTGTGACTTTTGTTAAAGTCAGAGTCTCTTAACTTTTAATAATTTTTTTTTGGGGGGGGGAAGGGTTAATTTCATAGTTACTAAAGGTTATAGAATACAGTCCTTTCTACCCCCGCCGACTTCGTGTTTGAAAATCTGCAATACCTTCACAGGCCTTAACAATTCAGCAATATCACTGAAACACTTCAAGATTAATACCAGCATGATTTTTTGTATTTAACACAGAAATAAGTTTAAGGTACAATTTTATATTGGAAACTGACTCATACCACATAGTTGAAAAAGAATGAATATTTCAAAGAGTGAATTTCATATGTGTGTGTTCTGACGCGTGCAGTATTCTATATGCTGGCAAGTTCTCTGCACATACCTTTTTTATTTTTAAATCATAGTACAGATTGTATATAAGTTCTGCAAATATTAATTTTTTAGCAAAAAATTAGGCATCTTTTTAGCACTGTGGTTTATTAATTAAGATCAAGGCACTAGGTGTTGGTCTGGAAAACGCATTCCTTCACAATCCATAGCACTGATTCCCATGCTGAGAATCAGTGAAGCTTTTTTTAACTGAAGATTAAAACATGAATATTTTCTCACTGCATTGGAAAAAAGAGAACTCATACACTAACCTTGCTTTTTATAACATCTTTTTCTTTCCTGCGTTGAAGAACAGGTTGAAGCGGTGGAAATTCTTGAGCATTTCTTTTCTGTAGAATATGATGTCCCAGATGATAACTTGCTTCAACATGTACAGGAGTCAAGATATCCCTTACATCTTTCTATGAAAATTGGAAACCTAATGAGTTAATCATATAAGACAAAACATGTATGCTTATGTTTTAAAGTTGCCTAGAACTCACTGAAACAGCAACACTTATTTTCCACATGTAAAATAATTCCATATACTTTTCCAGACATCTTTGTTGCTGAAGGAGGTAATCAGAAACGCATAAAAGAATAATATGTCCGATGACAGCATCAGGCATTTCAGAATGGACAATTCTTCTATGAGAAGAAATCTTATTGAATTGTGAGCCTACTTCTGTCAATAATACTGCCTTACACACCTATGAAGTGCTGCACTGCTCCAGTAGAAAAACAGGCAAAAGTTGGCTAAAACGGAGAAAATCAACCAATGAAAGAAGGCCAGACAAAACCCATGGGTATTTATATCTGAAATCAAAATGAGTTCTCCCATAGTACCACTAAATCAGGTCATGACTGCATTTTTTTTCTGCCTCTTTATTTCCCATGCTGTATTAAAAAGATTGAGCTCCTCAATAAATGACTATTTGGTACATGAAACCTTGCCTGAGTAGGAATGTTCAGATCAGAGCCCAAATTACCTACTTGTGAAAACTGAACAGCTTGAAGCACCAACAAACCTGATTAAATTACTCCCTAAGTGTAGGGGATAGACAGACACTGATTGTCCTTCCACATGGCCACTACTTTAATTCTTATCTGCAAGCTTGTGTTGGCCAAATCACATATTATCTAATTCATAATAATTTTCCACAAGGTCTTCTCTGCATCTGCTTTATATTACTTCCATTATACTAATTAGCTATTAATTAGCCTTTACTCAAAATACATAAAATTTATATTGTCTCTTGCAAGGACTGTACTTGACAGACATTCACACTTAACTTCAGGAGCTTCATACAAGTACAGAAACCTCAGTGGGTGTAAGGAGATGCTTATAATGCTATTAATTAAGAATTAAAAGGAAAATTGAATTCTGTGGAGGAAAAAAGTACTAATGATCTAGTATAGGAAGTGATGAGGCAAATCAATTCCTTCCTCCTACACAAATACCTGCTAATGCTGGTACAGCAATCTGTACAAGGTCAGCTGTCAATCAGATCTCTCTTAGTTTACAAAACTCTTATAAAGTAAATGGCAATCTGCCATTGCTCCGGCAAGCAACATTCACGTAGGTGCAACTATCAGTTGAGATGCATCTGGGCAATTTTCCAGTCAGTAACATAAGCTTTCCTTTCTACCCTGAAGCTTTATGATGAAGAATTGGCTTCTAATGGTGTCATAAACAAAAAGTAAGTGAAAGGAAGGAAGCAGAAAAATACATGGAAGAATATTTCCCTGCAGGATTTTTTGTAGCTGCAGAAAATTAAACTTATTTTCCAGCCTTTGCAGGATCAACTGCACCAGTCACCCTGATAGATGTTTGTTTCAAAAGGTCACAGAATCGCTACCTTGAGGATTTTAAACAAAAGGCTAGGCAAACTAGTCCATCATTTTATGGCCCTTATTTCCCCTTACATTTAAACATTCCCTCTCTTCCCCCTTATATAAGATCTGACAGGAGATAAGTCTTTTTTCTGAGTTTAATAAAATAAGGTTTCTTTGTGTCCAGTGATTTTTATTGCTTGTTGTGGTTTAGGATTTTCAAGTTCTTCCAAAATTTTTGTTTTAGAAGACAAGCCTCTAAGATGTTTGATAGAATAATTTTTTCTTGTTAATTGAATGGCCTTAAAAATATTATATCCTTGTCCTGATTACAAGTTCTTTTCCACTTTCAAGACAAGTCCCTCATTCATCTTTCAGAGGATACATCAAGCATGAACACAACAGTTAATTCCCTCCACAGCAACAGCAACTTTGAGACTACTTTTGCAGTTAAGATCTTATTGATGAGATTCTTACTAACTTACTTCTAGGTCAGTACCATACTCAGTTTCAAAGGATGGTGGCTGATGGATCAAACTCTGCTTCTGGACAAACCAACAGTCAAAACCGCAGCTGGTGCCATCTGTTAGTGGTGTTGGTACAGGCCTCCGTGGCCGACACCCTGCAGGTCTCCAACAGTCTCCTGCTGTGCCCAGAAATTCTACTTCAGTGGCTTCTTGCTCTGGCAGAGCTTCCACCTCAGTGGCTTCTCTTCTGAAGCACTTCTATCAACAGACTTTTCTACAACAAAGTTGTCTCTACACCATCACAGATGGAGAACTGTAACCACATTCACTCCTAATCTGGTCCAGGAGAAAGACATATCTGTGCAGGCTCCACATTTGCAAGCAGAGAATTAGAGAGATCACCTTTTCAGCAGAGTGCACATTCTTCAAGTTGTTCAGCTCTAAATTCATTCATGGGACTCTCACTAGTGCTCTTCCTACCCCCATTCCACCTTCAGATTATAGCGAGTGCTGTATCCCTTGAAGGAAAACTATCAAGCCCAAGCAAGTGCTCTTCTTCACACCCTGCTAGCTCCTTGCAGCAAATTCACAAAGCACACCACATTATAAACCTTGAACTACAGACTTTTCTAGCAGTTGGCTTCATTTCACTTCCTATGAATCAGGAATGGGTTCTTTCCTTTTTAGCTGAGCCTACCTTATCTACTCACCATAAAAATGGAAGCAAGACCATAGACGTGTTCTTTGAAATAGTTACAAATGACAAAACATAAAAATTACAAGTTTAGGAGTTACTAATAGTTAAGGAGTACATAGGAAATTTCCATCAGGAATGTTCAGCAGAATATGCATGTTATATTGTATTTTCTTGGTTGCTCCAAACCAACCTCAGTCTATGCATGATCTGTCATCCACAAAAATCACAAAAAAATTTCAATAATGATCACGGTCCAACTTCATCACTGTGATTACTATTATGCATGTTTTCACCAATGTAAGAGACAGCAGACCCACTGACTTCCCCAGAGAAAACTGAGAAAGCATCAGCATTAAAATAAATTAACAGTGGAAGTTTTGAACACAAATTATTTCCAAAATGATGTGATGCAATTGTAAACAAAACAGGTCTTTTGCAGCAGGTGTGCTTTTCAAAAGAGAACAAAGGATTTACAGGACAATACATACTGAAAACTACATTACCCTCAGAAATGCCTGATGATCTTTGCAGGCAGTAATATCGTTGTAAATCTTCACTTTTCCTGAGATTGTATCATATGTTCCATTAGAGGAAAAATAAAATCTTGCTTGTGTATCCTCTTTTCTGTTCACATCAACACTCAGATTATAAAGCAATACTACAAAATAAAACCAAGGGAAAATAAAGGCTGTAAAAACTTTAAGTGTTATGATTTTCAAGAATTTGTGGTAGAAATTCCACTTCTGACTCACTTCCGTAAGTATGTTCTGTAACATTCATTTTAAAATGCGCTGCTTAAAAACACTCTGACATAAATCCATACCTAATGAAAGCTTCTAGTACCCTGAAAATTGATTCCTTCACAGCTGTTCCCTGATACATGCTTTTACATCAGGGATGTTTTATCAGGTTTTATTTATAGTTTTCTACCAAAAGTCTATTTACAGAAAACCCACTTCAGTCAGTTACAGGGCAGACACTAAATTACAACAAACACTGACAAATTGTTTAACTTCATAGTTTTTTTCTATTTAAGTTTGCATGAATTGCTATGATAACAAGTTACAAGCAAATTTCAGAGCATTACAGATCTATTACTTCTAAATTTTTGCCAAGGGTTAGGTTATCCACAATTTCTACTAGTCTTTTTTTTATTTAAGTCAAAACATCTTATATACAAGTCCAGCAAGGGTAAACATTTTTGACTGCTCATCTTTCAAAACAAATATGAATTTCAAAAGATCTGGACACATAACTTTACAGTTCATCACTGCATATGTTGTCTGTAACATGCTCCCTAAGGTTATTGAATGTTCTCACACAGAAGAGTTAAGCAATTTAATTTTATATACCATGTCCTTGCAGGGCTGTTTGCAGTTTACAAATAGCACATGACAAGTAGGTTAAAAGCACTCGGGCAATGTAGGCAAATTTAGGCAGTAAATTATTTTAAGTAAATTCACCATGAATATTCCCTCTGATAGATATTCTTCTAGCAATACCAGTTTTTGCCAAAAGCAAAATACGCATTATATAAAATATATTGGTATTCAGTAATTTTGGTGGGACTCCTCTTTGACACCATGTCCCACAACGGTATGATCAGGTGCTTGAGCTGCTTTATGAAGGAATGTCTTCTCTCTATTGCTAAGTGGAAGAGAGCAGACCCATGTGGTTTGGTCCATGCCTGAGAGGACATCTAAATATCACCCTTTTAACATCACTGTCTCTCCGAGGCCATGTAACTCCAGTAGCTCTAGCACAGATGTGCTGTTATTCTAAACTGAAGAGAAGTGTAATGGCTTGTTGTTATAGGGTAACCATGATATAAAATAGGTATCCATATTTTCAGCTTTTCATTTTATACTGAACTCAGATTAACGGTCTACTAAATACCAGTAGCATTATTCTGTAAACAGGTGCATTTAACCTGAATACATATACTGGATTTTTTTTTTTTTTCCAGTAGCTTACCAATATAACCAGGTACCTCTCGTCCTCTATAGGTAAAGCACATCTTCAAATTCATACAGGTGGCAGGCTGGTCATTTTCCATGCAGTCTAACTTAGTTCGATTTATTGAATTAGAATGTCTTAAAGAAGCTTCAACAATTACCACTGGTTTTGTTCTAAGAATAGAAAGAGTAAGTGTTCACAAATAATGTTCAGAAATAGCTTACAGAATTTGTGCAAAACTAACCATCTCCAACAATCTATTTATGTATTTTAGAATTACAATTTTTCAGATAGCTTCAGATAGTTGTATGCACATTATTTGTTACCTCAAAAAGTTTCAGAATGATATTTACGTGAACACCTTGAAAAAAATGAAAATGTTTAACTTGTAGAGCCTTCTAGGGCCTAATGACTGTAGTTCAAGACATCAAGAATATAATGAGGTTAAATTACCCTACTGAGTTTTAATAAATGGTACTAAAAAATACAGTTAAATTGTATGGTCTTCAAAAGCACTGAAACATAGCAATCTCACCTTAGCACCACAGCAGAATCAGAGAAAAATGCACCAACTGCTACATCTGCACAAAGAAAATACATCAATAAGCATAACTTGTCATCAAGAATTACTTCTCAGGTACAAGTATTGTTCACTCAGACTGAGAGTCAAGGAGCCCATGACTCCTGTCAAAATCCAGACTCTGGGAAGGCCAGCAGTGTATTTTGGTTAGCACACTAGTCTGGACAGCAAGCATGCTTCCAGTGCCCAAACCAGCTAATTGTGACATTAGCAGATGGACGGCTGCTTTAAACGTATAAATCACATTTGTCTTTCTCTTGTGCACTATGATCTTATTGTTACATTGTTCTCAGTCCTTAAATAATAGTTAGATGACCGTGAAAACTGACTGCTTGGCCTCAGCTTTACCTCTTCTGTTTTCTTTCCAAAATACAAGATGTGACATGTCATCTTAATAACAGATTCTGCTTCTGTTAAAAGTATCAAGTATCACAGTAGGATTGTTCCTTACGAATCCCTATTCTTTAAAAAAAATGAAAAATAAACAAAATTGTTTAATTTACCTTGATAACCATTGTTATCTGCATCAATGCCGCTTGATATGGATTGTCCAAACATGCTTAAAGAATTACTGACTTCTTGTCCTTGTATTCTCTGAGGAGAAACATGTAAAAGAGAAAAGTATTCTTGGAAAGCTAATCTCTGAGTTACAATTTCCAGTGAAAAATGTTAGCACAACAATCCTGCTGCTGAACGCAGTTATGGGCTTAGCTGTGAAAGTATACCTCTGAAAGTAATATTCCTCAATTACTGCAAATGTTAAATCCCATAAACCCTGTCTGAAGTCCCCAAAACAATTTATTTCTCTCTTATAGGTTATATTATGACTGGAAATCACAGATCACGTAGAAATTTTCTGAAGTCTTTTAAAGTACTTCAGATCGCCAGAGTGTTAAATGAAGGGAAAACCCTCTTAGATTTAAACTTGGGGCTTTTCTTGACTGGGTATTTTTCATTGAAAAAGCGTACCTGTGAAAATGATGGTGTTATTCCATCTGCCCTGCCATTGTATATATAAATAGCCCCTTTTAGATTATCTTCTTGTGGAGCCCCAATTGCCACATCTGAGGAAAAACAATTTAGCAAAGTTCAGTTGACTAGGAAATATGAACATAGAATAGTTAAAGAAATGCAGATCATGATGCACGCAATGCCAAACCAGATTAACTTGCCTGAATTCAAAGGCAGTGTTGAACGTAGATATAAGGCAAACAGAAACAATACAAACCAGCTGAGTAATCTGATTCTACCTTAATTACTATGTATGGAAAACAACCATCAAATACAGCCATTTTGTTAAAGACAACTAGCAATACTAATTTTGACCTTTAAGAGGTTAAAAGGTTATCATAAGAATAGCCAAAATTATCATGGTCTTTAAAAAAAGAGAGAAAAAAAAGCCTTGTATTCATGGAACAGTGATGGTTTTCCTGCTCTTCCCATATGGTTCAAGTCATTGAAACACAAATACCTTTTACAGTGCCCAAAGTGAACCATTTATTTTTCTATGAAAGGAAATGAAGGTAGCTGGTTGGTACAAACAGATATGTTTTATGCCTAGATGATTTAATCCCAGGGGAGTGTAGTAACTCGTAACACATTGAACAAACCTACCTACTCACCAATCCACCCTCAACAGCCCTTACCAAACACTCCCATGGTTCAAATAGTTGTTAACCAAATAGTGGACTGAGGGGGAGATAAATTGCACCATCTTGAAAGTCACTGTTAATAACTGAACTTGCATTTACAAATAAGTAAAAACTGAACTACCTGCAAATCAGAAATACTTCATGCTGCACCAAACCAAAATCACAAGAAAAGCAAAGCCTCTGATTATTCAGTTTTACTGAACAATTCTCTGACTGAACTTAGATTGACTGAATCCATGCTATGGTGACTAAAGCACACAAAACATTTACTGGTGAGATGAAAATGGGACAGTCAAGTTGTGCTATTGAAATTACACACACATTCTTGAGGAGGCCAGATTCTACACCTATACACACACCATTATCTTCACAGAGCTGATACTCATGGTTTCAATCGCTGAAGAAGTTGCCTCTGCACTGCTTTTTAATTGGTACAGAAAAATGCTTTCTTTTATCCAATTTCTCTTTATATTTTGCTTCTAGCCTTTTTCTTAGTCCTTCTTTTCCCTACTGCCACTCTCAATATTACATCCACTTTTTATTTCAATATTTCCACAATAGCCTCTCAGCTTGGTGGTTGTTTTCAATATCCCCATGTATTTAGTACTTCTTACTGGTGACGCAGAAGCAAATTTTGACTCACTTTTAATTTATGATTGTTACAAAATTGCCAAATTGTTCCCCAACCTTTGTTTCAGATCTCTAAACCAGGATTAGAGATTCCACTTGAGATCCAGCACCAAAAGTTACAATGTTATCAGTTCCTGCTCATGCTCTTTATTAGACAGAACCTAGTACCTTGGTATTACACATCAATGACTGCGAAGCAGCTTTTTCAAGTCAGGAAAGGAAAGTCAAGTCCTAAACCAAAAGAATTCTCAGACTTTCATAATCCTCCTGTTTATCATGACATTCCACTGATGACAGAGAATTTAACCCAGCAGGTTTTCTTTGTATTCTTACCTTCAAATCCATCATTATCTATGTCTCCTAGATTGGCTATGGACTCTCCAAACCTCGCTGCATACGAGTCACTACCACTGAGCTCTATGTTCAGTTCTACCATCTTTGCTTCCTGAAGGAAAACAGAGTCAATGGCACATTAACAGAGCATCTTCCAGGTGGCCTGGAATATTACCCAAAATGTTAAAACTGCCTTGGATAGCAATATATAATCCTACTAAACTCCGTGATGTAGAAGCAAACATTTTCAAACATATTTTATGGTATTTAGTGTAAGAATAATAAAGTGATTACACTTCCACTTCTGAACCTTAGAAAGAATAAAAAGAAGCCAATTCTAATGCATGATCTATCCAGTCACTTTATTTGCAAAACTGAGGAAAGCGTACCAGTCTCTCTCCTGACTGGTACCAGTAACTGCCTGCAAATTTTTCATTCCTTGTTTGTTTCTGAAGTGCTTCGTAAGTTGCTCTTCATAGGGCAGTTCAGTGGGAAGCACAGTAGTGGAGAAGAGCTTGGAAAGGGGCTGCAGTGGCACGCTGTCAGCACCTAAAGGTCCTAGGAACCTAACCCAGTCCATCTTTGGTTCTAACACTGGTGTGAGTAACTGTGTTACAGCTGACACCTGAGCCTTTGTGGGTGTGCTATGCACTCCTGGCTGGCGTAGTCATCATAGTTCTGCTGTTGCTTTTCCCATATCCTGAAATATTGGATAAGAAGAGAGGAAAACTCTCCCTTTTAGCCCATTAAACTAGAACAGCTGCGTTGCCATGTATTTTTAAGAGAAAATACTTACAGAACCTGAATTAATATAGACATAAACTCTTCCCTCTTCTCTGATGGTACTGTACATTGGAGCACCAACTAGTAAGTCTGAGAAGCCATCTGAATCCAGGTCCACAGCACAAACTGAAGCTCCAAAGTAAGAACCAAGCTGTGTGCAGAAAAGAAATCCGTATTATTTTTGAATTTTGATGAAGATGTGTTAGAAGTTATAAGGTGCAGAAAAGCAGTATGAAATATTTACCTTTTTACCCCTTAGTTCAAAAAGGATATTTAGTTGCTTCTCAACGCTAAAAATATATGCCTGAAATGAAAAGAACATATAAGTGGAATTTAGCAAACTGTAATCTGAAATACTTCCCAGAGCTTTCTCTACAGCATGTGCTAGAGAATCAGTAAAGAAATGCACAATATCACAAACTACTGCTGTGTCCTATTTCCTATCTGCACCTTTCTTTAACACCACATTTCAAATCAATGTTATCTAGACGGTGTACCCTAATTCCTTCTTCAACTTCCCCCCCATGAGAAGTCATATATGATACTTGTCATTAATATATTAATCTAAATTGGAAGATCACAGGTGTTTTTGTGAGGTTATAGTCTTCAAACCAATATTATAGACAATCCCTTACTTTACCAGTCTGCTCCTGTTGGGGAGCCCCTCCAATTACTTCTGTGCTGGCTGGTGTCAGAAAATGTCCAGCTCCAACAGAATATCCTGCAAATTAGAAATGCACTATTCAATAATGGAAATGCTACATCAAGAAAAAAGAATGGGATCATGCTGTCGTATAAAAGCTGTCAACACCATAAATTATGGTGAGTCTGACACTCAGACCTCATGCAAGTCAGCAATGAAAACAGAATACAAAGTTTTTGAAGTGTAAGTAAAAGGTCAGTACAAACAGTAAGTACCATCAAGCAGCAAAAAGTGCCAGAAACACTCCTTTCTTCCCAAGAACTCAATTATCTGACATATTTCAAAAGCCAATAAAATAAATTGCAAACACTTTCTGTTAATGCATATTCTGCAACTGTTCAGTGAGTCCATATTAATAATAGAAATAAAAATGATCAAAAGTACATGCACTGCAGTGTGGAAATACTTGATTCAATTGTTACTCTTTGACTGTTGTAGCTAGATTGAAGAAAAATTAAATGTAGTGCTACTTCTATGCACTTGTACATACACACAGAGCGTACCGTGGACACACACATGAAAATGTCAAGAACAAATCTCAAAAGCTTGATTATGTAATAAGAAACATTACATCAGCTTTTGTTAATTAATCTACGTTGCAAAGCATTTCTGTAGGTGGAGACAGATCTTAAACAGGACCATATTTTGGTGCAGACATCCAAACACAGAATTGCAAAATAAAGTCTAACACCTTAACCTGTAGCTGCACAAGTCATCCTTACTCTACCCAGAATACATTACAGCTAAGCTGAAACAGGGAACACAGACAACATATTCTGCTACTCTTGCATTTACTGAATGACTGCTGATGTTCACAGCATGCAGAGAAAATGGAAAAATCATCTTGGATAGATGAAAACAAGCCTTGAATCTTTCATCTGTGAAGATAACTGCCTAGAATTCCAAGTTCTCATTAAGCCTTTTTCTTTTCATATTTTAAGCTAAAAGAGATGAACAGGACAATTTATCACTTGAAGGTCAACATCTAGTTTTTATTTACTCAACAAAAAATTAAGGATGAACCTTAATTTACCTCCTCTGACATTTATTCTCTAGTTATTTTTGTTTTGCTGAAGTGTATACATTTCTAATTCTTAAGAACTTAAAAAAAAAAGCCAGACACACACAAAACTACAGTAGTCACACAGTCCTCATTTTTAGTTAATAGTATTAAAATGTTTGGCAGGGGGAAGGGAAATCACATAACTGACCCTTTAAATTTAAAGGCATAGATAAATGAAATTTTATTTCTGACTCCATAGTTCTCTCTTCTTTACCATTACTACAGCTTTTCAGTTTTCTGAAATGTTATTTGTCCTTCTCAGATTTCTAAAAGAAACTGTCTTTTACTTTGTGATTTCTTTAAGGCAGTTTGTTAAGCGCCTTGGTTACTCTTTCATCAGGGCCAGCTGATATGAAAGACTGACTAACTTTGGTAATTCCCTTTCAAGAAGTCAGTTATTACTCTCCAAGATACTTTGAAGTAGTCAAGAAAATTTTACCTGGAGTTATATATTACCAAAGTCTAACTTCTTTCTTTCAGGTGTCTGGTACATGAACAGCTTTATATCTTCCAACTTATGGAAAATGCTACAATACTTTTGCACTTCCTGCAGTCCCTAGTTTCTTAATTATTATTCTTTAACAGTTTAATGAAAAAGATAAATAAAGATGCCAACTTCTTGGTCACTGTCAGAAGAATAGAGGAAGTAGATAAATGTATCTAATCACATGCTTGAATGACACTCTGGTCACCATATACTTCCACCACTCGGCAGGGATATTTTTATTCATTAATTAAGGGAGAGACAAACTCAGACTTCTAAAAAATTGATTTGTTACCAGAATTAACCCTGAACAGATTTTTGTCTTCAATAATTACAAAGATGAGACAGAAACTGAGGAAGGTGAAAGAAGGGACCTTTAAATGCTTTCAACCACACTGTGTATTATTAAGAGGGAAGGAAGCAGAGGTTTAAGTAGCATGAAATAATGCAAAATTTAAGGTTTATCACAGCTGCTATTGTAGAGACACCCAGATGAGCTAATAGTCCCTTTCTTGGAGAAGGGCAAGTTTAGAAGACATATGGCTTTGCTGAGCCAACATGTACCAGATCACTACAGAAGTATTTGTGAAGCAAACTCCAACTGATTTCAGGTCCTGGGTGGCCAAGGAAACGAAGAGAGACCACACAGGTGTGGAAGGGCCTTCTCTCCATCTCCCCAGCACAGCTCTTATGCAGGATTTTACCCATATGCCTGTATCTGGCTTCTGACTGTCAATGATTTGACTCATTCATTACAGAAATCCTCATTCTTATACTTGCAGAAGCAGAAATCTGGAATGAACTTTTTTTCCCCAGACAGGTGCAGTAGTTTTTCTGCTGATTATCACTGGAAAGCCGGAGCATTCTCTGAAGTTTTTCTTTTGTCCTGTGAAAGATGTGCTACTGGTTGACCCTAGGGATCTGCGTGTCTGATCACTTTTTACCACCCAGCCTCCCTTTTGCTTGACTTTCCCACAGAGTTGCTGTGGTCTTTGCAGACTCAGAACTGAATTCTGAAGTGTTAGTTAGTCACTTTATGTTTCACAATAGCTATTTCATAACATATGCCAACTTCCTATTGTCAGACGAGTGGAATCAGAAACGGGAAATGTTTATCCACGCGAACCGGAACTTTTGAATGGGAAAATGCAAAAACCAATGGTCACAAGCAAAAATATTCTTGCTCAGAAATTCAGGAAGGACAGATGCGCTTTTTGTAGTGTGTAGTGAGAAGACTGAAGCTGCTGATGTTTTTTGTCATAAACCTTTCCAAACGGTGGCACTAAATTCAGCTAGTTACTTGGATATAGGTACATGAGTAGGAACTTCATGGCCTTGTTTGCACACATTCCTAGATGAGGTTTGCTTTCCCGTGTATCCAGACAAAGATATGATTGGAATAAAGAAGAGAGAAAATAACCACTGGAAGAAAGTTTGTCTCTAAAGGTCATAGCATACTTCCCCTTATTGACAATGCAATTAAGGCTTGCTTGCAGCTTTCACTGTAACAATCTTTTCATATTTCTGTTATATGTGAAATCATTGTCATTTTCTGTGAAAGCTCTTGGCAGCATTTCAGACTTAAGAGTGAAGTGCAAACCATTACTAATCAGAACCATCTCTGCCTTCTAAATCAGGAAATGATTAAAACAGTGAAGCGATGATAAGAATAGAAATCCAACGTTCGAGAAATTTCCTCATAACAAGAACAGAGAAGAAACCTTACAATTAAATAATCTTTAACAAAATAAGAACACATATTTAGAACTGTTGCTTCTGGGATTAATAGTGAAAAAACTGAAAACCACTGTGCACTCACTCTAAGACCAGCTATTTATTTAGTTTATACTTTAGTAAAGTATTAAATATTTTAAATACCTAGATAACTGCCGAATTTCACTTGGTTATTTGAATCTGTGTAAGCATGGATTGTATTCGCAGTTGTGTTGTATACAAAAACAGAACCAGTCCAATAAAATGATCCAGGGGCTCCCATTATAATTAAATCCTAAAAGAAAAGTAAAACAAAGCCATGACGTTCACATTGAAATATTCATGAAAATAAGCAAAACAAGTAAAATGCTTTTCTTTAGATCTCCTGTGAATTCTATGAAATGCTACTGGAGATGCATCTGGCTCATCACTGGGGTTTACCACTAGATTACAGATATTTTCCAGACTTGTAAAAATACGGTTATTAAAAGCTTTGAACTGTAACAACAAAATAGAGCAACAAACAGGATATCGTCTTCTCAAAAGAGGTCTTTAAAAATTACAATCTTAGGGTGGAATGGAGATTAAATAATACAGAATATTACTCTGTAAAGCAAGAAGGTAAGCATTATTACTGTTACATCAAACAGATTAAAGAGAAAAATAAAATTTCATCCTCTGCTATATCCATACTCTTTTTTCAGATGAAAAGTAACTTTGGATTTAGTAAGGTGTAAAGGTATTCTTGGAATAAAAAGTAAAAGGCTTAGTTGGGAATTACACAAGTTCTAGCAAGATTCAATTAAAAAGAAATTAGAAAAGTAATTTTTCCCTCCCACAATAAAAGTGTTGATGCCTGCATTTACATATACTCTTCTCTGCATGTATACATGTAAGTAAATATATAAATAGAGAGAAGGTTGGTATCTTTAATACACACCTCAATGTAAAAACTAGACATTCCGGCCTGGCATGACCCATGGTTTTCTCCAAACTTTCGTGCATGATCTGGGAATAGGAAAGAAATATTGAAAAGCATGAGAAGCATGTAGTTCCAGAGTTTTGTTACCAGGCCTTCAATAGAAGGTGAGACAACTTAGGAAAAAAATCCACCCCCCTCCAAAGTTGGTTTTCAGTTCTGTAATAAAACTAAAATTACACGTGCAATTTTAGCCTTTAGGAGCAATATAGTATTGTAACAAACTCAAAACACTTGATCACACCTGCCTTTGAAACATTGTGACTTTAAAGGCTATAATTTTCTTTCAAAATTGTTCCGAATGAAACAGCACAAATAATTTAAGCACCACATCTGGATACTCTTCCACTCTCTAATTCGCGCATATTGTGACTGACAGCCTTATGTATCTTGATAGAACTTGCCCTGTGCTCTACTGGTGCCACAAAGCATTTGTGTTATGGTGGTCTTAGACACACTGCTTACATCCTCACCAATCCAACACTCTCTTCCAGCTCTGTTTTCCTGCAATTCTTTGCTAACTGCCTCCCTTCACAGTTCCCTTCATTCCATACATAGATTTCTATACTTAAAGCTTCCAAAGATAAAGTATGATTTGAGCAATGCTCATAACAGTCTCCAAAGCCAGCAGTGGGACATTTGATGGCATTACTCTGCATGCACAGAAAGTCCAGACTGTCAGCCGATCCTTGCACTGGCAAGGCACAGGGGCACAAGATCTTTTTCCTGGGATGGATAGACTCATTTCATAGGTTCTGGTCTTGACATTTATTCTGCTCCTGAAGTCCTCTGAGGAAGGACCCCTGAAGGTCTCATGCCATGGCACCAGCCTTGGCCAAAGACTAGTAAGGGACCAAGACACGCACTGTGACAGGCACCACAGCATCTCTATATCAAACGTTAAGGAGCAGATGGCAACGATCTCTTGCAGGTATTTCTGCTGCTCTGCTCTGAGACTCTCCAGAGCACAGCAAGCAAATGACAAGGGTAAAGGAAGGGAGTCTGTCCTCTACTGGCCTGTTTTTGAAAAGCACACACCCTTCGGCAATCCAGTCCAGAGAAAAACTATTATGATGCCTTGTTTCAATTATATTTTTGCCTTTTGAAAGAAGTTTTTCTTTGAAGTGGTAAACACCTTTACATAACAAACTGGGCTCATCTCATCACCACTCAGCCTCCAAACCATTGTCTGCAGAATACCTGCTCAGAGCAACACAGGCTCTTCACAAACTCTGCACCATGCCATTATGTATCTCACCCTTCCCTACAACAGGACTCAAGCATTCTGCTTACCTATATAGCATGGGCATATTCTTCTGCTCAGATCAGTTCTAAAATCAGGAGGGATGGCAAAACAGATACCATGTGGCAGTTTGTGTTCATTTTTCATGTAAAAGATATTTTTCCATCTATGTCCACAAGCCTATGAATATAAAACAAACACAGCATTTGACATGGAAGGTAAGTAGAAGAAAGGTAAATGAAGTCTGACAAACACACAGATCTCGTGGTTAATACATACAACAATAGATCCACTTTCTTTTGGTTGCCTTGACAAGCTGACACCCAGCCATTGATTATCACGCTCTTCCAAACAAGTCTTCCCACAGCGCTCTCCACTGGGATGGCCTAGGAGACAAAGACCAATGCTTTGAACAGAGGGACAAGGTGAAGAACAATGTGGTGGTTAACAGGAGAACACTTCAAAAACTCAGGTTTGGTGGATCTGACCTCTGTTTCTCTTACATAGGTCATGTAGACTTTTTACTTTCTTCTTGAGCAAAAGTATGATTGTGAGTATCCAAAGGGAGCATACTGGCTCTGACTGCGATAGGCTGGCAGTGAGGATCAGCATCTCCATCATTACTAAGATAGAAAGTGACATTACACTCAATTTTGGTGAAGGGCTGTCTCTGTAAGTGCTCTTCAGCCTAAAAGTTCATAAGAAACACAAGTAATACCTGTGATGGCCACCTCAACTCTAGCCTAAAAGCAAACATCTCTCCAACTATGTATCTATTGGCAGCAGACCTGAATACAATCTCTACTGCAAATGGCTATCAAATAAAGATTGCATAACTGCAGTCTCTATTGGGGATGTCAGGTCATTAATTATGCGTGTCCTGAGTGCTCCTTTCACTGTTGCAATTATTCAGCAGCAGCTCTTAGTGTTTGCTCTTAAGGCGAGTAATTTTTTAAAACCTTGAGAGAACACACTGAAATTTCTTCTAACTCTGCCCCCACACCCCAAAAGGCTACAGTATTGCCAAGTTAGCAAACATTTGCTTTCTTCTGGAAAGCAATAGTGGTCCCCAGGGTAAGGAGACAATACACATTTATTCTAAGTTATATAAAGCAAGATTCTAATTTTTAAGATGTTTGTAAGAATAAGCATTAATTAAATTATTGAATCAGTATTTTCCATGCATCAGCATGACAGTTTATGAAAAAGACTTCTTATAAAATAAGGGAACACATTATGCCATTTGAACAAAGTCTTTTGCATAATTTTTAAGACTTTCCCGGATTGAATACAGTTACAGGTGAACCCAAACTGACGTTTCAGGGTTAGTTTAGTTACCAAGAAGAGGATGCCAGTACAGACCACAGAGTACTAATGCTGGTGGGACATTTTTTGCATAGGAAAAAACCCCATAAATCACACACCCCCTTCTCACCCCCTACCCCCCACCAAAAAAGGGGGTAACCCACCAAACAAAACACTGGTGCTGACAGCAAAACTGAAATTTATTACTGTCCAATTCATTAGAGAATTTAAATGAATACACTCCTAATTTAGTGGATTTGTTGATTTACATCCTGTTTTACAGGACATACAACTGCAAAATATTGATTAAGTATGGGAACAGAATAAAGGGATACATCCAGTCTGTTCAATAGCCAGTAGAAAGCTGACTGGCTGTAGGTTTTGCGACATACATTCTCACAGCCAACACTGACCTAAACGATTTTATGCCTAGGATATCATGGGCTTTTTGATAAAAAATATGAGGTTAACAGAATTAAGATAACTCTTCATCACATGGAAAGAAAACATTAGATGCATTTTTAGGAGTAAAACCCAATTGCATCCTTGTTTCAGAGCTTGTTCCATACTGTTTCATGACAGGCCTAGCCACTGACATTAGTCTCAAGAAAGTGCTGAAGCCCTGACTTTCTTCTACTTCCACCCTACCTCTTCACCTTTTTTCCCCAAACATCACGCTTTTTCCCTATTCTGATGGAGAGATCAGGGTAGGGAAGCCCAGAACCCTTCATGATACTGCAGAAAGGATAATGTCCCTGTGAACCACATCTGCACTCTGTTTCCTTCCAGCAACAACACTCTTCACAGGGTCAAGAGGCACCTGACCCCCCTTCATCTCTTCTTTACTACTTCCTCCCCAATGTGCCTTTCCCTAAGACATCAAGGAAACAATATGCAAAATCCAAGTAAACAGGAAATGACCTTAGAACTCACAATAACATCAAATTCAATTGTCTTTGAGCCAAGAGATTTTATATTACTGTAATTTAATAAATCCTGTAGGTCACCTAGGGAATAGTAATTAACAACACGTGAGCTCTTCTAAGACATGCACAACTAAAATGCATTACTTAAAAAATCTACTAAAAAGTTGATTTTTCTGCAGGTTCTCTATTACTGAGGATTAAGTGATAAGATTCAAAGTTATCCTAGTAGCTAATGTCAGAAATGTGAACTGCATATATACCACTTTTCAGAAACAAGTTTGGAATTTAGTTTTAGAATTGAATTGAATTTTGGAGTTATGTCATGGAAAACTACTCACTTCCTAACGGAGACATTTCCATAGTTTGCATGAATTATAGATGATGTCAATCTGATTGAAATCTCCTCAATCTGATTGAAATCTCTTCTTATAACAATGACTTACCTGGGACTTGCTTTTATGTGGATTTGCAGGAAACAGAAGAAGTAGAGACAACTAGGACAATAAATTTAAATCCCAAGAGGCTGAGACTTTTTATCAATAAATCAAATAAAACCAGACAATGATGATAAATAAGTGAGAAATAAGTTTGGCCTGTCTCAGTGTTTCATTCCTGTGACTGTTTGAGAGATTTGTAACAAGAAAAAGCACCACCATTCCTTGACACTCATTGGATTGTATTCCCCTTTTCCTTTGCCCCAGTATACACTGATTCAGGATTACTGTGGCCCTCTGCTGACCTGCTGCCTTATGTTTCCTCACTTTCTCTGACTGGCAAGTATTCAACCACCTTGAAAATCACAGACCTTTGTGCAAGAGAGAAGGGAGAACCTGATATCCCAGACACGGTGATGAGTCCCTGCTCAGGGTATGACATTATAAAAGCTTTATCAAATGAGAAAATGCAGTATTCTGCACAAGCAACAGAACAGCACTGCATAAGCTCAAGAGGACACGGCAGCTTGGTTGCCTCAGGGAAAAGGAGCACATGCTGTCATAAAGTCACTGAGAAATAAGTAATTGCCCATGCCTGTGTACATTACACAGCTGGAAGATACACTTCTGCCATAATCCCTGCTGAACACATCCACAGAAACAATGCAACTGCATATAAATGAGGTCACAACTTATAAAGCCACTTCTGGTTTTGGCCTCAAGGATAATACAGATGTTTGCAATGCCATCTGAGAAACCAGTTTTATATGACTTGTTCCAGTGTTTTCCATGCCCAACAGCCTCTCATGATCCATTTTATCCTCCCATAACTTCTCTGGTCCTATTGCTAACTGATGAAAACTATGAAGCCTACTGCAAAGGCAATAAGACTTCTGATACCTTACTCCTAGATGTCAGGGCCTCATCAGAGCCTTTTTTTACCCCAGGAAATATTTCCTCTTCTCACAGATCTGATAGGTTTTATCCCTCTTACATCCCTCAAACAACTTCTACCCACAACATTTTTAAGTGACACCTGTTTCCATACTTCTGTAACAGACCCAGGTCCAGAAGGTCCCATGTTCCTAGGAATAGAATGGCTATTTGAAAGGGATTGGTTGCAGGGTAAGAGCAATGTAAGTGAGATAAAAAAAAGCCAAACTACCAGAATCAAAGTTGAACAAACACAGGTCTGCCTTTTGGAGGAAACCATTAGGTGTTCACTTTTCCATTGTAATGATTCAGCTGGGGGAGCTAGAGGGCAATTTGTTCACAGGTTAATTGTAGCAGAGACTTAAAGGAAGGGAGCAAGACTGAAACTGCAGACAGAGCGTTCTGGCCTTATGTTAAACAGCAAGCACTGAATTTACTGCACACATTTGTAGTTAAAACTAAATTTTTTCTTTAGACTGGATAGTAAGTTGCACAAATTGTTTTCTGTATACTTTAGCCAGTCAATGACTGTTTTAAGTCTGAGAGCAATGCTGTTGAAGAATTTCTGTAACATTTTGTAAGTCCAAAATTCAATAGGTCAAAATGTCTAGAGAACTTCGTGTAAGTTCCTCTGCAATAATCCGTGACTACACCAAACTGATGTGGGCAAGGATTTGAAGTTCAAGACTAGAAGACGGACACTTAGTGCTTCAATGTGAAGCACGGTATTTTGTATTTTTGCCTGAAGTTTGATTACAAGCCTCTGCATCTAACATGAGCCATTATTTAAATATACTCCAAATACAATTAAATCTGCAGGCTAGAACACTTGACACCATAAAAGGAAGTACCAGAACTAGAAACGAAACTTTGAAAACTCTTCTATTCATCAATCAGAGATTCAAAAGTGCCAATGAGGGGCTAGGAAGACAAAGAGTTGCTAGTGTATCTCATGGCTTTTTTCAGCTCTTAAACCAGCCCAGGGCCTGCAACACCTTGAACAATATTAAAATTCTCGAAAGTGTGTCTGGATGACTTATCCCAGATACTGTGATGACGGCAGCATAAGACTATTCCCAGCAGCTCTTTCAGTACTGAGGAAGCAGAGAGGAACTCGTGACATACAAAAATACAACAACAGTTTTGTGTGATCAGAGGCTTCCTAATTGCTCATGAATCCTTCATTAATTAGTTTTGCCAGTTTCAAGGCTACTTTAGCAAAAAGGAGAAACAAAGTGTTGTAACATATTTATGTCTCTAAGTAATTTACATCCATTTATTACAGAAACCCAACATTTGGAAAGCCACTTCTATTGCCTGTTATCACTTCTACTTTTTTATGACTTATCATTAGAAACTTATCACCTCAAAGATGCTTTTACTAGAAAGAAACGTGAATTTGATCATTTAAAAGCAGGACAGAAACATTTATTTCTCAGTGTGCCTATTCAGCAATGTAATACATTGCCACACACTTTTCTAAGGAAATTTCCTATTCTATGAGATCAGAACCCAAACTTGAATGAGTTGGATGAGAGGTAATTAAGTTCAGCTTTGCAACTGCAAGTTCCCTTGTGTACTTCTGAGACCTCAGATACTATCCCACTTCATTTACATCCCATGTACCACAGCTGCCTTTGGCTTCTTCGTTGACCTCACTGACCTGCTTAACAATACACCACTTCTTTTCAGCATCTATTTAATTTCAGAAATACTACAGATGAACCTTAGCAATGCAAAGATGTCATCCAGCAGTAATGGAAATCTACAGTTTGCAAAAGTCTCATGTGGTATAACTTTTTTTAAACAGGACAGTAAACTACATTGTGAAACCTGCAGCCACTAAACCTGGAAACAGAGGCCATGTTAACTTAAGCCTTTGGAACCACATATACATTTTCATATACCTGTTGCATCATTTCACTTAGAATCCCCTAAGCTACTGAGGAAAAACCCATCATATTATTTCTTTAGAGTTTTTGTTTCTCCATTTACTAAATGAATAAATTGAGAGGCACTTCAGATGCATGCACTTTTGAAAGAACCTGAAACTTTCAACCCCTACTTTCCTTTCCTTCCATCACACAGTAAAGCACTATTTTTACCACCAGTCGAGGAACAGGGGTTTATTGCCTCTTAGCATATGCTATTTCACCACTTTAGTTGACCTTTCTGACTTTCTGCAAGCCTCCTCTTACAAACAAGCAGTCGAAAAAAAAAAGCTCCTTTTTATGAATAACTTTTCAATAGATATAGTGCTGAATCAAATTACTGAAAAAAAAAAACCTACTTGGGCTGGTATAAGTTTAATTGCCGCTCTTCCTAGTAGCAACTGCTTGTCTTTTTTCTTACGTAATTACAAGTAAACACGACTGAAGTGTCTTAGGCTTCTGTAGCCCAGTTACAAAATACAACTTTTATATCCATTTGTAGCAAAAACATTGGACAGAACCTGTCAATTCTAAGTTTTATGCACAGACACGTAGAGAAATAATTGTTTTACCATTTTTTGTCACAGAATGCTGACCTCTGTCCTGACAGCCACCAGTTCATGGTGTGCTATCGCTTTCAAATACTTTGATAGCCCTTTTCCCGCTCTTCTCCTTACTGGGCGGCGTGCTTATAACGGATGGGATATTCTCGGTCAGAGGGTAGCAGAGCAAAAGCTGAGGAAGATTCTCTACATAGCATATGGATAGAGTAAACAGAACGGTATGCAAGTGGGACAGGAAGAGAGCCCAAAGCAATTCACATATGTTCATGGTAACCCATTGCAAAACCTTCTCCTTTTTAACAAGTATCAAACACCTTGAAGTTGGATAAGAGCAGACAATTACAACTCCTAAGCATGGAGACTGTGGAGGTAGAGAGAAATTAAGTTAAATGCAGGACCCATAAAAACTGATTCAGTCAAAAATAGCTTTGTTCCCCTGAAAGCCAATTTTTCAACAAATCTGCAAGCAGGGTGAACCCATCAGCAAGACAACTGTGGTTCAGAGTTACTTCAGGGTGGCTTCTACGAAGGGAAGGCTTTGCAGAAGAAAACGTGTTTTAGGCACAGACTTCTACCCTCCCATCCCTGAGCTCACTGCATTCACCCACTGCCTAAAAGGCTGCACTAGCTCTCCGCAGAGCAGTGCGGAAGTCAGACCGAAACTCTCATGGGGGTTTTGACCCGAAGGCTGAAAGGTGCGAAACGGCTGTGGGAACGGGAGTTGTCACACCTAACTTTCCCAGAGCAAGTTTTGGTGCACATTTTCTCTCTTGATACCGCCGTTATTGTCCTTGGGCAATAGCGCTGATCTCGCCCTTTAGCGAGAGGCAGAAGCCAGTTTAAGCCGGAAGCGCCCAGCACAACCCGCAAGGCAGCGGAGCGGAGCCGCGGTGCGCGCAGGGCGGCGGGCACCGACCCTCCGTCCCTGGCCACCGCCACGGGGCCTCCCCGCGCCACCGCCGACTCACCCAGCTGGAGCTGCTCGCACTCTCCCCTGGAGTTCCTCCCGATCCGGCAGCGGAATATGGCCCCAGGGTTGACCACAGAGGAGTTGGCGGGCCAGCTGGCCCGGGGCGCGCCCACTACCAGCCTGGGGGGCAGAGACGGCAGCGTGAGGAGCCGCGGCCGGGACAAGGCGCGACGGGCCCCCGCGGGGGCGGCCGGGCCGGGGGCCGGGGACTCACCAGCGTTCCTCGCCGTGGCTGTGCAGGAGAACCGAGTACCCGAAGAGGGTCCCGTTGCTGCCGCGGAAGAGCAGCGCGTGCTGCGTGTCCAGGTTGTAGGGCCGCGCCGTCGGCAGGCACTGCCACAGCAGGAGCAGCGGGGCGGCCCAGCTCGCAGCGCCCCGCGCCCTCCCGCAGCTCCGCATGGCTCCGGCCGGCCGGCAGCGTACCGACGCCGGCTCCCGCCTCTCCGTGTGGTGAAAGGGCAGGGCAGCGCCGCGCCCCGCCCCGCCCTGCCCCGCCCTGGGTCGCCCTCCGCGCAGCCCGGGCTTGGGGTGTCTCCGCCGAACGGGGGAGTCGCACGGCCCCGCCGCCTCCTCCCGCGCGGCCGCAGCCCCTCTCCCTTCCCAGGCGGCGGGGGTCGGGTTTCTCCCCGCCCCGTCCGCGCCCACGGGGGCGCTGCAGAAGGGACACGGCCGGGCCCCCGGGCATAGCACGGTCCGGTGGGACGCGGCCATCCCGACACCGCGGGGCAGAGAGGGGTCGGTCCCCTTCGCTACACCTTGGCACACCTGCCCGGCCGGGCCTGCAAAGGGGAAAGGAGATTCTGCAAACTTGTCCTAAAATCTCCCGCCGAGCACCAGGCGGGCAGCTCCACTCAAGCGCAGGACCGTGTTCTGGGAAAGGAACTCTGGAGAAGATTGAGTTTTCCTTTCAGATTTAGGAAGAAATCCCAGTACCCCTGTGTTTTAAGCCTTTTCTACCGTCGCTGTGTTGAGGGGGTTTTCCTTGCTCTCCCCCGGTGGGGGGTATTTGATTCCTCAAACCAGTGCCGCAGACGGAGAGCACAGTGAACCTGGCCTACCCATGTTGCGCTAGACTGCTCACTGCTGATGGCTCCTTCCTTTCAGTGTGATGTAGTCAGAACAAACCCCCCCCCCCATCACTTTTACATTTTAGAGTAACTTTTTCACATTCCTGTTCAGTTCTTCAGTTGCTGACAAAGTTAGCAGCCATACCTCCAGAAGCATAGGAACAAAGGAAAATGAGTGTTGTGCAAGAGATCTGGTATTTACCAGACCTTGAAAGGGCTTGCTTGATCTTAGTGAGGAGCTTTACTGTGCGTGTTTTCAGCAGTCGCTGACTTTTGATTTAGCTGATTCTTAGTTGTGTGTATCCTGAAATCAAGACTGTTACTTCTATCTACAAACCTTGCCTCATTGATGTTCTTTGAATACCAGAGCTTCCCTGTTGCTATAATAATGCCTGCATATGGATAACCTATGCATAATGATATTTTGAACCTGAGGAACAAGAACAGAACTTCTTCAAAGTGAAAACTTTAGTTACAGAGATTACTTATTGTATCTGGAATGAAATCCAGTATGATTTCAACTATTGAATATTATACACATTAGAAATAACAGTGAGATGGCAGACTATCATCCCCTAATGGAAATTCAGAACATGGCATTTTAAGCTTCTTGGGATAAAAACCCCCCTTCATTTCCATTCAGTTAGTGGAAATGTGGGAAATTTTAGCATTTCTGCAAAATGCTGAGCAACTACTAGAGCGGGGCACTGAGGCAACTCAGAGTGAAACATCTTGTCATCCTGACCACATGCAGACGTGTAGTTTCTGGAATGAGATCAGCACACTGGAAGATCTGACAGCCAGTCAGCAGTGTATCTTTTTTTAAGTCCTCATCTCTAGAGCCGTCAGAGGGCTTCTCTGGATGACACTGATGTGGAGCAGTGATTGTTTTGTGTAAAGGAGTCAAATAGCTCCTCAGCTGCTATTCATCTTCCTTCCAATTACTGACATCAAACGAGTTAAAACAATCAACAGCAGCTGTGAAACTGCATTTCTACCACTCAAGAAGTTTTCACCCTCATTTTCAAAGCAGCAAAACAAGCATGATTCAAAACTGAAATGCTAAATTGTGGTTTAGTTGGTGAAAAATTGTAATATGGTTGCACCACCATGATGCAGGGACCATGTTGAGATGGTGGCAGGGCTCCTAGCTGAAAGAAAAAAGTAGATTGTAAAGCTGTGGGATTCAGTTATTGGCAGATAAATAGCTGCTTCTCAGCTATGATATGAAATTGAGATCTGCATTGTACCTCACCTGTCAGGAGGAAATTTTCTCCTAGAGTCTACTAGAGTGGATGTGATCATGATCCACTAGGCATCGATGAAATCAGTGGAATATAAATTACTGGAGAGTGGGAAATCCATATTTTGAGAAATATTTGCAGGTTTTGGTACCATTCAGGTGCAGGACCAGTCAGAGAGCAGAATACATGCAACTGACGATATGGAGTAGTAGAGAGAGAACTTGAGTTTTATTAGGGATTAAGAGAATTTGCAGAAAAGGTGGAACCAACACTGGAAGTCAAGTACCTGTATTTACAAATAAAATACATGTTTATATATCAGTTATCCTGAAATAAAAAAAAAAAATTCTCCCCAAAACATCTTGCTGCTATGCAATCAGAACAGCACTTCTCCCACAGCCCTCTGTGCATTAATAACACTGGATGCAAAATATCACAGTGACTTGCTCTTGTGCTTGAATTTGGTTCACCATCTAAGGCAATTTCAGAGAAGCCGATGGGATGATTTGTTAATTATATTAGTCCACAGTTTGGCAGCAATTTTTACAGCAGATGTGTGCATTTCATCTGACTGTCCTCATCTCTTGCTGCTCATTCTTGAATCATACTGCTGCCCCTGTTACACTGATACTGTTCAGTGTCTGAGCAGTGAACTACATCAGAGAAGTGATCTGGGTTAAAAATAACTCAGCAAAAAACCCCAAACTGAGATCAGATTTATAGTTTGTATAATGTGTGGTTGGCCAATTGTATTGGTTGTATTTATAGGGTGGTTTAAACTGATACTGCTGCTTTAGGAGCTTTCTCAGCTAACAGCCTTAACTTTCTAGAAGCAGCAATTCTGCAAAGTTAAAACCTACACATCTACCTAAAACTGAAACAGAAATCCATTTCCCCAGCATTGATCTCCTGCTGGAGCTCGAGGATCTTGGTCCGAATACTTTTCTGCATAGGTCCAGCTAAAAAAGAGCTATATTAGAGTAAACCAGAATTACTGGTGCTATAACTGTCAACAAACAACAGAGTGTGAACAAGGTCTGTAAAAGTTCATTTATGGTACTTCAGGATTTAATATTTCTAATGCAATTATGAAGTAGTAGCTACTGCGGAGATTTTAATTTGTTTGTTTTCACATTTTGGAGGAGTATGAAAGGAAGTTGCTGGAAAACAAAGACAAACAAACAAAAACATTTGCCTTCCCCATAGCTGTTCAATTTAGGAAAAGCAGTGGTTTGAGTCTTTAATTGCTCTGTCAGCATTGTTTACCCATAATGCATCCCAGTGCTGGTGAGAAGAAGGGAAAGAAAATCACTGAAGGGAGAACATACTGATTCTGAGTGTCTGTCAGCTTTCTTCTGTGGAACATATACTACACCCTTTGTGATTCCCTCAGCTGGACGGCATTTGTAACAAATTAAGTCCTGTGTATGGGCTGGCATTGGGTAACTGATCACATGACTGCTTTTGCTGTGTTGTAAATACATGAAAGCACATGTTGCTAGAAATCTTCATGGATATGGCTTCTTTCAGCTGTGTCTGTCCTTGGTCTCCTGTGTGTCATGTAAGCCTACCACTGCTTATGGAAGAGTGTCTCCAAATCTACTCTGAATTAGAAATAAAAACAATCAGTGGTTGGGGTCCTATTCCTAATTAGAAAGAGTTGAAAGTTTAATTTTTCAATTTTCTAAATACATGAACAGTGCTATTTCAAATTTGAAATTTCTAGACCTTTCTGAATTACTGAAACATGGAAAATCTAGGGTTTTGTTCAGAATAACTAAGTTTTGTTTTTCCTGGAAGCTTCTCCCACGCCGCCCCCCCCCAACAATGGCAGTGGGGCACAAAGTCTATTATTCATATGCTGCCATCTGAGAAGTTATAGAAGGCAAATACACTCTTACACTTGTCTCTAAGGTTCTCTTCAAGAAAGTTCATCTTCCCTCTGCTGTAAGATATGCGTGAGCTTGCATGAAGAGGTTATATTGGCCACTGACAAGTATAATTAAGCACAGATGTCTGAGGCACCAAAAAGAGGCAAATGTTAGCAAGGATCTTAATTTTATAATTTTGATTATATTCTCTTTACAGATCTGAATTTCATTTAGAATCAGTTAAAGGGAAATAATTTTTTAGTTTAATCAGATTATAATATATTTACACTCAAATGATACCTTTTTAGGAAATACTTTAAAGAGGTTTTTTCTTCTCTTGAACAATTCAGCTGCTGAAGTAAAGGCAGATTTCCCAAAAGAACTTTCAATATTTAAACATATAATAGTGTTATACAGACAACGACTATGGCAACCTGACTAGGAGGAGCAAACAAAAAATCATTATAGTTAAGAACAACTTAACTAATAACTGCATTTTGATTTACAGATAGGTAGGACTGGAAATTAATCCTTATATGTTTATGTGTGATTAATGCATTGCATATCCTTTTTTCTTTCTTAAAATTTTGTCGAAGATTTTTGAGTTGCAAGATCAGACACAACTAAATAACTAGTTCTGAGCAGAACTGGACAGTAACCTCCTTTCCCATCCCGAAGGAATTGCTGAGCTTTTGAAACTTCCCACCTGAAATTCAAACAAAGAGTGTTTTCATGTACCATCTCTGTGTCTTCCTTTGCAAAAGTTTGGCTCAGAGAAGTTGTAGCATTTTTTCATTATTAGCACTTTTAAAAACAAATATTTTAGTTAGATGTAGTTAGTTTGAGATGAAAATAAAACAGGTAAGTTTAGAGAATTTCAACATAAAAAAGATCTAGTTTTCTTTTGTTTTTCAAATGAAAGATTATTTAAATCAGCACTTTCCCATAATTAATTTCCCATAATGTTTCAACACATTAATCTCTACACAGAAAAAAATCTTGACCATTTATTGATATTGTGTTTCTATTTTTTTTCATATTTCTATTCTTCCATAGGTTCCACTTGTCTGCTGCATGGAATGCAATGGGAATGGAACAGAATCCGTAAAAACTTTGTCTAGATTTATTTCTTACCTGCAAAGCAATTTTAAGTTAAACATTGGTTATTTAAAAAAGGTAGACCAAAGTAGATATTAGTTTTGCTGTAAAGAAGGATCAGTTCTGTACTCAGGTATGAATTTATGTAGCACTTACCATCAATGATAATTTCAATTTGTATCAGTCTTTGAGGATGTTTGTATGTCAGTGTAATGACAGTGTTATGTTATACAGGACTGCCTTAATAGTTGTTATTTTCCAAAGCTGTCCGTATGAGGACACTTAAATGAATATTTTGAGAAGAATGTAAGTATTCTTTGCTGTCTCTATAATTTCTTTTTAATTTTTTTTAATAATTTGTGACAGAAAATGCATGGTCAATGATTGGTGCAAGTTGGACAATTAATAGTTTAGAAACTGTGAATCAAATTATGCTGAGGCTGAAAGCCTTTGGCTCCATAGAAAAAGAAAGCACTATGCAAAAGCTCCCAAATTAGAATAGTTTTGGTTGTGTGTGGACCCTGGTCTTTCAGCAGTGACAACAGCTATATTTCCAATAGGAAAAAAACCTCACAAAACCCCCTTATTTCTTGAAAAACAATCCACCAAAACCCCAAACTGAAACAGTTGTTGGAAGAGAACTGTTGAAAGGAAACATCTGGAGGAAATGCCATTCCAATTTCAGTCTTGTCTTCAGTATACCATAACATACATTTTTCAAGATGCAATACTATGCTTCATCAGACAACATCACAATGAGATCATACCTCTGAATATGGACTCCAGGTCCCCTTTATGAAGGATGGTAATCATTAGTCTGATTTTGCTTCCTGAGAGAGTATATTAAAAATATTTCTCATCAGTTGGTCATTTCTTTGATGCTAGCATGAAATCCTAGATACGCACGAAGTGATTACTGCACAAACTCCTAATCTACGTGAGGATGGAAGCAGGATGTCTCAAAACAGAAGCCAGCCCTGAGATTTCAAGAGAGTTGCAGAGAAAAGTCTAAGACAAGCCACAGCTAAATCCAGAACAAAGGTATGAGAAGAAGGAATGATGGTAGAAGGCAGTGAAAACCAGGTGATTTTGTATGTTCATATGAACAACATGAGACTTCTGGACTTTTTCAGAAGAGATGAAAATAGAAGATTTTTCTAGATTGCTATGTATTTTATGTATGTATATTAATATTTTTCTAGTACTCCTTCCATGGATACTCTTAGTATGATTCCAAAACCCATCCATTTCCCATACTGTGTCTTCATGGATTTATTAACCTCTTTAAAACTTAGGGAAAACAAAAACTTTCTGGCAAGCTCTCAGAGCTCTAGTTGTTAAAATGTCAAAATGCCCTTAGTACTGGCATTACATTCATAAGCAGTTACTTGCTAGCTGTGTATCTGTGATTTCATAGTTATCAGGTCCAATAAAAGTCTGGAACTTGACAATTTAAACATTAAGAATTTTTGTTGGCTTGCAGGAAACATGACAAAATCTGTATCATTGTAATGTAATTTGAAAGAAAGTTTTTTTCCAGTTACAGTGTTGCTGAAGGAAAATGTAGTAGTATTGAGACTAGGCAGAAAACAGAGTATGTAGAGGATATACTACAGAATTCATCCACTTACCAGTAAACTTAGTAGTCCTGGTTCCTGTTTTTTTGCCAAAGTAGGCTGTGTCTGTTTGCCTGTTTGTTTGGCTGGTTTTTTTCTCTGTATAGTAATTTATATAATGGGCACCATAAAACATGTTACATGTTATTGCTATAAAACTTGTAATGAAATAAACCAATGAGCTGCTGTTTTACTTAACACAGTTTCTCTGAGTTGTCCTTGCTCTGTTTTAGAGTACTGCATGTTGTAGCTTTAATCCTTTCTTCTTTGGGTTATGATTTTGACATGCCCTAATTCTCAGTTTATTTCTGAAGTGTTTTAATCATAGCTGGATGTATTTGGAATGTATGTGGCCTTTTGTGCACTTGTAAAATACATAGATTTATCACCCGATATGCATGTATGAGCTATGCACATATGTACTTTAATCTCATATTCCATGAGTATATCTTCTGTTGCAAAATGAACCTGAGCATTCATAGCATACTCATACCTTTCCATTTACTTATTCTAAAAATTTACACAATCTAGATACATTGAGATCACGTCTGAAAAACGTTATTCCCCTTTTTCAGTCAGTGCTTATTATCCCTGAGCAAGTGCACCACAGTAAAATCCATACTAAGAAGAGACTACCAAGTGCATTGTTTCTTCAGTTATCAAAGAATATTGATATTCAGCTTTTGTGGCTAAAATACATCACTCCCAAAACAGCTGTGTATTACAGCAACGCAATAAACAAGATGCTTTAACAAACTTCAGCAAAGGAGCCTTCTTATAGAAACAATATATTATCATTCAAAGACATAAGTGATTTCCTACAGAAGTAATAAGATTTATCATTTTCTTTCCTTTTAATGAAACAGTACTTCCCAAAGCGAAGGAAAAGGCGTATATGTGTCTTGCACATAGTGGTAGTTTACATCCAACTAAGCTTGCTGGTCTGTGTCTTTGTGGGGAGATCTGTATGGACACAGAGAGCACTTCCTGTATGCCAAGGGCATGTACATTCATAAAGGAGTGGAAAGCACAGTGAAACTGGCTTCTTCATAACTCCAATCAGAAAATCACTCCTGTCCTGGAGGACTGTGCAGGCATGTGCTCCGCTGTAGGATGGCCCTGACTTTTAGTGAGCTGAAAGTTCAGCTTGTACACGAGCTCCTCTTCAGAGACTCAGTGACTGAATTTGAACCAGCTCCCAGTTTTGTCTGGGCGCTGATCCCCAGCTGTGTTTGTTTTCCCCCAGCTGCTGCACTGGGGAGCTCAGGGGTGGCCATGTCTGGCACATGTTCCCCTCATTCCTCTCCCCCATCTCGTCACGAGGCCAAAGAGGCTTGGCGGAATCCATGACGCCTTGCAGGGAAGGTGTGCCCTGAGGGACTGCCAGCAGGTCACTTAGGGCGTCCCTGGCAGGACACAGGCACCAGGGCGGCTGCAGGCACCCTGTGGGAGAGGCCAGCACCAACCCCACTCTGCACGCAGCCGGTTCCAGCCGGTTCCAGCTGGTTCCAGCCGGTTCCAGCCGGTTTCAGCCGGTTCCAGCCAGCTCCCTAGGCAGCCTGTGAGGGCTGGGCCAGGCAGCCACGCTGGGGACACCTCTGACAGTCCTTGACAAAGGACAAAGTGCTGCTCAGGTGGTGAGGTAGGACGGGAAAAGAGTGAGGGACAGCCCTGCGAGCACCAGGGGCAGGACAGGAGCAGGGAAGGCGCCACAGGTGCCAGAGCGGAGACTCACCTGTGGCCTGGGAGGGTGAAATGCCATTAAAGATATCCAGGCTGCAGCTCCTGCAGGACCCCATCCTGCAACCAGTGGATATGGCCTGGAGGAACTACAGGCTGTGGAGAGCCCACACTCTAGCAAGCATTCCTGAAAGACACTCCAATTCCTGGAGAGCTCACGCTGGTGCTGAGTTTTCCTGACAGAAACTGTGGCCCTGAACCACCCATGCTGGAGCTGGTTCCCCTGACAGGAACCATGGCCCTGTAAAACCCACATAGTAGCAAGTGAAGGGAGTTGCACCCAGGCTGGAGGAGGTTCTCATGACAGCAACAGAGTCCCTGGGGAGGCTACACTGGAGCAGTTCCTCCAGACAAGAACTGGGATCCATGGAGAGGAACTTCAGCCCATGGACAGGACCCACACTGGAGCTGAGGAACAATGTGAGAAGGAGGGAGAGAGGCAGGAAGGGCCTGTCATAGTAACCTCGTACTCATAGCAACCTCACACTCCCCATCCCATCTGCACCTCTTAGAGCTGGTTGGGGGAAATAGGGGACCTGGGAATGAAAGAGTGAAGTTGAGTAGGTGAAAAAATTGTTGGTGATGGGGAAGGTGGTGCTCTAATTTGCTTCCAAATCTGTTTTAATTGGCATGAAATTATTTTTTCCACAACTTGATCAATCTTTTCCTGATACCAGTGACTTGTAAATGATTTCCCTGTCTTTATCTTGACCCAATAGCTTTTTCATCATATTTTCTCCCCTTGTCCTCTTTGAGTGGGACAGTGAGAGAGCAGCTAAGTGGCTCTCTGGCAGCCAAACAACATAAACCCAACACAGAGTTCCAAACCTTTTTCAATTTCGCAATGCTGCTTTCAGTGTAGAGACTGGGGCTGTAAAATTTGTGGTACAACCAAGTATTCAGAATAATTTTCAAGGTATATGTAAATTAATTTATATTATATCACAGTTATGTTCTCTATTTAACTCTCTTATATAAAACATAATTTAGGGCATTTTTTAAAATCTTTTTTTGTGCAGTTTACCATGAGAGTCATGATAAAAGGAGTCTAGTACCTGCAGAAGGGTCAAGCTAGTTCTTCATACCTAAACAGTAAGAAACCACGCATTTTTGATTTTTACAGATTTTAAGGTGATGTTAGATTTCTCATATGATGTATAAGCAAAGGTTCCAGCTCTTGGTTATACAAATATCGCACTGGGGTTTACAGCTATTACAATCTCAGTATTATATCTTATCATCTCACCTCTGGTAGCCCTTCACTACTATGCCTTCCCTATGAGAATCTTTCCTGGGGCTGTACAGTGGGTTGCAGAATTTAAAAACAATTGAGGATCTTGTCCTCTATATGTGTATTTTATCAGTTTTAGATAAGGTGAGTGGAGAATCTACAGCACATTATTTATGACATAATGCTTAGAGGTATGAAAATGTATCATAATTTTAAGAACGAAAGATTTTCTTCTTTTAGGCAGAGTACAGTTATCTTTTTATGGTCATGATTTTAGAGCAAGTGAAAAGATTACTAATAAAACCCCTACACCTGTATTTAAATATCATTATAAATCCTGTGTGATAGCACTTTTCATTTTATATGAAAAGTTATGTTGGCATTAGCCTACCACATAAGAAAACAGCAAAAATAACTTAGCCTTCTCTCTTCTTGTGATGTATCTGAATCACAGTTCTCTCTTTATTCTCACAGTCAGGATTATTTCATGTACAAAATTGACCATAAATGAGCATACAGTTTGCACCATAGACATGCCTGTGGGGCAATAAGACATAATATCTGTTTTGAGAAATGAGTGTTGCTGATCTAAAAAAAAAATAATTCTACTTACTGAGATCACAGAAGGCAGTTCAGAGAAAAGTAAACCAGAATTTAAGTGTCATCACAGATGGGTAAAAATAAGTTATTGAATATGTATTTTGTGTAGCTAAGACAAAATGGTATGTTTCACACAAAAACAAATTCAGCTCTAGGGCTAACATAGTCTGAACATCTTCAGCAGTGGGCCAGGTCTCTATAACCCTCAGTAGCCTTTAAAGCTGTTTGGCATTTCACTTAAAGAAGCAGAGATTTGCCCATACTATTCACTATTTAAGCTTAGACTTGGTTTGAAATTCTAGCTCTTTTCATAGCTAATGGAGTTTTCCCATTGTTTTCAACCGGGCCACAATCTGTGTATTCATCTGTGACTGCATGAAAACGAAAGCATAATCATTAGCTGAAATCAGATGAATGTGCTTTGCAGTTCGGTTTTGTTTTTTTTAAGTTTTCTGGCTAATGAAAATTGATCTTCTAATTAAAACCCTCACAAAAATTCTGGCATATTTATTTAAAATATGATTACATAAATACTTGGCACAAGTATGAAACATGGATTCTCTAGTTAAATGAGTTTTCCCAACATATTTCTATTTTAAAATGTTGCGGTGTGTTATAATGTCTTTACTACATGGTATCAGTGTTATAAACCTTCTGTAGTGTGAAGAGATGTTTTCTTTTTCTTCTTAAGTAGGAGGAAGTGTAATATTGTATATCTCTCTCAGAACAAATTTTGTTTCTGCTATAAATCTGTTGCAGTTACTGTGAGCAACTAGTCAATGAACATCCCTCCTCATGTCCCAGTGATTCATGCATTGACAGTAAATCTTTCAAAGTCGAGATTAAAGGTCTTTATAAACATAAAATCTATGAAAATATAAAGTTAAAATTGCAGTCATCGGTTTAAAAAAAAAAAATCTGTTCCAGATAATTTTGACCATTTTACGGCTTAGTAATTTTTAAAGTTACCACTTATCTGAGACAGTAAAAAAGGCATACATAAGCAAAGATGATAATCAATGAAATTTTTATATATTGGAAAGTTTGAGTTGTGTATATCTCTTCATGAATACAGTAATTGCCTTCTGAAGCCACCTGCGTCATGCGCAGAAATACCTGCGTCATGTGCAGAAATACCTGCATTACTTTTCTATCTTTCTTCTTGTCTAGATCCATTCTTTATTTGCCTCTAGTTTTCAGGACCAGAAATGCCTACTTTTTTGAAATTAGATATTCGTAATCTCTGTTTTTAGAAGGTTTTTGAATATTCACTTTGTGTTGGCTGCCTTTTATCATGGTTTAGCTCTTGGAAATGCTATTAGATACAGTTTGTGTAGACTGTGAAACCAAATGGCTCTGTTTAGCCACATGTGTCAGTCCACTAGTACAGTTCTGCTCCAAAACAGATACTTGGGCCCAGTGTTCACAGTCTGTACCTCTAAAATGTACCTATGATGTGCCTATAAAATGTTAAATATTTTTTTTAAGTATCGCTGTTTTCGATAAAAATGGCAATCCAGTACTTCTTAAATCATTAGGGGCGCAATGACTGCTAGACTTCAGGTTTATACTTCAGAGAAGGGTAGAGAAATCCCAAAAGTTAATGGTAGTAGGGGCCTGCTTTCTACATGAGAAGAGAATTGGAGCTTTTCAAATGTCTTCATGTTTAAAGGAACAAGTTGACTGATGGAAATCTCAGTGCAAATATTAGTGTTCCCTGAAGTTGATTTATTGTAATTTTTTTCTGTTAATCATTGTTCATGTCTACTAACTGTAAAGTATAAGCAATAGGTAATTATTCACAGGGGATACTGCTTTTCCTTCCTTTGCATATTAATTTCTACAAAAGAGAAAGCAAAAAGAAGTGTTGAAATTAAAATTACAGAAAAAAAAAGAGTTGTCTGGACACAAAAACATTTCGCTTACAATCGTGAATTGTTTGGAGTCTTTTCCTGTATTGAGTCAAAGAATCATAAAATCTTAGAATACCAGATTTGAAGGGACTTCAAGGATCATCTGATCCAACCTTTCTTGGCAAAAGCACAGTCTAGACAAGATGGCTCAGCACCCTGTGCAGCTGAATCTTAAAATTGTGCAGTGTTGGGGAATCCATCACTTCACTGGCGAGACTATTCCAATGGCTCATTGTTCTCATTGCGAAAAATTTTTCTTGTGTCCAACTGGAATCTCTCCAGGATCAACATGGAGCCATTACCACTTGTCTTTTCCATATGAGTCCTTGTAAAAGGGCAATTTCCGTCTTCTTTATCCCCATCCTTTAAATATGGGAACATGATGATAAGGTCTCCCCTAAACCTTTTTTCCAAGGCTGAACAAACCCAATTCTCTCAGCTTTTCCTCATGTGGTAGGCTTCCCAGTCCTTGGATCATCTCTGTGGCCCTTCTCTGGCCCTCTTCAGCCTGTTTACATTTTTTTCTTTCTTTTTTTTTTTTTACTGAGCACAGTATTCCATGTGTGACCAGGAAATAGCACATTCAGGTGAAAGATAATGCTGGGATACTGAGTGGGATAATGACTTCTTTCTCTCTGCTGGTGGTGCCCTTGTTGATGCAGCCCTGTGTCCTGCTGGCTTTCTTTGCCACAGCAGCAGCAGCCCTGTTCACTCACACTGAGCTGCTTGTGCACCAGGATCCTCAGGTCCCTTTCACAGAGCTGCTCCGTGGACGGGGAGATCCCAGCCTGTGCTGTGCTCCTGCATTATGTTTTCCCAGGTGCAAGGTTCTTGTTAGCCCACTCTTCCAGCCCATTCAGGTCTTCCTGCAGGGTGGCTCTCCCCTCCCAAGTTCCACTTCCCTCATCAGTTTGGTACCATCAGAAAATTTCATCAGGGTACACTTGATCCCATCATCCAGACAATTTATGAAAATATTAAAGAGCAGTGGGCTCAGTATTGATCCTTGGGGGCATCCACTTTAAATACAGGAAGACGTAGAATATAGATGTAGATACAGATGTAGCTATGGAGACAGCTGTATACACACACAAACACCCATGAAAGGGTAAATAACTATCTTTTAAAAGGGTTAAAACTGGTGCCTGTGCATCTTTTAAAATTACATTTTAAACATAGTAAATAGTATTTCAACAAGCTCTGTTGTAGCTGTAAAGAGAGAAGACAGCAAGCACTGTGCTACTTACAAGTAAGGAAACGTCTGTTTAAGTCTGGGGTGATATCTGAGGCACAGATTCAAAAGCACAAAGGAAGTGTCATGTATAGTTCTGGTATTTAGATTAAAATTGCAGCTCTGGATCCAATCAGTTGAGCACAGGGTCTGACTTCAATAGATGCGTGTGTAGGAGTAAGAGAGTGTTTGCCATCTAAGGCTGTAACAGCCCGCAGAGCTTATAGCGAGCTGTGACTTGTAGAGAAATACACCATAGTAAATCATGCAGATCATGTATTAAAAACTATAAGATGCAGCAATACACTTTGTTAGGCAGACTGCAGGCATTTATTCCATGTCCCAAAGCTAAATGGTGTGTGCCTGAGGGAGGGTTGTGGATGAGAGGTCAGTGGAGTTAAACTGATTTACACCTGCTGAGAATCTGGTATGGTGAATTATTTCCAATCACTCCTTGAGCAGTAGGTATTTATTTTTATCTTTCTAAAATATTTTCCTCCACCTGCCTCTCTTAGCAGTACTTGCTGACATTAAATATTTGACAGCAATTCTGCCACAAGTAGGACCAGTTTCAGTGACAGCTGAAGTTTTCCCATAAACTTTTGTGGATTATGCAATTTAAATGGACAGAATTCAATCTTAGCTGCCTGTCATGTTGATCATAATCACAGTTACTTTTTAGAGAGTATTTTTGTAGTCTTTGCACATATGATCTCTGCAACTCAGAGTGTTTGCATACCACACAGCATCTGGCTCAGTTTTTACAGGATCTTAACAGATGCAGTCAGGAACAATGTACAACTCCCTGATGCCTAAAAATAATTGTATTTCAGTAATCTCTTATACTATAATCACCATCCCATACAAATATAATAATCATAAAGCATTGGAAATTATTCCAAAAAATCAGAGGAAATGCCCACAGTATGTAGTCACTGAATCTTCTCTTTAACAAAGAAGGACTATTAGAAACAGAGAATACTAAAGGAAATACTTATTCAAAGAGCTTACTTAAAGAAATACATTGAAATCTTTGTGTCAGAATAGTTTTAACTTAAATCACATTAGAAATACTTTGAATATCTTATTGATCTTCCATATAAAAGCGATAAATGACATATTAAACTATTATTAGTACTTGGCCTGCATGATTTTATGCTAAGGAACCTACAAAATTGCTTCTATTTTCTTCATATCAAAAAGAAAGAAAACTCTGTTTTGTTTCTGACTGAAGTATAGATACACCATTGTAACAGTGGAAGGAAGTGTTGGGCTCATACTTTTAGTTCTTCCTCAGAAGTATCAACTGAAGTGGGTGTTTTGCCTGAATAGAAAGTCAGAGAGAGCAGAATGAAATGCCATATGAAACAGACTGCTTATAGCAACTTTAACATAAATATAACATCCAACAACTGTGAGAAACTCCAAGTACAAAATCATGTGTAACCCCTTCAGATCCATGCAGTACATCTGAAGTTAAAACACATTCTCAAGGTAATTGCTGAAAAGAAAACATAAATAGGTACTGAAAAGTTTGCAGCCACTCATCAGTAAAATTAAGTTTGTGGATCTTTGTTGTAGAGAGAATCATAAAGCTAGGTTTTCTGTCTGCTGTCCAAGTTTTCATTGGCAGGAAGAGAGGAGTATGGGTGTTGTTTGAGATTCCCAGGGTTCCAGCAGGACTCTGGGCTGCAGCCTTTGGAAGTAGTAACCACTAGTATAGTAACCACTCCTGGGCTGTGGCCACCGGCCTGGCAATCACTACATATTGATTTTGTCCAGGACAGGTGTAATGAGTTGGAAAATGAGCAAAGTAAGAGCAATATTAGGTATGACTCTTCAAGTTAATACAAAGGCCAAAAGTTTCAAGCCAAGAATGGAACAGGTATCTGAACTGGTGTGCCATTGAGGAGGGATATAATGACACCAGCATGCACATAGAAGTAATCAAAGTGAGACCAGGCTCTGTGAACACTGTATATGAACAGCATCAAGCATATCTCTCTCCTATTGCTTGAGACTTGTATGTCAAGGAAAAAAGGAAATGAAAACTTTGTTAGGTAGCTTACTCCGACCAGAATGGACTTTGAAATCTGAGGTCTCCATATATTACCAGGAAAGATGTCTCTAGTTAGTCAGATAACCCCTGCAACACAAAATAAAAAAAAAAAAAAAACCAAACCAAAATAAGAAAATAAAACAAAAAACCCTAAACAGACAAACAAAAACCCACAAACAAACAAAAAACCCTCAAAAAACCAACCAACCAACCAACCAACCAACCAACCAACCAACCAACCAACCAACCAAAAAAACCCAAACAAAACACAAAACAAAAAAAACCCTAACCCCAAACCCAGGAATTGGATCTCTGTCTAATGACTTAGGGTTTCTAAAGGTAAATGATTTTCAAATATGCTCACTTTTATGAAACAGAGATCAACTAATTAACAGCTAAATAACATGTGATTTGAGTGATCTATGACATATAATTATGTGCAAATAATAGCATTACATTTCAGATAATCCATAGGCAGTAATTTTTTTGGACAACTGTCAGTGAGCAGTGATGAATAGCAAGCAAATTTTGTAAAATCATTGTTGGTTTGTGGTTCAATTCTAACAGCAAAAATGACATGTAGTAAAGAGAGTGTTAATTTTGAATGTTCATCCAATTCTGCTAGAAGGGAAAAGATGACAAGGTTTCAGTTCTCATTTTCAGCAATTCATTTCCATTTGCAAGTAAAATTTCCATTTCATTTGCAAATAAGTCAGATAGAAAGTCAAGAATGTGCTCCTTAAAACATGAACAACTCTAGCTATGTGTACAATAAAACATGTTTTGGTGACAGTATTAATCCAAAAATGCCAGATGTATAATATTTTCATGTGTACTTTTCTTGTCAGTTTCATGTGGTTCCAGTTTCCATAGCCTAAAAGTTTTTGTTTTCAAGAACAAGGTACACTGGAGAGCACTCCAAATTATCTGACATCCATTAAGTAGTGTCTTTCTGAAATTTCAGAAATTTAGAATGAAAATCCTAGGATATGAGAGATTTAGTGTAGCATAAATTATTTGTTAACATTGTTTAATTTTTATGGGTACTGAATACAACATTCAGCCAGTAGCTAGTGATGTTGTTCATCCTTTATTCCATATTACACAAGTTTGCCCCTTCATCTTTTCAATTGCACACAGACCTTATACAGACATCTGTGGCTTAAAGCTTGGTTGCATGACTAACGTTTGCTTAATCATTTTCATCACCTTGTGTTAGAGAAGTAATGGATGGTAGGGTTACTTAGCTGCTCCTCTTGTGGACACTGTTCCTGGGTGACCATCCAAGGTTAAGCATGCTCTGATAGCCACATAGAATCAGGTTTTCTTCATACAGGCACACCTTTCAACACCAGAAGTGTCAACTGCAACCCCATAGAAATGGTATTTCTCCTATCTTCATGTGAAGGAGAGCTGCCGTACCCTGCGGCATCTCAATTGTCAGGATATCATATGGGGGTGGTTTACTGATTTTATACCCTAGTGTAAATTTCATGCAGTTAAATTTTTAAGCAGAATTAATTTGGGAAAATTCCTCTGAAAGAAAAAGCACCACTTCTGCTAGTAAATGGTATTTTTGTTAAGCCATTCATCTGTACTAAAACAGTCCTCAGTTTTGTGATCTTCTTTCAATGCAGATTAGGATGTTTTTGAGCTGAAAGTACAGCATAAAATAGCAAACAAAGCGGGTTTCCTTTTTATTATGTTCTATGATGCATATTTTTCACTTATCTGCAAATTTATGTTTTTCCCTACTAACTGAAATATATTGTAATTCACTCATTCTCATATTGTATAGTACACAGCAACACCAGGAAGGCAAGGCATTTTGGATTTTTTTATCTACTACAGCAATAAATATCATGCATATGGGAAACATGGAAAGACTTAGTACTCTGTATCTAAGCTTAGTGCCTTAGCTTCGTGTACCCTCTGTTTGTACAGTACAGTACTTTTCTCATCTATTATTATACAGGGTATATTTGAAGCAACAGAACCAAAGCTAGGCACTTACTGAATTAAGTTTGATTTCTAAACTTCAACAAAACCAGGCCCATCAGGAGGATATAATGCCAAAATATTCATGCTTCTTTTGGTCTTCCTGAAAGTGATTAAAGCAAGAGCAATTTTGCTGTGGGGCTTATGGAAAAACAAAGCTTGCTCAGTGCTAGGATTTTAGATTCTTGAGTTAATTTCTTCTTAACTGGAAGTTTTGTAACATGAATTTGCCAATACTTTAACCATCCCAAAAGGCAATGAGAGGACACAGCAGCTAAAATGAGCTATTTCTGTTTGGGCAGATCTTTCTGGCCTGCTTCAAACATGTGGTTTGACTTCATCTATCTCCTCATGCTCAAATAAGCACAGATACCAGCTAGCTTATTTTTCCAGTGATGTGCTAGAAAAAAGGCTTCTGTCCTGCAAAGACCTTGTACTAAATGGTATAAAATGCACTAAGGAAGATGAACCAGCAGCTCGGCCTGTACAAAGCTAGGGAAATTGTGTAGCACCCAAACTTCAAACTCCCATTTCAGTATAGCAATATTCATGCAACACGATTTGCTGTTTTCAAGCAATACAATGTAATTGTCCCTCTTCTTTAGAAAATTTTAATTAAAACAAATTAAGAGAATTTTATTATCAGCTTTGGTGACATTTTTAAAGGGAAGGGAGTAGAAGGGATGGGATGTCTTTTTTTCAGATTAGTTTTTACCAATGCTTTCTATTTCCTGTTAGCAGGTTTTTGTTCCTACAGTCTTCTGACTTATCTTAAACTATGCCCTGAGAGAATCTAAACTCTGCTGTCATATAGAGTGCCTAGCTGACTGCTTTTTGAAAAGATCCAGGGAAAAGTCATTCCAGGCCACTTTTCCATAAGGCCTGGGGATTTGGAAGACCGAGTATTTTCATTCTTATATGTGTTGGCAATGGGATAAAATTTTGTGAAGGGGTTTGGATGTTACAGAGAGACTTTAGTTACAAACAATAAACCTGGATGGATTGTTACAGAGAAAGTGGCTCCACTAGAATTTAGTTTTTGTTTGAAAACTCAGAAACATAAACTCAAATGAGCCTATGAGTTGAAAAATGTACAAAATCCAGTTGTGTGTCTTATTTTAGTTGCCTTATTTGTTTAAAATTACAAGAATATTTTAATTATAATGTCTATTTCTTGTAAGTAGATAAATTCAAGATAGTTCTTTCCCCTTTATTTTTTTTCCCCTTGTATTTGTTTTCACTGTTAGTTTAATGAATTGCAGAGCTCTTTCACAATTCAACAGCCATGCTTTGCACAAGACCTTTCCATAGAGATTCTGGTAACCAGAAGTTTGATGTAAACAAACCCCAAACAGAAAAGAGCTTTGTGAGGGGCTCCAGTTTATATGTATGTTTGGATCCTGACAGACAAAGACTTTCAGAAAAAAACCCATTATTTTTTATTAAAAATATTTCTTTCATTGCATATGACTAAAAAAAATTCTGCTATGTTATATTCCCACTCATAAGAACAATTACTTTCCTGTTAAACAAATAAAATGAGATTTTCTAACTAACTTTTTTCCAATACATCTGTAGCTCCTGCGAGCTTTTTAGAGATGCAGCCTAATATCCCTTGAGTACTTTTGAAAATCTCGTGGTTAATTTAATATACTCTTGTCAATGCCACCAGTCTAATGTACTTGCTAGCAAAACTTGTTTATAGCGCAAAACCACAAGATTTTGGTAAGTTTTACCAAGCATATCTGAAGGATTATTCGTTTATCATAGAGAAATAAAATAAATTGTAACCAATACTCTCTTTACATGTCTTGGGTAAGACCAATAACATAACATAAAAACACTTCACATAAAAATACTGAGAATGTTTCTTAATCAGTACTGAATTTATTTCTTGCTGACTAGGGGGAAAAGAAGGCTTAAAATTCTTTAAATACTTTTGAGCAGAAGCAGTACTTATAAATGAAAGTTATATTTTATTTCAAGTGAAGAACAAACAGATTATTGTGTATAAGTGGTAAAATGTCCTGATTTCTGAAGAACACAATAAAATGGATGGGAGAATGGGGCAAAAGAAGAAGTTCAGAGTCTCTGGTATATAATATTTTTTCTGGTGTGTTTAGGGATTGTGTCAGAATTGTTGTTAGATATGATTATGATTGTTATCAACAGAAATTAAAATGAAGTTATATGGGCCAAAACCACAGGAATAATTTTTTATCTCAAAGGTTTGGACATGTCATGTATCCCTGAGTTAGAAATGAAGCCAAGTGGAAGTAGTCTGAGATAAAGGCTTCAATACCACCAGCTCCCTCTAAAATGTAGGGAGATGTCAGATTTCATGAATATATGGAAAAATCTAAAACTGTGCAAGCCACTTTGGTTTTGAACTAGAAGAAACAAACACAGCTTATTCATCCAAGAGATGTTCCCTGTTACCTACACTGGTCCATTTCCTCTCTGAAGACAAAACATTGTATGAGCAGAAATTTGAGGATGTGCATTATTACACTGGTTGGGGTTATCTACACGATAACCTTCTACCCTTCATGAGAAATGTCCAGATGACATCTGCTCTGAGTATGACTCCAGTACTGAATAGCAAGCAGATACAGAAAAAGAAGTGAAAATGTTGAGGCTGATACAGTATTTTCTCTATTAACTCCAGCAATTTTTTCTTAGTATAACATAGCATTAGGTGGAAAAAAGAATGGAAGACACACAGGAAGGTATTTCATCTCCAGATGAATTTTTGTCTGCGAGGTAATACCTGGCTAACTCACCAAATAAAACCTCTTATAAAATGTTTAAAGTCTTGCTTGCTATAATAATCATTTTATTATGTTACTGAACAATGTTGCAACAATGAAACAATAATGAGAACAAACAGGCATGCATATTTTTGTAGTTACTTGTCTTTATAAAAATATGCAAACTGCAGAGCTGCTGTATTGAATTAAATTACCACAAATTGTGATAAATAGAACATATATTGTGTAATAATGTGATTTTAAATTGTTTAAACAATCCAGATATATGGTAGAGGCGAAACCTTGGAGTTTTTTATGCTGAATTTAAAAGATACTAGACTACTGTTGAAAAACCTTAATTCAGTAAATCAGTATCTGTGACATATATGTTGAAAAGAATGTGATGTATGGAAAAGCTAGAAAGAAAATCTCTCTCAGTCACAAGA
Source organism: Dasyornis broadbenti (assembly GCA_013397935.1). Taxonomy (NCBI): domain Eukaryota; kingdom Metazoa; phylum Chordata; class Aves; order Passeriformes; family Dasyornithidae; genus Dasyornis; species Dasyornis broadbenti. The sequence goes on from VZRN01001711.1 coordinate 1,174,194, forward strand.
AGTTACTGTATCCAGGCAGAAATTTCCCATTAGAATCCTTTCCTGTTGAGACATGCAGTTTTAGTTCAGTCAAATGGTCTGAAATGTCTGATATTCATTATAATTTTCACAGGGGAAATAAAAAAGAAAGATGTGCTACCTCGGATTTGCGAATCCTTGCCTGGTCACGCAGCAAAGCCACTGTGGAGTCAGGACTTCCACAAAGTTTGAGTCCTTTTCTTAAATATTCCAGCATGTTCAGCTTCTTTTGGTTCTGCAGGCCAGGCCCAGGGTGGGCTTAAATGGCTGTTTCTGCTTAAGAGTATCACTGTCTGATATACTCTTTTTATTGTTCCTACTCTGATTCCCTGCTTGACCTGAATCAAAGAAATTGGAAAGTTATGAAGCCAGATTGATAGCTCTGTTATTGCTGTCTCACCACTGATCTTCTTGGCCATCAAGTTAGAATAAATTGTGGCAGGGACAGAGCCTGTGTAAATCAACCTCAGGGTTATGACAGAGCAGAGCCATGCTACAGCTCTTATCCCTCCACAAGGATGTTTTAAGTAAAGTACCCCTGGATCTAGCATAATTAATAAATAGCAGATCTGATGTTGTAACTTATAATCATAAAATGACAGCGGCTTATTTTATATGGCTTTTGTGAAAGCTCATTTTTTCACATCCAAGTACTTGTTCCAAGTTCCTTGCAGTTTATGTAGTCAATAAGGGTACCAACAAGAGGAAATTCCCTGGAGCAGCCAGTTTGCTTGAATTGAAAAGAATGCTTGAAATTACTTCTCAAAGCCAGATTTTCCAAAGTCATCACCATAAATCTGCCAAATACATTCCAAACTAGTATTTTATGGTAGAGTATTCCCTGTGTTATACTCAATGGAAAAGACTGTAATTCGTGCCTTCTTTGCATTAACCAAAGAGGCATAGTGAAATATGTTAATTTAGAAAATATGAGCATGATACAACATTTCATATTAATTTTCAGTTTGAAGAGTACTCATGTAACAAAAAAATCTTAAAGAGTTGGATGCATCAATGAGACCACTCTTGTTAGCAGATGCAACACTGTAAATAAGGGACTTGTTATCAAATGTTGTATGTCTGTGAATGGACTAAGTTAATTTGCAGTGTGCATTAATTAAAAAAGAAAGCTCTACTGTAAATGTTATAGCATGCTTGTTTAGAAGAAACTTAACTATTTTATCTCTTGGAAATATAGAAATCATAACATCTGAAACCCTTATAAACCTTCAGGAAAATATGTGCCCAGGAAAGAGAAAAGATTCTGTGAAAATTTCTTCAAGATGACGTGGATTTTGACACCCTGAGCAGTCATATCACAGTCATGAATGCCTCACTGGTACCTCCAGTCATGTAAACTGGAGGTGTGCCTGAGATGGAAATGTTGGATCCACCTTGGCAAAGCTGGACAGGCTTTGCTAATATTTTCAGTAGTCTTGTGAGACTCTTTTAACTTAAAAAGAACAGGCTGCATTCTGCTGTTCTGCAGAACAACTATAAATAGAAATAGACAAGAATTAGAATGTACATTACTATGACCTTTGCTTTTCTTAAAGTGAAATTAAACAATACAGATGTACTGAAAGTTGAAGTAGGACTTTGCTATGTGCCCTGTGATGAAGCAGAGAGTCCAGTGATCTCTCAAACATGTGAGGCACTTGCAATCACTAAGGATGATCCTGGATTCCCCATCTATCCTCACCACCCATTAGGTAGGGCCAAGTATATTATCTCTGAAGAAGAAGAGTAGCTATGGACCAGATAATGTACGTGTATTTGTATATGGATTTGGTATAAAGGAAACATTGCTACTTGCTTTGTCACGGCTTGTGGCAAAGCCACCAACTGGGCACCACTCTGTGAAGAGATTTGGACAAATTCCTGTCACTGGGGCACATTATTTAAGAAAAACAATATGGAGAACAGTGAGTGAGGTGATTTTATTTCATAAAGGTCTGTCTAATGTGCTAGATGTCGACACTTATGACAAGAAGTGGATTTAGCCACTCTTTGCTGACCCATAAGGTCATGTGGCTGCTTCTTCTTGCCTCCCTAGGGCTGGTGCCATACTTCTTCAATATGCCACAGAAGGGGAATTAAACTAATGGCTTTCATTGTTTTTTCCTGGAAGAGAGGCAAGTTTTGTTATGAGTATAAGCTTTCCCTCATCAAGGGAAACTGGTGTGAAATCTCCTTCAGGGTGAAGCTTTGATCATTATTCTTACTCTTTTGGAGTTATTTTGATGCTTTTTGTGTAGCAAAGGACAGGCAAGACTGTAACAGTCGGTTATAAATTCCTTCACATTGAGTAAATGTCTTTTTTCCTATATGCTAAAAATTAATGACATCACCTCTTAATCATAGTTAATCACTCACTCTATTATAGTTCAGCTGTGCTTGGACATTAAAGAAAAATCTGCCAGACATGCTTACCATTTTTTTGGTGCCAAAATTTTTTTCCGCAGTTCATTTCCCTATAAAGTTAGCTCCAGTCATTTGAATTAATTTAGAAGAAATGCTTCTCTCAGTCATCTACCCACCCATAGATCCATGAAAAGCAGAAAAGCTTAGTATATGGTGTACTAGAAGATTGTGAACAGCAGGCTGCCTTCCTCCTTGAGATGCAAGGGAACGATAGCTGGGGGTCTGTACTAAGCAGGTTATTAGTAAATACCTTCCCGAAATTCCAATTTGTGTGCGTAAATACGGCTTACAAACTATCAGCAACTCTTTCTCACTCTTTTCCAAGTTATTTTTAGTGATAACCCCAGATAATTAATTAGCTCAGTCACAAATCTGCATAAGTGAGGTTGTCATGGTCAGCTCAGTTTCTAAGAGACAGTTTCAAATACAGCACAGTAACGTGGCAATGGCTATCACTGCATCATCTCTATCCCCAGCTCCAGCTCTCTGACACTTCACATGCCATATAACCCTAGTATGGGTACTTAAATGTACCATTAGCTTAACGCTAAATTCGAGACACACTGAGCCTGAGCCCATGAATTGGCCTGTAGCTAAGAGCTACACATAAATCCCTAAACAACATGTTAAGTTAGAGATCTCTTGTTTATCCATTTCATGCTTTCTTTAACATTTAATGCTCCAATTAATTTTTCTCCATATTAATCCACGTGTCCTTTTTGATTGCCTTGGATTATGATTTCTGGATTTATGCTTTCTTTAATTTTTTTTTTTTCTTTGATCCATGAAGAATAAGATCTCCCTAGTTCCACAGAATTATAACTATCATAGTTATTTCTTTCCCACAAGACTACAGGGAAAAATACATTTTTGCCATTAGACACCTACAATGCTTGGAGCATTGTTTTTCTACCACATATTTCTTTGTTTGCTATGTAGAGGCTTATAAAAGCAAATTTCAGCTTGTATTAAAATTTCTTGAACACCTTTAGCAGTGCACAGAACATTACAACTAGCATATGTCATCCCATGATATTTTTTTTTTTTGTGCTCTGCCTGTGGAAAAAATCACATACTGTGAACATTCATTTATTAAATATTAGTGAATGTTAGATGTGCGATGACATATTTCTTGCTAGCTCAGGGCCAAAAGCTAGTGCCCTATTTGCAAGATATTATTTAGCTTACCTAGTGAGTTCCTAAGCTATGATCCATTTAAGCCAAATTGATATTATTTTAAAATGTTTTGCCATTTTAATTACATTTTTATTGTAAATAAAGTGCACAAAGAAAACTATCAAATTTTGGAAGCACACAAGTGTTGATGCAACAGACTTCATGCCCTTAAAATAATTTTTTTCAGTATATAAATTTTGAGCAATTACAGGAAGAATGTTTACCATTAATTCAGAAGTCCTTAGCTATTTCATTCTGTACTAATGATATGAGGATCTGTTTTTTCATAGGTTTTGCATTGCATATACAGAGCATAGCAAAGGCTTAAAGACATAAGATTAATGTGAAAGAGTTTACTTCTAATGTAGTGTAATAGCAACTACTAACGTAGTAGCAACTTTTGTAGCTTATTGTCCTTTTGTTGGTATTTTTGTATTAATAGTAGCAACTTGAGCAAATTCTAGTGCCCAATCAGTATTGCTTAATTCTACCTCTACATGTGCAAAAATGAAAGTGTAGTCAAAAGATATTAGCAACCCTGACATTTTTCAGCTGATTTGTCAAAATAGATTTTTTTTATTTAAAAAGGAGCTGAAAAATTCATGTCAGAAATTTTCAATCAGCAATTAGATCGCTCAAAGTATTTCTTGGTAAAATGAAGGAGGCAAAAGTCTAGTGGAATGAATTTACATAGGCTGCAGTTACTGAGGCAAGGATTTGTGGGAAAATAAAAAGTACTGTATAGGAAACATTCTTGCTGATCAGATAGAAAGCCTTTCCATATTACTCTACTGTGTAATAAACGAAAACCCCACACATTTGACAAAACAAAGGTAAGCAGAAGGAAAATGTGTCCTAGGAGAGCGTGAGTGAGCCCAGACCCAGAGGCTATTCCAGATCTGTTAGCACAACTGCCTTTAGACCTCGCCACACAGCCAGATGTTGCTGCTAGAGTCTTCCCAAGCTTGGCATCTGGGGCCTGGCATGCCCCAGGAACGGCCTGGGGTGCTACCCCCCTCATTAGGGTAGGTGCACAAACATAAAGCCTGGGTGAATTGCTTCTTGTCTCAGCTGAAAGATCTAATTTGCTTCAGAGTGTAGATCCTCTAGACCACAAATGTGGAATATTTCAGTAAAAGTGCCACAGATTAAATATTTTTCGCTATATGTAAAAAATGTACATCTGTTAAATTTGATTTCCCTTTTTTCTATTGGTAGAAGCTCTTCACACACACACACACACACACACACACGCACGCACACGGAGACACACAGCCCTCCCCCAGACTTCAGGCTCTGTGTAGTAGTACTTTTTCTCAATTTATAGTAATTTGTAGTGACATTCATGAGGTTTAAAAATTGTGTAAGTTTTCAGGCTGAATCTTACAAGGTTCTTGTGGCCTTTGCATATGAGATATCCATCACTGGTTGCCGTATTCTGTGCTAGACAGATAGGATTTCACCCACACAATAGAGATACTGAGCAGTAACTGCAAGCCAGATCTTCAGCTGGCACAAGCACCACTATGCTTAATCAACTTCAGTGTGAAGCTATGCCAGTTTGCACCAGCTGGGCATTTAGCCCTTTGTCTGCCCCCACATAAAAACTGTGTTTGTCTGCTTTTATTGAAGCTTTACATTTTACCATGTGAACATAAGTAACATTTTCACTTTAGAGCCAAAACTGACTTTTTATTTCATTTCCCATTTCTGCTCCATCTCCATCCATCTTGAGAATTAAATGCACACAGGGGAGGGTAAGTAAACTGCTTAGGAACATCTGGGATGCATAGAGTCTCTGTTTCAATCTCCAGAGACAGCAACCCATTTGCACACTGTGTCTGGTGAACACAGAACTATTGCTGGAATCAGTGGCTACTTCAAAACTTTAATGGGATATTCAAATCTTGCTGTGCTCCTTTCCCTCTAACTTAAGCCTACCTTCAGTGGCTAATATCTGAGACCAAATAGGTCAGTAAGGACAGATGCTACAGGAGGGACAACGGGCTTGATCTCTGTGCCAAAATCCTGAAATAGCTGTGTATTTGCAAGTTTCTGCATCTCCCTGCTTCAGACTGGATGAGATTGCTACAAAGTCAAGTCTGCTTGTGCAGACCTGAATACATGAGCAATCATGTATCCACCAGTGCCATTGGTTTCAACTTCAGTGTCTAAGTGCTCACCACATGAGTAAGGCTTGAACATAATAGCCTTCTGATAGTGTTCCAAGTTTGGGGGGATATATGAAGGTTAATTGAAGCTACAGACTTGGCAACTTGCCTCAAATGGCTGTGTGCCATGGTGTTTGGGGATTTTAGCTGTTATATGTATAAGTAATTGCTCTTTACCAAATGCTTTAGGGAGAAGAAAAATCACCAAACCTAAAAATTTAACATAAAAAATTCTCCATGCAAAAAGCTAAAGCAAATCCAAACCTTCAATATATGTAAGGTATGCCTTGGCACTGGAACTGTAATCTAGCACCAAACAGTATGTTCCTGCTTCTCAAGGCATTTATCAGCAAATTATTGGCTCAATAGATTTAATCTTGCTGTACAATAATGATATTTTTGAAAAGAGCGAGGCTCATGTTGCATACCTGGAGACCTGGCATACAAAAAGGCAGCAGGCAGGCTGAGATTTTTTAAGCCCATACTTTTCCCATCTGTCTGTCCTTCCCCAGCACTGAGGGTTACTGACCCCACACCACGTTTGCAGAACAAAATGTGTGCACCAGCCACTCTAGGAGAGGGTTTGATATCCAAAGATTTGGCAAATCAGATATGCTGGGTTAAGCATTAATGAGTCAAGCTAACATGGTGAATTGTGAATTGTGAGCTGAAGAAAAAAGGTCATTTCTCCCATCCCTGCTATGCAGGTCATAACCTCCAGCAAAGGAGTCAGGTGGACAGTCAGAAAAATAGTGTGTAAGTGACTGATACTAAATCCAACAGATTACATCTTTTAGGGCCCTTATCAAATACTGCCAAAGAGGGTAAGTTTGTGTTCACACAATGGTCTTCATACCTATCTTAGAGCAATAGATCTTCTCCCAGCCACTGCTTTGAAGCAGTGGGGCAAAATGAGTTTCTCAGCTAGGTTGTTATTGCTCACATTTTAACAGTTGAAGTACTTTCAGTCAAAGCCTGATCATCTGATAATGTATAACAATAATGTGTTGAATAAAGATATTCATGTTACTGTGGTTGGAGATATAAAAGGGAGTGCTTTCAGTCGAAACTTTAGAGTAAATACTAATCAACACATTCCCAGGATTTAGGAATATCCTTTGGACTCTGGCATCAGGAGAATGCTATAAAATCAACTTCTGTCTCTTTCTGAGGATGGCAGCATTAGCTCAGCTGTGCCAGTCTGACTGCAGCAGTCAGGAGAAGTTGTGTATGCAGCCATAGAACTGCAACAGAGTCTGATCATCATCCTGATGAAATTACACTGATCTAATTTGCACGCTGTGAAGACATTTGGCACTGGCTGGATCTGAGCCGTGACATCTTCATTGGAACTAAAAGTACACTAAGAAGTGACATTACATTTCATACTCTTTTGTGCCAGACTGTGACATTTCTTCCTCTTTAAAGGCATTATTTCAAGAACATTTAATTTGGCTTTGATATGTCTGCCATTTTGCTATGCAGGAATGTACTGAGCCAGAAAAGCTCAGCTGTAATAAAGTTTGGCACCATCAGCCCACCATATACCTGCACCATCCTGTGCAATTTAATTGGCATTCAGTGGGTTGATAAATGGATTGGCTTAATGAGACAATATACGTGACATATGCAGGACTCTCCTGAGGAATAAGATTCATTTTTGCACTTCACACATCAACATGCTACAGATACCAACACAGTCACCTCCAACAGCTGTGCTATAACCAATGACATGCCTTCCACTGTGTTGACCAATATCTCTCAAACTAGCTTTACATCATTTTCCATTTAAACATTTTCCTTTCTGAATTTTTTCATCATCTTTCTGATTGCAAAAATAAAGCAAGTTACTGTAACTGCCTTTGAAAGCTCTTGTGTAGTATAATATCCACTTTTTTTTCTGGTTTAAATCAATAGCCTCTCTTCATAACTTTCTGAGGTTTTGTGCCTCCATGTTTAGAAAAGACTTCTAGTTGTAGTTTGAATATAGTATAAGTAAAAACTAAAAATATTCAGTAAAATAAACAGAAAAGTAAAGATCTATGTTATACAGTTTTAAATGACTATGAGTAAGCATAACCTATTCTCAAGGGCTCATTTGTATGGAAGAATTAGATTAATATTAGAGCCATCTCTGAATAAAGTGTGAAGATGGGGATCTCTGGAAAGTTGCACAGTAGCTGACAAAGGGGAACATTTCAGTGCTATTACAGACTACTACAAATAATTACTGATTGCTGAAAAAGTTTATTCAACATTTTTTTTCAGGACAAACCTAATCTTGCCTTAGTCAGGAATGAGAAAACGTCAGTAACACCAGGGATCTGGTCTAGTGTTTAAAAAATGGTGGTTTCATGGTAGATCTTTGAATTTTGCCTCTCAGATGTAACCATGAATGTAATCAATGTCCTTTGATGTTTTTCACAGTCCTGCTTCTGGGGTTATAGATCATTTAAGAGTTAGGATTTAACAACAATCCAGAGGGCTAATCTGTCTTGCATGGACAAGAGAGATAGCTATCCAGCTTTCTGGGATTTTATGAAGTCATGGAAAACAGAGACAGAAAACATTAACCAACTTACACAACACACACACTGACTTAGTTTCTTAGCTGACTTAAAAATGTACATATATATCACCCTTGTTTTAGAAAAAACCCATTCAGTATGACCAAGTTCTCAGTTATCATTGCCACCAGTACAATGAAGATAAAATGCAAATAGTTTTATTAATAGGTCTTTCTTCTCTGGTGTAATTCTGAGGGCCAGATTCAGACGCTTTAAGTGAACCAGTTGTTTATCAAGAGGAATCATCACCATAGAGCTAGAAAAAATAGTCAAAATTATGTAGGCATGAGGAAAACTGAGAGCCAGAGCACTGTTTGCCTGTCTTGCCCTTGAGAAACTGTACAGGATTTTCAAAGGAACCTTAGGGAATGAGGTGCCAAACTCCTGCTGAATGTACACGCATACTAATATGTTAAATTCCTTGTTTCTATTGGAAACAAAAGCTAGTCCACATACCCAAGAATGTACAGACTCACACTACAGGACTGGCCACTACAGCCTGGAAAAGAAAATTTGGCAGAGGCAAAGAGGTGAGTGAGGCTGCAGCTGGCTGTTGCTGAGCTGTGCTCTGGGCCATCACAGTACCTGCCGCTGGCTTCTTGTCCATAAAGTGGAAGAAGCCCACGTATCGCTGCCTCGGATTTCAACTGGGTGCCGGTTTGATGCTTGCAATTCTGCTCTAAGGAAAGCCTCATACATGCAAATAAGCCCAAGGAAACTAAAAAATGAAACGGTGTGTGACAGTTTCTAATTACTGCGTAAAAACAACATATGGAAACTTCATTGTCCATTTCATCCCTCAACATGTACTATCAAGTTAGATTTCTTTTGCTCGATCATTCTCTCTAGAGCATTTGGAGCTGTTTCACTTGTATTATATGAAGAAAAACAGCACTTGATATGAGTAGTGTGATGATTTTACTTTCTCTGTCCGAGCTCATTAATCTCATGGAGGGTTTGGAAAAAAACAACAACCTTACTGTGTAGGCAAAAATTGTAGTGTTCCAAAAAAGCAATAATTTCTAAATTATTTTTCAGAAATATTCCATCCATGGTAATGAATCATATTTGAAAATATATAAAAATTGAGAAACAGGGGAATAATGTAGTATTTAAACATAGCCATGGAAAATGCTAACAAGGAGAGAACATCACTTACTGATGTGTATTGATGGGGTGAGTTATTGTAGATCACTGAAGGAACAGGTAGAATGACTTCTTTTTCTGTACAATTAAATAGGAGGAAGTATTCTTCTAAGCTTTTAAGTGTTTTCTCCTAGATTTCAAACTGAAATATTTGCAATGGAGGCATAAAAGAAAGAGGATATGATTGAGTCAAAGGAACAAAGCATACATCGAAGTCCCATTTTCTATGAGCAAAAGTCTTGCAGCCTTCCCTATCAAGCCCTGTGGCCACAGAAGCAGTGTCAGTTAATGAATCAGAAAAAAGCTGGTTACCAGATGTCCTTACTTATTAACACACACATCGCATTCTGTAATGGCATTCACTAAACAATCTGTGTGGAGCAGACTCTGCTCTGTTTAAAGTCCCTTTTTCAAAAAAACACTTCTAACTTTTCTTCCTCTGTGATTGATTTCAGGTTAGCTGTTGTTTAAGATGCTGCCAGGCATTTTGTCTAATTGAAATTTTTCCACCATTCTGAAGGTTCCTAAGGTACCTAGCAAAACAAAAATGTTTTCAGCATTTATTCTTTTACTCTTCTTTCTAAAATGATAATGAAATAAGATAAAATAAATAAAAAAATATTAACTTAAAAGCAAAGCAGGAGAGAAACCAATTCTCTTTGATGGGTTTCCACTGCTGCTAATTTTAATGCCACCCATTGTTCAGCTCTGCAGTCTAATTTTATGTTAATATCCTGAAAGTTGTCAAATCTTGGCAAAACCTATGCATAAATTACACAGAAAGTAGCTCACAGGAGGGGGAAAGTAATGACTGTCATGGTTAGCCAAACCCATTAATAGTCTGACAAGCAATAACCCAAGAGCTCTGGTCAACTGCTGCAGACATCTGTGAAACTTTTGCAATTAATTTTTTTTTTTTGGAGGAGGTATCAGCTGTGAAATAGCACATAAGTGACTGATTATTATCAGCTCTGCTGGTGAGGGCAGAACTGATCAACTCCAAGCATTCATCCTTCTACCACATTATTGGTTTGTGAATATAAAAGTTTCATTTTTCCTTATTTTTGAGGCACTCTAATCTCCAGAAAGGGAAAAAGAGGAGTAGTTGTACATGATTAGCACTTATACTTAATCATTCATATCAGCATTTTCCAAAGAACTTTACAGAGGTCATTGGCATTATCTCTGTCTATAAAGTGAAGAAACTGAGGCAGAGTTAATGTCTGTGTGCTCATGCACATGACAGAACATGAGTGAGGCAGACAAATGGATAGAGGGACTTTCCTGAAGTCAGATATTAAGCCCGAGATATGTCTGCTACATCAGGCACTGCTCTATGAAACTGTAAGGTCACCTATTTAAAAGCTGGAAGGAGCACACTGCGCTGAGAACAAGGTAGCTATTTGGTAAATAGCTTTTTTTATCAAGTTTTTGATCAAACAAGTTCCCCTGAATTTTAGTTTATAGGCTGAAGGGTCAGCTGATATCTGTTCCATGATTCCTCATGAATCCAGAATTCAGGGGGAAAGTGCTTACAATTGGATTGACCTGGTAGAGGTCTGCTGCACCAAAGTGCAGGCCTGTTAAAATTGAAAATGCATGTATTTTAGTTTCTGAATTAATACCCAACATGACTGACATGCTCAAAAGTAGCCCCTGGATCTGAAGAGTGATTTGCCCTGTTGCATTATTATGCCTGGGTTTTTTCCTGCTTTTGTATAAAATCTAAAATCCTGATAAGCATTTGTCACTGGTAAACTATGTTTTTATCTTTAACAGGATACCATTACTGGAAGTTTTGACTGGATTAAATGCTATGTACTTCCTTAAAAGCTTTTTCTTATGCAAGGAAATTCCATTTTTCTTTAAGTAGATGGTCTGAAATGTTGTCTCTCTACTTCTTATAGTTGCTACAGTACAGAATAATCCGGTAGATGCTAAAACCAAAAGCAAAACCTCTAAAAATCCTCAGACACTGTGATTTATATGGAATGCTATACCCCTAAAGAAAATAATTGCTCTCACCAGTATTAATGAACAGATAATTAACATGATAAAATATATGGGGCATATAAAAGTGCAGCCATATCTTATTTTTTGACTACAATATAGACCTTAATGTACTGTTATAACACAGCCATTACATTTCAGATCTTTAATTTTCATACTTCAATTTTTTCATTCTATATCTTGAACTGTGCTAAAGCTTAGTGGACAACACAGAACAAGCAGGCGCTTTAGGATGTATTTTGAAAAACAAGAAATGTTACTCAAAGAATGGGATTTTTAAAACCAAACTTATCCTGGAAAACACAAGAAAGAGGGACATGCTAAATGTAGCACATAAACTGATGCCCACAGTCTGGAAAACAAGTTTGCTACCGCCTTGGGACTCATAATTTTTAGAAATAATGGACCATTTGGCAGTTCTGCACATGTCACCAAGCATGCTTGGAAACACCATGGGCTTTGCTTTATTAATATACATGATTTGAAATAAATTCTCTCTGAAATGCTAGAGAAATCCTCAAAACAACTAATTCATGTGACCTTTCTTTATTTAAGACAGCCTTTACACTCAGGCTGTCCCGTGCTCTCAGAAAAGATATATATTAGCTAGTCTACTAGTAGTTTTTCATCCCCAAACTCTGGCAGAAAGCAGTTCTGTGGGATAGATTGCAGTGCACAGATGGGAAACTATCAATGGGCATTTACTTGGGGTGCTGCCTCATTCCAATTAGAAGAAAGATAAAGGAAAAACAGAATCTTGATCTTGATTCTGTGAACCGCTTGAATTTAGCAGGCCTTCCCACTGCAAGGAATCTGTTTCTAACAGGATACCCACACTGCCTTTTCTAGGAGGGTCCTTGAAAAGAACCTGAACAACGGCAGTGACGGGGGAGAGTTCAGACACTTTCCGCCGTGCCGCAGTCAACAAAGTCCTGGGAATCCTAAAGGTGAACATAATCTGTACAGGCAAAAGAAGTACTTAGGTGTCAGAAAACTGTGCTCCCCAAGTCCAGCCATATCCATGGTGCAGTAAAGTGGGTGGGAGTGCATACCACTTCTCAGTTTCTAGGAGCATTAGCCCTGCAGAGTCCCATCATTCCAAGAGGACAATCTCTGTCATTGTGCTCAACTCTGTGCTGACACCGAATGCCTGAAGGTGCCCTTCTGCCCTTGTGTATCTCTGCAAAGACATGGACACAATTTAGCTTTTAGTTCCCCGACTGAGCTGATCCTTGTTATTCAAAAGCCCCTTTTTTTTGACCATACATTATTTGGAGGAGAAGGATTTGAAGCACCCCCTTTTTTGCCCTTTGGCACAGAAACTTCAATAGAATGTTTAGGCTGGACAAAGGGCCTGCTCAGAATTAATATAGCTGCACTTTTTGTTCAGAAACTTATTAATAAATTAAATGTACATTTCTTTGTCAGTTTATGGATATGTAACTACAAAGCAGGAAAATGAAGAAATTAGATAAAAATAAACAATGTCATAAATGTTGTATATATATATATATATATATATAAAATAAAACATGGACAAGATCAGAAAGAATATCAGGTTTTCCCAGCATCAAGAAGATGAGCGATAATTATTGTTTTCCCCCTTCCCACCTTTCTTCCCTTTCATGAAGAAAAAACCCAAGATTTTGATTTTCTTTTTTGATCCACACTGATTTTTTCTACACCAATAAATTAAACTTACTTGTGACTGCACTCTGGCATATGGTGCAGACTGGCCCATATCCATGCTATGAAACTGGCTCACTGTCGAAAGGGTGTTTGTGTTCATGCTACCTATGGGGAAAGGTCCTTGAGAATTGTTTGGAACTGGTGTAGCTGGCAAAAGCCAGAAGTGTCTCAGGGACTCTTTTAACAATTTAACAGTGTAGACAATCAAATTCCAGTGCTTGGAAGCATTTCCCTGGCACTTTTAAGTCTACTAGTCTAGACACAGCTACTGTGGTCAAAATCTGCTTCCCCTATTCATGCAAATAACTCCAGTGAAGTCAGCTGTGATATTGGCTGTAAAACAAGAATTCTGTTTTGCAAATGATTTCAAGCATTTGGCCTTCATTTTACATCGGGGGAAAAGAAAACAACCCACAACCTTGAGCTTTCAAATTTTTAAAATTAAACAACATAACTGAGAACTATCCAAATAACCAAATGGCCAATATGTTCATCTAGAACGTAGGGGCTCATGTTGAAATCTCTATCTTCTCTAAGTGAGAAAAGCCTGTTCCTGATAAGTCATATTCCTGATGAGTTTGGGAATCCAATATAAAGGTAATTCAATATGTCAGGAGTTCTGGTGCTCCAAATTGTTTTATTTTTTGCATCAGCATGAATCTTAGCCTGAAGCTGAGGAAATTCCAAAACCAGAATACCTTTACTATGGAAAAATTGTTTTGTTAAAGATGTCCTGGTAATTTACAGGATGTGATTCCAGAAGTTCAAACCACCCCCAAAACCAAACCCAGAAAACAGCCCTGATCCCAAATAAACTCAGCCTAAACTACAGTATTGGCTAAGACATTTGCCTAAGTAATGTCTCATCCCAGAGCTCACAGGAGTTCAGGTGGGTCAGAAATTTTCTGAGACAAAGGTTTTTCTTTTGTAACTAAATTAACTTGTACATCAATTTAGTGAAATAAAAATATGCACAAATATACCAACTTTGACAGTAATGTTTTAGACAAAATACTGTAAAACATTTGATAATCTTTTCAAGTATAAAGTATTGAGCCTTTGTTTTGAAAATGTTTTCATTTGACTTCCATCTCAGAGAAGAAAATTAGAAAACAATTATATATATTACTATATATATTCACATGAAAAATTATAAACTGAGCAAACATCTTGGGATTTGGGTCAGAATATTTTATTTTGATTCTTGCTTGAAAAATTGATATTTTTAGTTTGCACCTTTTAATTCCCAAATGAAAAAAAAATCTATCCCAGCTTTAATAAAGTCCTTTTTAATGGTAGCATAGGGTTTGTGTAGAAATTTAATTTTCTGGAAAAACAATGAGTGAAAGAATATTTGTTACAATTCTCTGCAAAATATTTTTCATGTAATTCACCTCTTACTAGACATGCATTTTCCTTATATTTTTCCATATGTCAGGTCAGATTCATATTTGTTTACTTCAGTTATTTTCTATAATGTCTCCATATAGAAAGAAGAAAAAAATCTGCCATAACTGTAATATTTTGAAAAAAAAAGGCTTAACATTTAATAGATAAAATACCTCTAAATAGAATATTATTTGTGTAAAATCAGTTCAAAGAGCACATACTGGAACAACAGAGCATACATTAACTTTCATTAGAGACACCTCCCCACAGATGTTGTTGGCCTCATACAAAAGCATCATAAATACAAACCCCATACAATTCATCCACAGTCACACATTAAACTCACATTCTCTGTGACCAACCACATTAGACTTACGTTTTTGGAACTTTTGGGACTTCACAGGATTAACTGTAAGCACACCCACATGCACCTGGCATCAAGCTGTTGCTGATGACCCTGCTAAAGCAGTCAGAACGTGACCTGAACCCTCCTGCAGGTATTGATGCCCACGCGGTTGCTGCATTCAGCAAAGACTTGCTGAGAGACTGTGCATGACGAGTCTGTCTCCGTAGGCATGGAAACCCCCACCCCAGGACAAAAGTAGGCAGTAGGTCAACTCAATTTACTAATTAGTCAAAGGATGGAGGAAAAAATAAGGTGAATCCCTTGAGCAGAGAGGACAGAGAAGGGACAGCTGTGTTTCAAGCTATTCGCTTGTCTGATTCAGAGTGCAGAGGGGAAAGAGGATCTTGCTCGTTGGTGCACTTGTGTGATGTTCATTCCTTCGGCAAAGAGCTGGCTGATGGCTGCTCATGTACACCCCATTAATACGCAGGTCAGCCGATTTTCCACAGCTCTCCTGGATTCAGGTATTTTATTGACACCTGCCTCTAAAGAGAGGATGACGGCTGGATACGAAAGACTTGGAGAGCAACAACTGGCTGAGGGCTACCTACAGCAACACCACCACTGAAGAAAGGATCACGGTGTTGCTGTAGCCATACAGAGTTGGGGCTGCCTCCTTGGAGTCAGCCAGGGACAGAGCCAAAACCAAATCTAAAATGAAATCTGTAAAGGGCTTTTTCTGCTTCAAGTCCTTTTTTTTTTTTTTTTAATGTATGTGATTTTAAACTCACATCTTTTCTCTGTAAGATGATCATGCTGTATTTCACATCATTCTAGGCAAAGATATGAATGATTCAGATAAAAAAACTCACCGAAGCCTACAATATTTGCCATTGGCAATAGTGTAGACCAAGACAGTTCGTGAGTTCCGATTTTTTTTTGTAATTCTAATGATCTCAGTTGACAAAATACATTAAGCAAACTGGTAAATCCATTTACATTCTAGTATACAGGACTTTCAGAATAAAAATGCAGGTTGGATTGGAAAAATGTCAATCATCTTTGGAGAAGGCTTAAAGGCTTATGTTTTCTTTATTATTTTTATAAAAATACTTAGAAATCCAAATACTACTGTGAAATGGAAATACTTTGGAAGGAAGTATCCATCATTAAAAACAATATAGAAAAGCTGAAATATCAAGGTTACATATAATACAGCTAGAATGAATGCACAGTGTCTTAACACAACAGCATTCTAACATCTTGATTTTCTTTTTTTCACAAATGAAGATGTATTATAACATCTAGAACTTGTATCTTGATTCATTCATTGTCACCATCTATAGGAACAATTATATAAGTATCAGAAATCCTTTTACATTTTCAAAATTCAGCTATCTGCCTCCTCATTTCAGGTATATTTTAATATTTAAAATATATGAGATGAGGTGCTCTCAAGTTCTCAGCTTCAGTCTGATGGACATCAGTAATGTTTGACTGAATTTATGCAATGATAACTGACAACAGAACTAGATTGTCTTACTACACGGTTATATATTTTTCCTACAATTTATGGAAAGATAAACTAATCAAGGTCTCTTCCAGACTTTATTACTTAATAGGAACAGTCTTGCTTGCTATTCATCTCTCCTCCTAATGCTCATTTATTTCTTATATATATCTTCATTAATTGTTGTTTAATTCATTAGATCAGAATTAATAATTTTTATCCTCAAGGTTGCTAAATGCATATTCAAATTTGGTGTTTGTTTTTTGGGTTCAACAATAGATTTTGGAATGTCTGAGAAGAATGATGTCCTTACAAAGTTGTTTATCAGTAATTTTCAGACTGATATGTTTTTAATTATTAAAATTTAAAAGAGCCATTATTCAATACATATTTTATGAGTTGTGTTTTTCCAAGTCAAATATTCTGATTTGGGGATGTGGATCTCAAGAACTTCAATCTGAAGTTAATCTTTGTAAATCAGGCTAGAGTGGATTAAAATGCAAGAAAGGAAAAAACCTTACTACAGGTTAATGAAATGGACTGAATCTAATCCAAAAGAAACTAAGTGATTATAAATTGAAGATTACTGCAGAATAAGTCCTCTGTAATCCTTCTATAGTTGACATTGGATGTGTGACTTTCTAAAGGCAGGTCTATTAGGGTTTAATTCCTTCAGTGATTTTTCTTTTTATTATTATTTTCTAAAGCACTGAATTGTCTTATATAACTAGTTCACTGCAGTTCTTATGCGATTTAAAAAATCCTTTTCCACTTTGTTTATAACTCGTAGAGAAATCTGCACCTTGATTATTTTTAAGAAGAGGGTCAAGTACTTTTTTGTTTATTTTTAAAAGCAAAAAAAAATTTCTTTGTCAGCATCTCTCCCCACATTTCTTTCCCTACTCAAATTAAATGAATAAGTTATTAGAATGAACTCTTTTATATGTCTGGTTCTGATTCCAAAGGCTCCCAACAGGTTGGGTGGGTTGGAGGGCATGCTTTTGGCCATGTTTGCAGTCAGGACACACCACTGGGACGTGTGGAGCTTGCTTCCTCTCAGGTGCCAGAGCTTCTTCCACAGGCCTGCTCTCCAGTCTGCTGCATGGCAGGAAATCTGGTCCTTCACTTGTACAAGTTTCAGGGAAAATAAATAATAGATTTATTGATGGTATACTCATTGAATTTTATTGGATTAAGAGAAGATTTAAATAACGCAAGAAAAATTGGTTAATTACAGAAGAAGATAAAGAGTAATAACAGTGTTTGTACAACAGCAGTGCAGCAGTGCCATATCTCATTCTTACCACATCAGTGCAATTTTGCTGATTGCATTGAAGCTGAAGTCAGAGTGGTTAACAGCCAAAACTCTCTTTCAACTATAACTGAGTGTTTTAAAAGTTCATATAAATGTATGTAAATTGTTACACTAACAGAAAATTTAGCTACATAATTATTAGACAAAAACTTTTACTTTTTATAATAATGCACACAAAAACAATGATGAATTTAGGAAATTCTGAGAAGAAACTATTCTGAGAAGAACATTTTCAGAAACTAGAATTCTTATTGCAGTGCAGATGTAGAATCAAGATAAAGTACACATGATTAAGATTAATATACTAATTTTGTTCTTAGTTCTTTAACTATCTGTAATATTCCAGGCAAGATCCTTAACTTTTTTATTCTCTGGTTTCTCCAACTATTAGTTAAGATTATGGTGCTTCAGTATTTTTGCAAGCTGTTATTTTATTGATCAGTATGTTTGTGTACATATAAAGTGTGTCATATTCCTCTTTGTTAATTTTCATTTCTGTTGCAATGTATAGTATTTTTGGTAAAGAGGTGATTTTCTTATGAAGGTTAGATTTTAATCCACATAGGACAGTGCCTGTGATCTGGACAGCATGTATCTCAACACATCATTGGCAGTATGTGTAGAAATACAATTTGACCTGCAGCAGCATATGATAGACTAAATATTTGCTGGAGAATTTGAGAATATATCCTTCTGGATGTCCAGAAACTTTATGCCCCATCCACCAGAAATTCTATAGCTATTTTGCAGATGACAGGAAGAAGAAAGAAGACACTGTTGCAAAGTTAAGTTAAACTCCTCCTTTCTTTTGTCGAAGTAAAGATTTTATAAACAAGGAATGCAGAATGGATTTATAAACAAGGATTTATAAACAAGGAATGCATATTATAATAAAAAGTAATCCAGGTTCCACTAATGTCCGTGACATTCCTAAGAGGAGTCATTTCCTTGCTTAATCCAGTGACATTTCTAAAACTGATGGCTCTTTCCAGACTGCTTAGTGCAGACCAGCTCTTTGTGACAATCAAAGAGGCTTTGTATCATCAGAGGAAATATTTCTGCCTGGTGTTAAGGTGCTGGGATTAGTCTGAAGGGCGAGCAGTAGGAATTTAATCTCACTAGTATTCTGTACGTGTACTCTCAATGCAAAGGCATAAGTAACTTCCTGTACATCAGGAAACTCACTGACACAATAAAGCATCAACACATTAAGCATTTTAAATCTCCAGAGTAACAGACATGGTGATGGATGACTCATACACAACTACTCAGCTAGTTGCGTAATCAGCTGAAATAAACTTTAAAGTGGTAGTGGCTATATTCTTCATTAGAAGCTCTCACACCTGCAATTGACTTGATGACATCTAAGATCAAGACCTTAAAGGTTTCTTGAATGTAATGTGTGTCACTCCAGAGTTTCAGTGTGTCACCTCTAATCACCGTCCACAGTGTATTTCATTGGTTATTCATGGCGAGAAACCACACTACACTAAACTAAAGGTCTGGAGAAGCCCGTTCTACAGCAGCACCAGTTTTGTTGCGTTTTACAGATCCTTCTGCCTTAGCAGCAGTACTGCTGTGGTGTCCATGGTCATCTGAAGGCACAGAACAACATTCTGTTATCTGCATGACAAAGTGTCTATGCTTATTACTGTACCCCTCATTTGGTTAGCATTTGACCTCCATTACTTCTTCCAAAATTTGAAAAATGTTTCTGGCAAGATGCTTCTTCATTTGATATAATTTACTGCAATCTCTTGTGTACTTTGTGTGCTATTAGTCTGTTTTACAGAGTATGAAAACAAATCTTACTGCCTCAAGTTTAAACCAACAAAACTCAAGAGAAGGCTTGTCCTATTTTATTGATAATCCCTGTTAGTTCTTTAGAAGCATGAATCCCAAAGCTGCTGCATTGGAAGGCCAGGAAAGATGATATCCTCTGATCACATCACATACATGAGCTCTATTTAACCTACTACTATAATCCAAGAACTGTCAGTTTGAAGAATTCTTTGAAATAGCTCAATCTGTTTTGCACATTTACATTTTCACTTGTCACTCCACAGTCATCAGCAACCTTAAGTAAACTAGAGTAAATTCCAGAAACTGGGTTTTTAAAAAATGTATGACATTTCCCCTTAACTTCTTGAGTTCAAATATTATTTCCTTACACTCATACAGAGACACACACACACAGAAACACACATATATGTATATATATATATATATATATATATATATGTTTATGTGTTACCAACACCCTGCTTGGGACTCAGCAAAATCATAAATAAGATAGCATCTACAGAATAGAACTGTTCTTAAGAATTATGGTCAACGTAAAGGTGAAAAATGAAATGGTTCCTCCTCCAGGATGTTTAAAAAAAAAGATAATGGACATTATTAATAATTTGGGATGAATTTTAACATAACTCAGAGGGTTGTGAAATGGTTGGAAGCTCTCTCTTTGCCTAGCAAGGATAATATCAAAGAATAATGAAGTGCCTCCATAGCCGTTTTTTCCCTTCACCTAACAATATAGTTGAATCTTCCATCATTTACAGAGATGTTCAGATACTCAGGACATGAAGTGTTTTTTTGTAGAATCAGTGAATGCTAATTTACAGAAAGCAGAGAAACTGCCTAAGGTTTTGTGTCTCAGAGTGGATGATCATCCATAATTTGTGTTTTAAAATACAAGATAATTTAAGGGATATTAAGCTGTAGCATTGAACTCCTGGGATGGGTCTGACTTAATTCAGACTTTGTGGTTATGAATGCAGGGAAGTTATTAGTTTCCAGAACTTTTAAAGATTTTTCTCTATGAAAAAAAAAAAAAGGAAATATAAGTTAAATGACAAGAAATAAGAGTTCTGGTTCAAGGCACTGTTTAAAAAGTACTCAGATACCTGATGACTGTTGAAGACACATAACCCTTTATAAAAACAAGCATCAATCTATAGTTCTTGGAAGTCCAGGTTTTTTGTTACTAATATATCATGACCTTGCCCACACAACATTTTTACATGCACTGTCATTAATCATTAGTACTATTAGAGATCCAGCGCAATATAACTAAATTAATCTCAATTTACTAAAACATTAATATACCACCAGCTACCAACTTTGTTAAATCATAACACTATGACAAAATGACTAAAACTCAGGATCAGTATTACAATTAATATAACTGAAGTTTAAATGTATGTCTACACATTTCTTTTTTAAAAAAATAGAAAAAGTTATTGGCTTTACTATGGTGACATTTTATTTTGTGATTAATTTTAAAATAACATTGTAAAAACTATAAACTCATTTTAATTTGACAAGCGTTTGGTAATTAATTTTCAAACAATGCTATGGGAATCTAAGAAGCACTCTTCATTTGACATGTATTTTATAATTTATTTTAAAACAATGCTGCACAAATCTGCAAAGGCATTATTCATTTGAGAGTTCATTAATTATGCAAATGAGTTGCAATTAACAAATCTGTTCTGAGGATGGCATTTGCATAATAATGAACTTCATGTTTGTGACATTATTTAATAAGATACCTTTGTGCATTTTTAAACAAAACACCCTTGTGAATAATTTGGATAAAAATGGACAACCAGTCAGTAACATTAAAACCCAAAATACTACCAAGAGCAACCTCACTAAAATAAATCATCTTGTCTAAACTTTCTGAAATAAAGAGGTCTGTAAAAGCTGATTCTTTTATTAGCCTCTCCCTTCCGAAATAGAGACTTTATTTGTCATTCATGGTGTTTTCAAAATGGTGCTAAGGAATAGCATTGGGAAAGAACTGGTATTTATCAAGACAGCTGGAAATAAACCAATGAATGTAAACACCTATTTATCATTGCTGCCTGTGACATAGATTGAGACTGCAATGATGGATCTTACTACAATCTTATATGCAGTATGCAAGCCAAAAGCGTAGAGATGATCTTTTACCCGTTCTATGCTTAGCAAATGGCAGCAGTATCAGAAAGATACTTTGGGCTAAATGTTCTTGCTAAAGGAGAATGGCTGAGTAAAGACCTTTTGTTTAGACTACTGCAGCAGTGAGTTACAGCTCATTGCAGCCCAGGATCTCTTCCCACACATTCCATGCAGAGCTTTGAGCAGCAAAGTTTTGAGGGCAATTGAGACCTGCATGGTTACTGAAGGCAATATTCTCAGTGTGAAGAAAATGGACTTCAGTCAATCATGAAGCTTTTGTGGCACCTATTTTTGTGTTTAGCCCAAGACTGTGTTGCTTGGCAACGCTCTGGCAGAGTTTTGGTCATCTAATGGAGGCAGTGAATCAGTGATGCGACTGATAAATTCACAGTGGCACCTTCTAGGTGCATTGCCTGAAAGCTCAGAAGGCTGGAAATCCTTTGCTCATTCCCTAGTGCCAGTGATTCTTCTCTGGCGTCTCTTATATTTGTTACCCTGCAGTCTGTCACTGATGAGGAAGTAGTGTGCTGCCTAACTCTATGTGAATTCTCCAGGATTCAGTCAAGTGCTCTGGAATGCATGTGACAGCAGCTTCCATCTGAGAAAGTATATGCAATAAAAGCAGGCAAAACTTGGATAAAGATATATAGAAAAAATGAAAGAAATGCCTGCATGAGTTGCATCTCCAAACTCTACAGTACTTGAAAAAAAACTTAATTAGCTATTTTTGGTAGAGTACTTAAAAATAATGAGCAGGGGGGGGGGGAAAGGAGAGAGTATGAGAAGCATTTTTGTTAAAAGGTTTGATTGGTGTTATGTTCTTATCCATATTTATACTAAGTGAAGTCCAAGATAATGATTTTATTAACATTATCATTTACAATGGTGCCAAGGAATTTCAGTTGAGAATGATACTACTTGTGTTAGACAAGATATAGGAACTTCCCGTCTGGGAGAACTTAAAGTTGAATTGACAAGATAGAGAGAGGATTTGGGTAGGAGGGGATAAAACAGACGAAATAGTGACATTTTGAGATGTCACATAAATAACATAACCATTTTTTGTACCTTTATAAAGCTCGAAGAAGTGGGGTTTTGTTTGGAGTAAAAATGGTTATGGAGATGGGAAGCAAGAGAAAGCGAGCGTGAACAGAAAGGTGAGACAGAATGAAGTGATGGTATCAAAGGATTTGGAAAGATAATTCTCATCAGAGAACAGGACATTAAAAAAAGTAGGAGGACTCCAAAAAATAATACCAACCACTAATTCGTGCTTAACCATTGGCAATCTAGCCCTTAAACTCCATTCCTAGTGGGATTTTACTAAAAAGACCTCATCATAGAGAACCTAAACACATCCTACCTAAACACTTGAGCACTACTGTTAATACTTCCAGCCACGTCATTTATTGCACCTACAGCCTATGTATGTCCTTGCACACGTACTTGGTAAGTGTGTGCAAAAATCATTCTTGGCAACATCTGGAGAAGGCAGCTGCTCTTCACCCTCTGTACTTTCTACATGGTAAGTAGCTGATGACAACAGCAACTTTGGGGTTTTGTTTTGGTTTTTTCTTTTGTTTTTTTTTTTGGGGGGGGGGTAGTGGTTTTTTTTTTTGTTAGTTTTTTGTTTGTTTTCTTTTACCAAAAGGTCCAATGTCTAAGGCATCTACAAGGAACCTATGTGTTGACATTTTCACTTCAGAAGGATGACGAAAAATCTTGCATCTCAGCCTGTACCATCAGGGTGTTGCAGTGATGCCAGTCCTAAAGGCATCCCCAGTTGGTATGGAAGAGAGATCATGCCGGCTCTTTTTTGTGAACAATTGAACAGGAATTATCCCTTAGTACAAAACTAGTAGGGGAGGAAGTTCTAACAACGATCAAATGTCTGTTGTTTTACATTATACATGAATAGGTGACAGTGTGGAAAGAAAAATCTAGAGATATGGTTCTTAGATCATAAAATGATCACTCCTGAGGAGTGGCACGTCACCTTGTTGCTGCCTTTTCCTCTTGTTTTTATAATATTTGTACCTTTAATTGCTAGCATCACTGCTATGTTTCTTCTGAGCATCCTTCTCAGGGTGCTCAGCCATGCAATGATGTCCCAGAAGTGTTTGGGATGCTGCTGGTGTTCTATCTTCCCTCAAAGCACACAGAGGCTGCTGTTTCCTTCAAGCCTCTCCCACTGCTTCAGCTTCACTCTAGTTCCATTCACAGACTTTAAATGATTTTGATAATCTTCTTCTTTGTGATCCCACTGCCAGGAACTAGACCCTCACTGGAATTAATCTGTGATGTTTTACTTGGGCAATTTATGAATGGTGCCTGATACCTTCTTGGTCTTTGTGTCTTTCCCTGCTTCTTACTTCCTGACAGCTTTAGCACAGCTTTTGGATACCCTTTTAGTCAGCCAGTTATGTGCCATCTCCCTCATTCAGTATAATAAGGGCCAGCGGTGACTTTCAAAAACTTTCTGACAGTATTAATTGTTATTTTTCAGAAAATGGTGAGGTCAATCAAATTATTTATTTGATTGTCAAATCAGTATTTTGTGCAGTTTTCTCTCTGTTTTGAGATAAATATTGAGGTGGTATTTCCACTCATTATTGAGATGATAAGCAGAGCATTGCTATATTAACACAGCATAAGTGAACCATCTTTGGACAGTTTAACACATTCACAGATGTCTTGGTTCATAAAACAGCTGGGATGCCTTTGCTGTGTTATAAAAATTTGAGTTTCTATTTCTAGTATTAAATAATAACCAAGGATCCTCTCCCTTCTCTGTGTTTTGAAATCTCCTGAACTGTTGTTTGTATAATTTTGTCACACACAGAGTTAAAACAGTCTTACATGTAGACTCATCTATTTGTATTGATCATCTATAAAATATTGCCTTCACAAAATACGTATAAGTCTTTTAATCTTAGTTGCTTTCATGAATGCAACTTTTGCAGGTAACTCAGTCTACAGCTATATTATTAAATAGAACTCAGTAGCCATGATATGATTCTTGATATGTGACACTTTTATTTTTGTTTTACTAAAGTAAAATTTTAGTTCCTTGAAAAAGAAGTAGAATCTATTCCAAGATCAATGTAAAATGTAGATTTATCCTTAAAATACTGTAGCACCATTGGATGAAGTAGCAAGGTTTTGATATTTTCTCAAGATGAGAGCAAAACTGGATGTAAATGTCACATTTCTGAAGTTTTTAACAAATATGATTTTTCTTCACACATAGAGAAAATATTTCTTAAAATTAATTTGTAGACAAAAGGAACTAACATGCAATTAGATCATGTAAACATCCATTAAATCATGTAAAATAATTAACAGTTCAGTAACGGTTGTAGGAAAATAATATATCAGCACTAGTCAGTTCATTTTCAATTTTCCTTCTTATGATTCAAACACCAGAAAAGTCCAGAAGCTCTTGGGACAATTTGTATTTCATAAAGTCTCTTCAGATGAGAACATGACAGGAGTAACCAATTGATACAATATTGAAAATAACTGGGAGATTAAAAGGACGATCTCAAGATCCAAGAACAGCGATGTTAGTCATCTCTTATTTCATGGCATTTATTGCTTTCATTTTATATGTCTCTACAGAAACTTTATTGTTCTCAATGTCTTGGAAGCTTAACAGAGAATGGGTACTTCTGCAATGGCCACTAACATGAAAACCTGTAGAAAAAGACTGATGGTCTGAATACACACCCTGCTCTGGATGTGCTTAATTCTGCAGATCCTCTGGGACTTTTTCCTTTACTTGGAAGAGGTTTGCAGACCGGGCTGATGGAAGTTTCAGTTATACATTCTGGCTAGATCTTTAAAATATATGAAAGTATATAGAACTGCCCAAGGGGAACAGAGGGCTGCAGTGTTAGATCTTACAAAACAAGCCAAAACAGTCTTATGAAGACTGCCTATATACACTATTAAAAATATAGGTGGATATAGCAATGGTGCTCTTTAATGGGTACTTGGCTGCAGATGTGCACAGCGCTTTTGGTGTTTCCTTACTGCCCATAAATGAGATTACTGAGAACTCTATTAGCACTGAATATTAATACAGATGGGCATAGCCCATACTACAACAAAAATTGCCACACTTTTGTAAATTCCATAACATTGTTATTAGTAGCTACAGTCTGTCTACTGTGATAACAATATTGTGGAGGAGACTGGGAATACCGAGGTTTCAAGGAAGCTGTTGTGGAAACAAAGGCCATGCTTTCTCTAAGTGGCTGGGGAGAGGGAACTGAAAGGTTAAGGCTGAGGCTCTATAATGAGTTGACCATTTGACTGTAGCCTCTGGCATATTTCTACTGTGCTTCACTCCCAGCTATTGACCTTTATGCTGTTAGATCGTGGGATTTCCAAGTTATCCTCTCTTTAACAGCACTGCAAAGACAAGACAAGAGTTTAGTACCAGAAAGTACCGTGAATGGATTTTGTAAATAGCTGCTTACTAACTAGCAGTGCCCTAAATTTGAGGAAGTGATGCTTATGAAGTATAAGATAAAAATAACTGATTTTTATCAGTTATTCTGTAGATAGAGACCCTTTTCACTGGTTTGTGCTATCCTCTTGTTTGTACTAAGAGTGAAAGATAAATTCTTCTAGAATAATTGAATTATATTTTGTACTGTGTTCCTCCTACGAATTGACAATGCAATTGACACTTTCAAAAGTTTAAAAGCAATAGGTTGACTAAAATAATTGAAAAGGTTTTGCCTTTCTCTTATGTACTCCTGAACTCTTAGGTACTTCAAATGCTTGCTGTTATACAGTGAATATATACCAGAGAGTATAATGAATCTTACTAGTGTCTGTGTATGTGCGTAAAAGGCCCTGTTCAACCTCACTAGCTCTTTCAGTGAGATCTGGAAATCTCTTCTGTATAGTCATTAGTTTCCCATGGTGATCCCTTTTGAAAATTAAACACGGGAGGAAGAAAACAACCTTGGCCACATCCCATTTTTGACCTCTTTCAAATTCCTACATGCTCACTTGCTGTAGCACCAGGAGATGCTATATTTAACAAGCTGCATATAAGCATGAGATGGATAATTGACAAGGGAAAAAACAAAAAGTGTGCTGTGTATTTGTGAAAGGACACACAGACACTGAATGCAGGAGGAGTATGGTCAGCTGCTGCAGTGGTCCTGCTGTGTGGCCAGATAATTTTTCTGTAGTATTCTGTAAATTTCTCTAGCACCCATTCACAAGCAGCCTTTGAATCAGTGGAAAATTCTTACAAACATGAATGTTCAGAGCAAGATATTGTCTGATTCAAAGTACATCCTTACTCCAATTTAATGTCCAGGTGCAATGTTCTCCAGTATTTCCAGAAGTTTCTCTTGAGTTATAGCTCTCTTATTTAGTTCTGTATCAGATTTTACTACTTGCTTGACCACCAAACTGTAATTTGTTCAACATATGAGTATAAGAGAGATTCCTCCTGCGCAGATTGAGTTTGACTCTTCAGCATTGCATAAATGATCTGCTGTGGTGTACAATAACTGTTTTTGTTGGGTGCTGCCAGAGCTTCTTTGTGGCACAGAAGAGGTAGCAGAAGGAAATACCCCCTTCCTTTGTACTCACAATCTGTTCTTGCCAGCACAAATCTGTGATTATATAGGCTTGACTGTGGGCAATAGTTATATGGGAAAAATAAATTCTTTGACCTTCCTAGTACATACATTCATTTTGTTCGGTAATTTCAAGTATAAAAACTTGTAATCAGGCTTGATCACTTGCAGAGCGTGTTCTTCCAGACTGTATTTCAGTCACCATCTTCACATCCCTGGTTGCATCAGTGTCATTTTTTTAATGACACATAATACTTATCTTCCTTAAATATCCCTTCTTCCCCTACTCTTCTCCATCTCTCATAATTCCTTTCTTATTTGACCATTTCCATCCTCATTCTCCTTTCTGCTTAGGATCATTACACTTGCGTAACCATTAAGAGATTGTTTGAAACCTGTCTTATCCAACTGGACAGTGCTCCTAGAAGCTGTATAAATTTGTATTTTGATTACAGCTGACCTGTAAAATGTCTGTTGCTGTTCTTTCCCCCAGTTACATTCTTGTTTATCTCTTTAGGTATGCAAAGCTCTTGAAGACAGACAGGGCAAGGAATTTTCTAGGTCAGATAGGTGCTCTGAACATACCATATGTGAAGAGCCTGTCTGGGTTTTTTGCAAAACATGAGGAAACACAGTGAGTAAGGAAAACCCTGTGTAATAGATTCGTATGAGGTGACTGTATTTTGCCTTCAGCTTGAATACAGTTCTCTTTGGTTAGCAGTGAAAAACAGATAAAAGATTGTTTAAGAGGCTTAACTACAACTGAAATTAAGCACCTTTCTGCATTTTATAAATTCTACACATTGAGACACCAGAAGGAGGAGGGCTTTTAATCTTGTTTCCATTCTTTATTAAGATGCTTTGTGTAATTAGTTGCATTTCTATTGGAATAAATGGTAATTTGGAATTCATCCAAATTGAAAACCTAAATGAAAAAGGAGCATTAGTGCTGGGTTGCATGCTAAAAGAGTCAAACTTCTCTAGGGCAGATCTGTTCATGCAACTTGGCCCTGCTTAAATAAAATCTATAGAATCCATGTGGAATTTAAGAGGGGATGTAGCACATAGGATGGATGGGAATGCAAAAGAAAACAGATTTTCAGCCAGAAGGGCAATTCACTTATAGTTAATTGAAAACTCCCTAAAACCAGAAAGAATTATCTATGCTATGTAGAAAGTTGGTTTTGAAATTAAAAAAGAAAAAAAAAGAAGCCTATAAATAAATGCAAAAATATGACTGTGTGTTTTACATTTTTGTATTGAGTGTGTTTCAGCAGTGACTGATACAAGTTACCAAATGAAACTATGCTATATTCAGGTGACAGAATTATAAAAATACTCTTGATGCTGCTGCAGGGTATACTGTGTTACTGCAGTGACAATTTCTAATTATAAATTCCACTTTACAGCTGGCTGTTTGTCCCTTTTAAAATACTTGAAAGGCATAAAATTTTCACCTATTATACAGGCAGTTATTAGTTTTTTTCCCCCTGTATTTTTTGTGGGTTTTTTTTTTTTTTTTTAAGGCTGAAGATTTAAAGACATTAATCTGTGATGCATTCTTAGTGCTTTGGGGGAAAATGGCAAATTTTTATTTACAGAGGTTGTTACTGATAATGCACATTACCTTTCTGGGGATAAATATTTCATAAGGAGTTTTAGTGCACAGACTTGTGTACATGAACAACAAGCACACAGGACATGATGGACTGGAATGCCTCTGAAAGAGCTGTCATAGTCCATTGTGTCAATCTAAAGCTGGGATGTGCTTGAACAGACTTTAAAATTCTTGGTGTTGGTTCTGGTGACATTTTGTTTGTGGTGTGAATAATACAGGTAAGGAAAGCAGAGATTATAGAGCTTTGATACGTGATCAGAAATAGCTCGCTGGTTGGAACTGGTTTCCATAATATGCCACATAAATCATGAATTGTTCACTTGACTTTCAATGACCAATACTCTCCTTAAAGCCAGGGTAACTGAGCTTTCAGAACATGACCCATGATGGTTTATAAGACAGATCCAAGAGGTCTCTAACTGCATATGAATTTAATAGTTCGAATGTTTGTATTACAGCTAAAGAGACAAGATGAAATACTCATAGTGACATAAATTTCTCTTTATAGGGAAAGATGGAGGAAACATCTTTCTCTGCTGTTAGAAACCTGAATTTCTCCCATGGAAGCCTTATTTTTCTTTGCCTATTATTTTAAGGAGGTACTTTTCCTGTGTTTGGTAGTAACAGTAAAGAGAGAGATGCTTTGTGTTACAGCTCCACAGGTTTTTTTCAAGTTGCTTGACCTAATAGGAGTTTTCTATCATCAAATTCTATAGGCAGACTACAGATCCACCTTCTACTCATGGCACCAGATTTGAAAAGCTTCCTTCCGTCTAATGCATACATGAAGGAATTAGCTACAGTTTACCTAAAAATTGAGTCAAGTCACAAATTTACAGGGTCTTCTAGAAGATGTATAAATTGGTGTCTCACCACTCAAGTACCCCACTTAATTTCACTTCTTCGAAAAAGGCCATAAGGTGTGCAGTGCTTAGTGATCTATACCAGTATGTTATTTTATTTCCAGAAATAAAATGGTTACTAATGCGTTTTTATGGGTGGCTGTAAAATGTCACTTACAAAAAATAAGACAGTGAGGCAGGCAAATTTATGCTCTGCTCCTTGAACTTTTGAGAAGAATAGTTGGGTATATTGCTATGTAGAAGCTCATTGCAATAATCCAATCTGGTTGTGACAAAGAACTAACACAATTGGAGGGAGAGACAGATCTAAAAGAAAATCTGCATTTTCTTATAACAAAAATTTTAGCTAGCATTGGATTCTGGACCTAACTACATGATTTATCTTGCTGGAAACAATAAAACCAGTAAATCTTTAAGACCCTTTGGCTATGAATCGTTGTAACAAAAAGATGTAATTCCTACTATCTCCCCCTGTGCCATCAATACGTCACTTTTCTTAGGATAAATGCATCACTTTCATTTCAAAGTGAGCTTTAGCCAGAGTGTTCTATAACCTTAGATTTAGGCTAAACACAAGGGAAATGCAAGCCTATAGTATTATCTGTGTCTAACACGTTGGACTAAGTGTCACAGCTAGCTATTAGCAAAGCAAATTAAAAGACCTACTTCAAGGCAAGAAAGGTCAGAAACAAAAGTTGGGAAGTTCACAGAGGAACCAACAACAGATAAACACCAGCCCAACTTTTGCTGTCTAGAGAAAAATCAAGTGGTATTTCTTACATTTTCCTCAGTGTGTAGCATGACTAAAGTATCAGAGAATAAGTCACAGAAAAAAAATCTAAAATATTCTTGAAGATGAGTTTGTCCTGCCACATCACAAAAGAATAGGCATAGCTAATTAGATAAGTATTCTGATCACTGAACCCAAATCTCTAATTAGGGGAACCAGGAGATGCTCGGTAAGATCTTAGCTTGAGATGATTCAGATGTTACCCAAGATGTTAGCCCAAGATGATTAAACAGAAGAGACAATGACAAAACAAGTAATGCAACCTGTGATTACAAAATATTCTACTCATTTCAACACAAAAAAGTATCCTGTGGGAAAACGTGTATGGCTTGGCCTCTACCAGGGGCTGGAGGAGGTGGGCAAATTCAGTTTTGAAGGATACATGAGTGCAGAGTGCATCAGATCTTTTCAACAAAATATGAATGCATAAATACATGAACATTACATTTTTGGTACTTTTAACTGTATTTGTAGCTACCAAAATTATGTTACTGAAAGTAAGTTCCTCCCTTTACATTTCAGGAATGATCTTTCCAGGACTATCACAAAGTACAGCTGTTTTCTCCTGGTTGCCATTACACTTTTTCACATTTCACGTCTGTTCTGAGCATGTGTCTAAATCAAGTTTGAGAGCTTTTCCATATACACAACATCCTCACATTCTGAAGATACGTAAAAGTTATGTATGGCTACTGTCTTTTGACCAATCTTTTCAACATGTGCCATGCAGTAATTGGAAAACAAATACAAGATTGTTGTCTACTAGCAGGGCAAATAAAATCTTGGACTATATTTAAAATCTCATCTTTGAATGATCTTCTGCACCAGGTGTAAGCAATTACTTTGATCTAGCTTTTATTTATGAACCTAATGTAGCTTAACTTTAAACAAGAATATTTTCATGTAAATAATCACTGCATACAATAAATTTTTCACAGCTATTGCAATAATCAACCTTTCCCATTGCTTCTTTTGCCAGTTTCACTCTAACCTTTCTGTATGGCTTAGAAAGTGAAAGTATTTACTTACCCATGGTTTTGAGCACAACCATTTTCTACAAACATGAACTGAGATAGAACTGCTTTCTATCCTTTTAAAATGTAGCACTGTAATGGCTTTTTTAGGTCTATTTATCTTTGGAGTCTGAAAATGTTGAGTTTTCATTTTGTCAAAGGCATCTGTAGAACAAAATTGGCTAAAAATATGTTTTATGTTACAGCAGAGTGAAGCCATGAATCACATGGTAACACATTAGAGTGACTAGTATCAAAGGAGCCCATGGGGAATTTAGGAAAAGGTAGTTAAGCAATTAATGAAGATATTTAAAATCCTAATATGGCAGAGACAGCTTTGAAGGCAGCAAGGGATTAATATTTATTTAATAGATCATCAGATGCTGTGCCAAAAAAGAAATATAACAGAAGCTACCCTACTCTGAATACAAACATGCACAATTTGGAGAATATTTTGCGGCAGCAGTGACATCAGTACATCATACTTTGTCATGATAGCTGAGAAAAATATCTTGCCTTAAAGAGAAAATTACCTTTACTGCTTTTGACTATTTTGGCTGAAAATTACTTCAATGATCCAAACTGTCACAACACATTGACTGTAATCTTCAAAGAGAAAGGAACATACTGCTACTTAACAGAGGTGATATGGGTTAGTTATATGATTGACAGCAGAAAACTGTAACATCTCTGTAATATTTTATAGGGTTTGATATGACTATCACCTGCATGTAGGAACGGAACTTTCCAGTTTCCGGAATTGCTGGTCATGTTGGATGGGTAAACTCCATTTAGATCAAATTTTATTTCTCAGCAATGGTCAAACTTCTATGTTTATTATGATTATCAGAAGCTGTTTGCAACTGGCCTTGCCTGGCATTGTCTCTGAGATGCACTGTGTTAGGAGTGTGAAAGATTGCTGCAAAGTTCCATTATTTCTTTTTGCAGAAAACCTGGAATTCATAAGGAGCTCATCTTCTTTAGCTGTACTTTAGTTTTCCAGAACACGGATGTATTGCCATCCTTCACAGTTAAAGTATTAAGGAGGCTGCTGAGGAGGGTCATGAACAAAAGTACTATTAATGTATTTGTTTCTTCAGACACAAGAGGTGGGGTTGCCTTATGTTCCCAGCTCCAAGGAAAAATAAAATTGTGTCTAAAAGCTGGCTTGTCTTAAATCAGTTAAAATAGAAGAGAACTAAGAGGTGACAACTGTTCCCATGGTCAAAGTTCAGGGAGTTTTACATGTAGAGGTACAAAGATGGAAAAAATACAGTCAGTATTTACACTGTTATCAGACACCCACACACGGAGAAGATGAAAGGCTGCAATGAGTGCAGTAGTACAGAGAGACTGAATCTATTCCATAGCTGACATTATTTCTTTTATTATTTTTCAATAGAAATTATACAAGTGTAGAATGCAGAATTCATCTAAAAACATCATGAGAGCTATTCTTTACAGTTGATTTGGTATCACAGAGGAATAAACTGAAATCAGGAGCAAAGGATGGAAAGCTGAGAGTCAACAGTTCTCACTGGACCATCAATCTGTGCAATAATGATGAGGCAAATGTGATTTTTGTTAACTTCTGCTCAGTATGTAACAGTTTTTTTTTACTCCAGCTGATTTCTTTTAGACCTTGTCTCTATTACAGCCATTGTTAAATCCTAAGCAAGCTTTGGTTTTGACATGTTGATTTAAGGAGAATTTTTCAAGAAACAGTTAATGATGACATGTTTTATAAGCTGACTTTGACTGTGCATTGCTGACAAAGTAGCTTTGCATGTATCATTCTATGTTGACAGTCTAAAATTTATTGATAAAGATAATGCATTTATAACAAGGTGAATTTAGTAACTACCAACATATATCCCTTTTAGAATCATATGCTAATGAAAAAGATGCTCTAATAATTAGGGCATGAGCCCGTTGAATACAACACCTTCCAATTAGCACTCCCCAGCTTGAATACTACCATTAACATTAAACAACAAAAACCAAAATGGGTATCAATTCACATAATAGAAATTAATTGATGAAGTTGGAGGGTGTGATTATTTGTGATTACTTTACAGTCATGCACTGAATGTAGGAGAACCCCAGTTAGTAGTTAATCTCTAGCTACCTCTTTGAAGATAATGAAATTGGCTTCCTACTGATGATTATTCATTAACAATTAATTCTTTCTTGGTGATCTGCTTCATTTTCAGCTTCTCACCACAAACATGCAATGGAATAATTACAAGTGGAAATGAAAAAGCAATTAGTGGCAGATAATGCCAACATCTGATTAAAACACAGTAGAACAGATTAGCCATTCGGTAACTGCAACTTTGCTGCCTTCAGCAGGGAGATGTAAGTTACCCAGCAATATTACAGTTCAAGCTGTGTTTCCCTTTTATTGCTTCCCTTACATCGTCGTCTGCCACATTAAATGTTTGCTTTTATTCTTGGGGGCATTGACTTGTTGTAAGTAATTTTTAAAGATTAAGTATTATTTGAGATGATTTGTCATCCTTCATGTTGAGACCCTTTGTCGAGAAAGAAGGGAAAAAGTACTTAAGCCAAGTCATTTGGTGCACTTACAAGCACATGTAATAGTTTTTGCTTGTTTTTTTGTTTGTTTTTATTTGAGGAAGGATGACTGAAGATTTGATAAAGTGAAGTTTGTAGAGACAAAGATCCTGGAATTTATTTGCACCTCCCCCAGACAGTATTTTCTCTTAAACCAGAGAATACAACAAATATCTTCTTTTGTAGCAGATGGTAGTTGCCTTTACTGTCGCAAGCTTAGCTTGATTTTGAAACAGGTATTGTGATGCTGCTGGGTCTCTAGATCACCACCACTGAAATTAATAAATATATATTATGGCCTTTTAAAATTGTGGATGATTCACATCATGCAGTACCCACAATATCTTAGTTACCAAACAGTTGCCTAGCAAAAAATCCAACTAAGCACATAAATGGTTTCCAAGAAACCTACAAAGTTGATAGGGGATCTGAGAACTGAACCTAGAGCTCCACTTGTGTACACAAACCACGGGAACTGAAAGGCAAAATCTCGACCCGGTCTAGAACATCAGGCCATGTTCTTGCATTGCAAAACCTTCAGCATGGCAACTTCCCATTCCTAAACAGAGATCATGGGGCCATTCTCTGGACTATGTTTACAAAAAGGGTTACTTTTCAAATGCTGATTAACGAAGTGATTGCTATATAAGTTGCTATAACCTGAGAATTTTGCAGTTCTGTTTTAGATAAGAGAGTTCACAAACAGGTGCATAAAAGAGCTGACACAACGGGCACAAAGATGTGTCAGTGGCAGGAATTTCATAAACTTCTCGGTCAGAAAATGATCAACAACATGGAACTACAGGTTATTTTTGTTTTCAGTGTAGAATTAGCACAGTATGGTAAGAGGATAGCCTTTCAGCCACTGTTGCTATAGCAGGTTTTGTATTCTCTCTCTCATTTTGCAATTTCCTCTCATTTTTTAACAAGTCCTGGCAAAACCTTTGTAAAGGCATGCCTTCTGTCTTGACTTCCCTCTTCTCCTTTAATTTTTTATTCTGTTTGCTCCCTGTAGAAGCTTTATTTTTACCATATCATTGGTTCTTGCAAGTTCTTCTCTTTCTGTCTAGTTTCTTCAGTTTTCTCCTTTGCTTGTCTTATTCCAGATCTTTCCTTCAGTATTTCCTCTAGCAGGTGAAAGAATACTTTTGTTGGTTTTATTTTCAGTGAACCAATTATTAAAAAACTGTTTGTCCTCTCCCCATTTTCTACATTTCTAAATTATCTGTGTGAACTTTTCACATACATTTTCTCGTATTCTCCTGGGGATAATGGCTCTGAATTATTGAAACTGTGCTCATAGTTTTTAAGGTACCTCTCTCAGTCAGAGCAGAGATATCATGCTTTTATGCAACTCATTTCTTATCCTACACCTTTGCTGTGGAAAGAAGTCATCAGCAGGGAAAATTTTCACAGCACTGAACTTTTTACCAGTTAGCAGCCACAACAACTCCATCCTATCAGTTACACAGACTTTTATCTGTCTATATGACCAATAAAGAATTAGAATGTTAAATATGTGAGATGAATTAGAAAGCAGCAGCAATATAATTCCCTGCAAAACAGCAGTAATTTTTAGTCCAGAGGAAACTTTCATTTTGCCTTCTTTTGATACTAACAGCAAATACTGATCTGAAAAACCCACAGTAAAGGACTCTAACCAAATGTTCTAAACACATATTTAGTGGAGTGTGATCCAATCAGACTAATCAGCCAAATGTCTCAAGGGAATAACTGAGGGTGTTGCCATATTACCATGTTTTTCCCACTTGGTAAACTTCTCCTTTTTGAGAAGACTTTCCCTTGCTGCTGAAAGAGATTGACAAATTCCACATAAAATGTCAGGGGAATCCTGGTGGCATTGCACTCATTTGTGAAGCTCTTTTTTAGCACAACTTCCAATTATAGAGCTATGTCTTGCACTAAGTTGATAAATGTAGGGGTTTTTGGTAAGAAAAAAATAATTTTTTTTGGTAAGCTTTTTTGTCAGTTGACTTATCCCTTGACAGAAGGTTCTGCAGCCAGTGCTTGGAGATTTGAATCAATCATATTCAAATGCAAAAAGAGAAAAAAAATATTAGGAATTTCAGTGGTTTTGTGCCAGCTAGTTCTGACTGGCTGAATCTGTGCTCTGTATACTACAATTTTGTTACTAATACTGGAAAATAAGTTTCAGGCCAAAAGTTCATTCCTAAGGAAGCTCTTGAATGGTTTTAATGTTTCACTTAAGATATCAAATATAACATTTGTACCACAGAAGTTAAGTTAAAAACGCACAGTAGTAGTGGCCATTTCATTTGCAATTGCCAATAAAAGAGAGTCCTCAATTTCTAGAAAATGTTTGTTGATGTTTTATCATATGTTGCATTGTTTTTTTCTCCTTTCATTTTGAAGTTAGTAATTAGAACTTGTATTAATGTAGTACATTTACTCATCAATCCTGTACTATTTAAGTTATTAGTTAGTTTAATGAATTAATTAAAAATAATCTTAGTAATTGACAAGAATTTATCCACAGGCCTTCCCAAGCTTCATGAGCTGAGTGTGTGATCCTGCATAGTGTAGCAGCAGCACCACCCACATGGTATTTGTAGTACTGTATAGGAAGTCAACATCACATTCAGAGTGAGAAGGCACATTTCCCACATTAGCTAGCCTACCACCATAAATCTATTTTTTCTTTATTGCACCAACACATTCAGAGATAATATTACATGTTTTCCCCACACTGGTTTGTCCCGTATGTGACTGGACATGTGGTTAGCCAGGTCATCAACATTTGAGTTTCACGGGTTGGGCTGCTAATCACTTGCAAGATTTATAACCTGTTTTAGACATGAAAGCTTTTACAGCAAATTTTTATCAGCCGTCTTACAGGAAGTATGGCTAGATAATAGGCAGATGACTGTCTCATTTCTGAATTAGCAAAAACATTACCTGATCTTTCTGCTGCCTTGGGCAATTCAAGATTACCTTGCTACTGAATTGCTCTTGTCTTTCCTAAGAGGTTTTGGAAAGCAAGACTTTTTTTTTTTTTTTTTAAGTTAGAAACTATTGCATGGAGCCAGGGGGTAGAAAGTACACAGTGCTGACAGGTCTGTGGTAATTGTTGAGTACAGACTTTAGGTCACACAGATGAAACTGGGACTGGTACCTACAGGTAATAAACAGTCAAAAGCAAGAGTACCAGCAATAAACATTGAAATATTCAGAAAAACAAGGGGTTTCATTTTTGTTTAATTGGCAAAGGATTATGAAGCGCATTCCCCCAAATAATTTTCTCGTTATCCTCAGCCACTCAGAGATTCTGCAGTAAGTAGTACCGATACTTTCCTTGTGTTCTGTCTTGCATCATGATCAGCAGATTTCATCAAGTCTTAAAGATGATAAGTTTTGGGCCTAGTTCAAAGTCTGTCTACATATGTAGTTTATATTATTCTTAGCTGAAGCTGTTCTTGTTGTGTGATACTCACAGCAGTCCACACTCATTCTTTTTTTTTCTATGAGCATAGGGTGATGGATTCAGAAGAGCAGAGGCAGACTGTTTCAGAATGTGTTGGTTCCTTTCTTCAGGCTTCTTCAGCTTTCTTCAGAGAAACTTCTCATTCCATTGCTATCATAAAAAACATAAAAGGCATCACCTCCCAGGCAGCCACTCATTTATTGTCCAAAGTCATATTTGACTCTCACCTCCTACTAATTCTTCACTTTAAATTGTGACTGTAATGGTTTTCCTCCCCCTATGCCTACTTGAATTGTCAGACCATATTAGTCATCATTTTGACTTCTCTGCCAACCTTTCCTTCACCTTCATGTTAGAAACAATCTTTTCTATTTTGACTTCTAATGCTTAAAACTTGAATGACAGCTTAAATCTTCTTCAGAACACATAAGCAGAACAGAGAGAAGTTTAGATTACTTAGAGAGAGATGTTGTGGTGAAGACTGGAAAGAGCAGAAGAACAAAGCTATGGATTAACATGCTGCCTTAGAACCACCATGGCAAACTACTGGTTCTAACCCTTCGGTGTCAAAACGTTGTTTAATAAGATCACTAAAATCCATAATACAACCATTTTACTGCTTCAAAGACTGTTACTGGCTTTGTGTGCTAGATACTTTACTTACCTTTAAAGTTCACTCCAGATGTCTATGGTACTACCCAAACCACTGTGTATTGATAGAGAAGTGTACGGGTAACTGCCCCATTAAGAATGTTAATCTGAAATGTAAAATATCCTTGGACATCCCGGTTAAAGTAATTTGCTCTTACTATCTCACAGCTTACTTAAATTCACTGAATCTTTTTCCTTTTCTCACAAGACATCATCTCCATTTAAGTGATGAATATCTTTTCTTCTATTAAAGATTCACTACAGTTTCAAGCTTGCAGAATAAATCAGCACCTGAAATCCTCAAATCCTTAGATTAGTGTTGGAGAGACATTTGTGGTTAGTTCAATAAACTAAGATAAAAAAAAAAAATACACATCGCTTTAAGCGTCAACCTAGTTTCTCCTTTGTGAAACCTTGCAGTAATAATGTAATATTTTTTATATTTCAAGAATTTGAACTAGATCACAGAAAAAAAAAAGAACCATTTTGTGTATCTATTGAGTTTGCTAAATGCAAACAAACAAAAACAAACACAAAATCAAAACACAAACCAACCCCACCCTAAAGCAAAGCCCACAGCTCTTCAGCTCTGCAGAAGTACGGATGTATGTACGGCTGCAAAAGGGAATGTATTCTGGAGCTCTGTGTGCTGTGCAGAGCCTCTTTGCTGTCCTTCTCTTCCATTTCTTCCAGTGAAGGAGAAAGTTCTTCCTTCTACTGTGTAGACACTGCCTCTGCTTTTTTTACTATTGAGGTGGGGGTTATGCACAGCAAAACATGTTTTCTCATTTTCTTTTTTTTACTGAATCCCAATCTGGGCTTCTAGGGTAAAGTTTTCACAGGTGCCAGGTGACAATAGCAATCAAAATGGATACCTCTAGTCAGTAAGGAAAACTGAGATCTATGACAGTTCTGTGAATGGATATTCAGCCTTATTGTTCTCCTGCAAGAGGGAGGTAGAGGGTGTTGTGTTGGGGTCCCAGAGAAACTAAGCAAGTTTTTAAAAATAGGAACAAATGGGGAAAGAACCCAAAATTCTTTCAATAATTTTGTTCAGTGTTTTCAGGCACTGCTGGCTACCTAAACAGTTCTGCTGTATGTAGTTTACCAGCTACTAGCACACAGAGAAGTACAGAACTCAGCAGGGACAAATTTCCTAAGTCCATACCTAGTAACATGAAAATGTTCAAAGTCTTGAAAAGACTTTCACAGCCTCTGCTAATCTCCGCACTGCTCCTAAGTCAGTGACAGAGCAAGCTTGTTTAAATGATAAGATGGCATCATCTACATCAGACACTTAGAGCTCTCGTCTTCTGTGGGAATTAGTGTCACACAATCGATGCCATGCTCATCCACGAGCTGTTTGATCCATAGGCAGTAACAAACCAAACTGAACTCCACCCAAAACCCCATCACTCTAATATGCGTACCCGCAGGGAAGGTAACAAACCTAATGTCTTTGATTTGTAAAATTGTTGTGGTTAGCACCTACTTACTAAACATTGTTACAAACACTTACTGTTTGCAGTTAAGATGAAAACAGGTACTGAAGTGCCTTGAAGTTAAATTGAAGGTGGAAAGGCTCACATTGAGCTATTTTCTAGCTTTGCTAGTACAGAGTGAATGACAATATATAATATAATATATTCATTTCAGAAAATCTGAATTCTCCCAAAAGGAAATATATACCTTCTTTTGTTGAAGTAGTAGAAGTAGAACTATATAGTTCTCTTTTATTCATACAGTGTGTGGTGGTTGGTATTAGGTAAAATGATTGCACTCTATTCCTACAGTCATGACCTACCCAATTTATACTGTGCAGATTCTAACTTAAAAAAAATAAAAACAATATTCACTTTCTTAAGAAGTGCCAGCTTAGGTTTTCTAATACACAATGTGGAATAATTCACATGCTAGCATGTGGGGTTTTTGCCCTTGCCTCTGCACAGTCTGCAAGTCAGGATACAGTAATATGATATTATTTTAATTTAGTTATTGACTCAGAAGATCAGGGTGAGGGGTGAAGAAAACACTTCTTACTATACAGGAAGTGAGATCCAGATCCTCATTAGAGTATATTATATAATAGATTTGTTCATACATATGCTGTTTACCCTCAGAAGAAATTGGTCAGCTTTTGCTGAGACCACAGAACAGTATCAGCTTCCCGAATTCCAGTCTATCTATTTTCCTAGTGTTCAGCTCCTAGACTTGTTTCCAGGGGCTGCTGCTGGACTGCAAGAAGTTCTTCATCAAAACCTAAAGTCTCACACAAAGGAAACATCTCAGCAGCTGACTGAGTCTAAAAAGGATTGAAAATAACTCAGGAGAATAACAGGAAGCAGTTCTAAACTCTAAATACTGGTCTGCTGAAAGCTTACCTTAATTCACCCTATATTTACAGTAGACTATGGTCATATTCCTCTCGTAGTGTTTATTTAAAAGAATTTTTGTACCCTACAAAAGACTTTTAGGCTACATTGTGAGACAGACTTTTTTTCTATTTCTACAAGCAAATGTGAGATTTCACAGCTCTTTTATCACATTACAAAAGTCCCCCCCATGCTGTGCATCGTGATCATGCAGACACAAGGAAATGAAGCTTACCAGGTTACCCAAGCACAGCTGAAGGAACAGAGTGTACTAAAAATACATGTACAATGCATGTAAAAATACTCTACAGTTACATATGTGCACATGATATTATGTTGTTTTGCAAGATGGAAAACAAAAAATCTTAACACCAAATGAAAACAATGAAAATGAAATGGCAACAACAGCAGATGTCAAAGCAAATAATCTAATTAAGATGATTTCATCACCCGTTTTAAAAGACATTTAAAAAGGCAATATAGTATTAAGTCACCAGAAGAAGCATTGATTATGGTTTCATATACAGGCACAATAACACTCTAGCTGAAGCTGCTCTTTGAAGTGTGAAAACAAATGATACTTTCAAAACTGTATTTTTTTTATCCAGCTGTGCTTCACATCCTGCCAAGAAAAAGTATACATATTAAAAAACTCTTAAGAACTACAACGCACAACCAGGAGATTACAATTAAAACTAACACAAGTTGTGCCTGGTTCAAGACTGCAGACTTCCATGAAGCATGGAGAATAGCTTCATTCAGACAGTGGGAAGAACTGTCAGACGATTTTGCAAACACTGGGAACTTCTTTTCACCTTCTATTCTTTGCTTGGGGAGGCAAAGTTCTGCCTCTGAAAAAAACTGAATCAAAAGCCAGAATGAAGACACCGCCGTGTGATCAAATGCAGAACTTTGTCCTGCTCCCTTAGAATGGTGTTAGTATAAACTACCTTCCCCTCCTCTTACATTTGTTCTTCCTTTCAGTTACACTGTAGGGTGCAGTATGGGGTTTTTATTGTTCAGTGTCATTCTTACAGTAAAACATTTAGTGTGTGAGAAGTGCATGGGCTGCCTCCTTATCACCACATCATGCATATGCAGCTTTTCCTTTCACTGGCATATATAGAAGAAGCACACTTGCCTTCGTGCCACTTGTTGAATTTTTATTCCCAGCTCTTACCTTCTT
Source organism: Dasyornis broadbenti (assembly GCA_013397935.1). Taxonomy (NCBI): domain Eukaryota; kingdom Metazoa; phylum Chordata; class Aves; order Passeriformes; family Dasyornithidae; genus Dasyornis; species Dasyornis broadbenti. Next base: position 1,216,039 of record VZRN01001711.1, read on the forward strand.
TATTTTAAAATGGTTGCTGGATAAAATAGTACATATTAATTTTTAAAAAATTGTCATATATATACCTCCATTGTCTTCTACCTATTCTCTGCAAGATCCATTTCATGCTGGGCTTCATACTGAGCAGTTTCACTTCTGAAAGGTCTTTGATTCCTCTTAGTTTTTTCTGCTTATCATAATTGCTTCTGTAGGAATGTATCTTTACTACTTTTAAAGCAGTCTGCAAAAGCATGTTATGCTTTTGAAGAAAATTTTTATTGTGAATATTACATTAAAGGGTAATATTTCTCAGTGTTGTTTTTTCTCTTTTAACCATCTTCATGCCTGTTTATCTTTGTTACTTTTCCTTTTATTTAAATTCTGCTTCCTCAAAGCAGGGCATTACAACCTCATCCCTTTGGCAGAACTCTTTCTATCACTAGTGTCATTCCTAGAGATTTCAGACGGAGGTTTTCCCTCTCATCTTGGCCCCAGTGATAGACTACCAGCACAGAAGGTGTTTTTTTTTCCTTTGCAGAGCAGTTAGTCATGGCATGAGCAAGTAAACAGGCTCTTCCTAACACCCTCTGTAGGCAGTAGCTTGCGAGCAGTGCTGCAGAAGAGCAGGGACAGAATTAGCCTAACTAGCTGAGACAATTAAAGAAGTGCAATGCCTAGTGCAATAAAATAAAGTGGCACTTCAGGAACAGAATTTCTTTTTCAAAGATGACATTCTTGACCATAAAAGTCTCCTGTAAGAAGCTCAGTTGAGCTTTAAAATGGGTTTGCCACATGGTCAGGGCTCATTTGCATGTTTTGGTATGGATGTTTTCAAGATGGAAATAAAACCATCTTGAGAAAGTTTATATTTATCCCTCTTCCTTCCTGAATCAGTTCAGCGGCAATTCCATTAAGCAGTAAAAAACCTTGACTGGAAAGACACTAAAATGATGTTGCAAAAGGGGATGTTACTTAAAAGTATTACTAATGTCAATTATTTTTGGAGGTTACCTCAGCAACAATGTGGAACAAAGAAGCAAATTCTGACCACGTTAGAGCTCAAGCCAAATGTTTCCTCTTTTACAGACAAATAGTTCATTTGACAGTGCCACTTTCGTTGACACTACAGAAAACTTTTTTAAGTGCATGAAGGTAATCCCAAGACTCAAAAAGGCTGGCAAATCTGAAAACCTGCTGTAAACTAGAAAATCTTACAGAGGGAAGTTCTCAGAGCAACATCACCCTTCTTTTGGTCAGGTGACCAGATTTTTCCAGAGAAAAGAAACTCTAAAACTATTCTTATTTTCAGCAACAGGGAAATCAAACATCCAGCAAACCCTCACAGTGCTGAGAATGAGAAGGATATTACAACTGTTATAAATACTTGAATTTGTGTTTAAGGCTGCCATTGTTCCAGTCACCATTAAAAAAAATCAATAACTCATTGTTTTGTCATTAAAAACAAATGTGTTGATGAAAGGTCAAGATATACTATTTCCTTCAAAATACAGCAGAGGCAAGAAATACCTGCATATACAAATAGTCTAAATCAATTCATTTGAAACTGTGACATCAAAAGTACTAAATATTTATACCAGATGGAGGGAAAGAAATTGTGACCGGGGGCTTGAACACGATAGATGTCTTGTGGCAGACTGTCACAGCTGCAAGGCAGAGCTTCTTTTCTGACTAACTGCTCCCTTGCATTTTTCAATTGATTAATGAAAGCTAGTCTACAGTAGAAAAATGTAAGAGCCAGCCACTGTGCCTGCCATCTATTGTGAGTGGATATTTTGTTGTCTTGGTACACAGCAGTGGTGGATGGCTTCTTACAGAGAGGGAGAATCCTTGCCTAAAACTGATTCTTGGTGGAAGTTGATATGGGAGCTTCCTAGCTTGGGAGTAAAGTTAAACTCTGTCTCTACTACCATAAGAAAGTATGCTAGCAACATCCCTAGCGGCAGTTAATGTTTCAGAAAAGAAAAATTCAGCTGCAACTACTTGAATTGAAATATTGAGAAAACATTTATTTTCAGATAGGCAGGGTTTTTCTTTTTTTCTTCTTCATAAGGACATTTCAACCAGACCCTGTCATTTATGTTAAAACTCAAATTTTCATATGAAAATCCAATTTTTTCATCCAAAAATTATGTATGTATTTCTTGAACAAACAGACACACCTGTTACAGAAATATTAATTAATCCTATATCTTCATTGGATAAATGTTGTTCCATTAATTTTCAGCTGGAGTCATTAAGATGGAGTTTCTGGACAACACTACTAATTCTTGTTTAAAGGGATTATGAGGTGACATCACAAAAATGAAACCCCTTAAAATTACTAAAATCTTTGATTTTTTTAGCATATTTCTCACACAACCTGGCCTATGAACCTCTAGATTGTCTAACTGCAAGTTGATACAAGCCACCTTTGTACAGATTTGAATAATCCAGCAAAGCAGAACTGTTGCAGTGTAACTTTCAGTGCTGGTCTGAAAGCCAAGAGGGTGAAACTCATCCCCTGGGCTCAGTCCTTCACAAAAGTCACAAAGAGAGTGACGTTTTATAGACCTTTGATTATATTCCAGCTTGATCACAGGACTGGTCTGCTCATGAATTTACAGCCAGACATAGGAATGTCCTCATTAATTGTGACATCTCCCTGGCTGACTTGGACAGTAGTTGGGTAGTGTCTTTGGTGGGTCCTACAGCACCTGGAATTTATGCTCCATTGAAGACCTGAAGCTAAGTGCAAAATAAGGGCAAGATGTTAGAAGAGGAAAAGCTAGTCTGAAAAGTGAAGAGGTAATGTGTTAAACCTCCTTTTAAATTTAGTGTTGAAGGAGGTATTTGTGGTCTGTGGTGAAAAGTGTTTTGGGGTTCTGTGCTCTTTTAGCAATATTTTTCCCTTTATGAACATGTGACAGTCAAAGCCCTGTATATTTGTTGCAGAAGAGGTAGAAAGCTATAAGCCCTACGATTTCCTTTCTTAAAGAGCTGGCATTTGTGTGATTTTATCTGATGGAGGCAGAAGAATAGGGTCAGTCTACTGTTAAGGCGCTTGAGGCGTTACTGCAAAGGTCAAAAGAAAGTCTGTTTTCCTTTTTGCTCACATATGTGTGAAGCTGGCTCCCATATACTGTGCTGTTAGAGTATTTTTAACATCTTTCACTCAGAAATACAAAGCGCTGTTGCCTGTTTACTCTCTTTGTGTAAGATTACATGGAGGTGAGCTTTGCTTTCGCTGTTAGCTAACCATAGATGGGCTGTGGTTAACATCATGCCACACCTCAGCCAAAAGGTGTTGTTAACAGGGAGACTGTTTTGCCATGGGCTTGTGATTTGCTTCCAGTTGCTTGCAGCTCTGGCAGAGTACACATGGTCAGAAAAACTACAGCAAATAGGTGAAGAAGAAAATGTTGCAAGGATCATCCGCAGCTACAAGGCAAATGAGCTGGAAGATATCTATGCCATGCCCCAAGCTGCTGGCAGACTTGGGCCTTCTCACAGGCCTCAGGAGCTACTGCATCTCTCATCCAGCTCTGTGGATCTTTTCTTTAAAGAGACAATCTGGCACCAGAGTTGCAGAATTAGAAAACCAAGCCAATCTGCCTCACATATTTAAGACAATGTATCTGAATTTGATTTGCATAATTTACATTTTTCTCACTCCTTCCTCTTCTACCTATCTCTTCTGGCTCAAATAAACCTATAAACTGTGGAGAAAAAACTGTGAAGAAAAAACTGCATGTTGATAGCCAGTCAGCCTGAGTACTCTAGGACCTGATGTGGGATGACTGACATGTGAGAGGCATGGAAGAGATGCTGACCCTTTTTGTAGTCTCTTTGGCTTTCACAGAGGTAGTGAGTACTTGAGCAGTAGAACTTTAGAAGGCTCAGGATTAGAACTGGATAAAGAGTAAATGTTCAAAATCTGGCCCAACATCACATGAATTACCCATGTCCTTCACCTTGAAACTGTAAGACTTCCCATAAAATTTACATAAATATCAGCAGAAAGTCTACTTCAGGTTGAATTTCACAGCATATACTCAAGTTCTCATCTATGTGGATAAAAAAAATTACTATTCCTTAAACTGCACTGTTGCCAAACTGAATGAAACACCTTCATTCCCCACTTTTTGGACAACAGCAATTGGACAATCATCTTTAAGCCTTAAGTATTTCATAATTTTCCCATAAACTTTCAATCTGATTTAGATTCAGTTCTTGCCTTTGCAGTTTGGCACGTTAAAACTGAAAACATTCTCACTAAAATTCTGAGATGAAAGTGATGCCTGGCAAATTTGCTTATTGTGGAAGAAGTAAAGCTTGAAATAAAAATTTCTGTGGAATTCACCTGGAAATGAAGTTATCTTCCCCAGGGTATAAAACACTTGTTTACTGCTTCAAGTGCACACTTCATTTATTTTATTGTCTCTATCACAAGAAATACATAGCAACAAAACAAACCAACCTGTAATGCTCAAGTAAAAACAAATTCATCAAACATAAATATTTTCAAAACAAGTAACTCTACAAAATATACACCTCCCCCTAGTGAGAATATGGGAGAAGAAAGTGAACTAAGAGATGTTATACACATCCGTGAATGTTTTCCTACAAGTGACTTCTATCACAACAAATTAGCACCACTGAGAAGAGCTGCTAAACAGCTGCAGATCTTTAAATCCATTGATTAATTTTTAGGTGTATGTGACCTCTCAGAGTGCTAGACTCCAGACATAGTACAGTGCTTCCTCAAAGAATGTATTAGTAGATCAACTACAACCTCAGGAATATTCAGCTTACATTTCTTCAAAACTTTCTAAACCCAGAAAAAATAGTCAATCAGTTATGTCTAGCACTAAAATAACAGGCATTGTTTTCACCTCAGAAACCATTTCTTGATTTTAGTGTTAAAAAAGTCCCATTTCTTTAAAGGTGTCCCTACTTTCCTTATTCAATGACAGCCAAATGCCCCATTTCTCTCAGCACAGTTACCCAGTTTGTCTTTGCAATGCCAATGTCCATTATCTCAATTCAAAGCACTTGAAACACACTGTACCTATTCAGAAAAGCAATTTACAAAATCAGATAAATAAAAAGCCTCAGCCTGAGGCTGGAGGTAAACTCTGCTATCATAGGGTACAAGTCAACTTTATGGTTATACTAAATCAAAAGCCATTTCAAAGGTGGCACTGTGGTCTCCAGTGTGCAGTTGCAGAGGTGGAGACGATCACTGCATGCACGCTCTGCCCTGCAAGGAGGAGAAGGTGGGAGTGCTTGCTTTGCTTATCCTTTGGGTCGCTGCAACAAGGTAGAATCAGATAAGTTTATAGCACAGGGCAGGCACCAAATACTGACACAATGACAGCACAGTGTGACACAGAAATAAACCTGTGGGTGGTCCTAAACCACTGCGACTATCTCACACTATTTCTTCCCTAGTTAGACATCTCACCTCTGTGTGGCTGGGAAATCCAGCTAGCTCAGCTTCACACAGCTGCTTACCAATAAGTCTTTTGCATTGACATGAAATTCTGGCCACTTTTTACACTTGTGTTTCATATGTGCCTCGAGGCACAAACACATTAGATCTGCAGAAGTTGCCCTCAATCTCTTGACTCTCTAAACCCTTTTTCTGCCATTTCAATTGCCTAGCAGCTCTGATCCCAGGATTTCAGGGAAGGAATATGCAGCCTCTCACCTTGATGGCCAGGGAATTTATTGCAGTGCACCAGGCCAGCCCAGTAGCTGCAGCAGATCATGAGCCAAGAACTGCTCCTCATACCTCTTGTAATAAGTAGCATTTGGGTGGGTATCAGTTTGCCTCTTATTGTGATTCTTTCTGCAGCCACCAGCATGATTACTCAGCATGTTTGGTGAAGTTGCTAGGAAGCTTATGAGTAATTTCCTTTACTGATATTTAAGGACATTTGTCAGCCTGAGTTCATTCTCTGCAGAATGTGGTGCACACAAAGCTGCCCTAAGCCAGAGGAGCACCTATCTACAATGTAGATGCAACTTGTTTAAATCACACAGATCAGCAAATTCCCACTTTGACTGGGTTGCTGCATGTATGGGACTACAAGTTCTGATGATCTGCACATTTAAAGATGTCTAGTCCTTGTTAACCCTATGCTACACTGTCAGAAATAAGGTGATTCCTTTGTGGGGGTTTGAATACCTCCTACTTTCCCATCCAAACCAGAAACAGTTTATCAAATTGACAGTGTGAAAATGTAGATTTAAATCTTTACATTAATTAAGAAGCCAAAGAGTAGTGAGGGTTACACGGTATAAACAAAACCAATTACTGAGAATATGGTGATGAGGCAATAATTTTTTGCCATACACTTTGAATGGTAAAAAGTAAAAAAAATTGGTCTTAACCATTCTACAGTTGTGTGGTAATTCATGCACTACCAGCACATGGAAAAAAGGTTTTAAGAATTGTGTATGTACAAAAGTACTGGGTTTTATTGCATGCTGTATTTTGAACAAGAATTTTCTTAACATGTACTCGCAGTATGTTTTGTTCTCAGTGATGTTCTAAGACAAAACAGAACAATGTTTGTGTCAGGACTTATCAACAGTTGCTTAGGCTTTCATGGTCTATGTTTTTTAAGAATCTCTGTATCTTTTTATTGACTTTTTGTCCTTTTTAGGACAGTTGAGTCTTTTAATAATTAGTTTTAAAACAAATGGAGCAGTGTTTCCTAGAAATAGGTGGCACAGAAATCACTGCAGTGGGATTGATGTCTTATGCAGTTGAAACATGACTGTGTTTTTTTCTTCACTGCACCACACAGAGTGTCTTGTATTATATCTTCATCACCAGGTACATAAACTGCCACAAAATATTGAAGTCTATACTGCTTTAAGGCTGGATTTTGTTTGCTCACCTTGATGAGAATTTATTCTTCTAGGAATTTATCTGGAATTTAATTATTTATGGGAGGAATATGTTAATTTGTTTTCCAATGAGATTTATTACAGACATCAACTGGCTGCCTAGAAATATTTTACAAGCATTTCATAATTTTTAATTTGATTTCTGGAGGCAAAGTTTGCTTTATTCTCCAAGCCATAGTGGTTGCTTCATAATTCATTTTTGTAAGAAGGAAGGAATTTAAGACCTTCCTCCTCGGATGGTAGAGATGAAATTTTTAAGTTGTGTGACTTGGTGACTTTTTCTCCCTTAATATCAATTATGGTCACAGAGGGATCAAAGTGATGCAGTGCCCTAGGATAAGAGAGGCAGATTTCAACTGGGGAGCTCTTGGGTTTACATGGCAGCTGTGGCAGACACAAGTAAAATCTGGTGATGTGCTGCAAAGTGACTGGCTTTTGTAAACTGTTTGCTGGGCCGTCTGCTTCAGTCTGCAAACGCAGGAGTTGCACGGGGAAAATGAATTTAGCAGCACCTCAGTGAAACACCGTTCACTGCACCATTGTTGGGGGTGGTGCATCATTTTCCTGCAATTCAGCCTGCACAGACATTGATAGTATTAGTGACCAAAAGTGATATCACTCCTGCTTTGGGGAAACTGAGAGCTGTCTCAGAAGAGGGCCAACCATATGTGTCTTAGGGAGAAGCAATGAAGAATTTAACTGCATTACATCCATGTGTGAGTGTTGGGTTCTCCCCATCCCACTGTCTTTGTCTGCCAGGCTCCCACAGGCCGAGCTCACACCTGAAGGCTATGTGAGCGTTTTCCACTGTTCAAACATTCAAACAGGAAGAAGCAAATTATTGCTGTAGACTTTGGTGCAGGAGACAGGGTCTGGGCTCTCACTCTTTGCACAGTCCATGTGAGGGCTCTCCCCAGCATCTCCCTGCTGCTTGTGAGAACACCAAGCCTTTGGGTGAATTGTCCATTTGCACCAGTGGTGTGAAAGACAGGAGCAGACAGGAAGGGATAATACAGCAGTTAGCAAGAAGGATTTCCAACTGCTGATTCTACCAGCTCAGCTAGATGAATCAGGTAACCTCTGGAGCTAAAAACTACTGAGTTATCCCATGAGCTGTCAACCCCACTTGAATACCCTATCCTATTTAAATTTAAGTGTGAAATGTAGTATATCTCATTTAGTTAAAAACACTGTTTTGTTATTAGCATATGGGATGGAGGGGGATTTTTAGGATTTTTGCCAGGGGATGTTGTTTGGAGCTTTTTATTTTTAAAACTTGTTTTGGAAAAAAAAAATTGGTCCAGAAATCAGTTTTCAAATTTGGAAATATCTAAGTAAACCATGTAAATGTCATCACAGGAGAAGTCCTATGGGCTTACAGCTAAATGCGTGCAAAGATCTGTCTAGCTACTACATTGAAACTTTCTCTTAATGCTATTTAACTAGCAAGATTTTACAGTGAAAATCTTCTGAGACAATTAACCCCAAGAAGATTCCCACCCACTGCCACTTTTTTATTTCCCAACAGCTGTAGCAAATGTTTCGTGCTATTTTTTTCTAGAGAGCCTTGTTCATCCATCCTCTCCACAGCAGGAGCCTTATGACAAACTTTTTTAGGTGCTGTTCTTGGGATCACCTGTCCAATGATTCAGCAATAGATCTCAGCACAAGTCTTTGTAGACCTTTTTCTTTTTTTCTATTGTGATTTCTGGAAACAATTTTTCCTAGAAGAGTTGGTGTAAACACATATCCCACTTAAGAATTTCTCAACAGAGCTTCAGATTGCTCAACTGTCACCTCACCATTTCTGAAACATCTAAACTTTTCATTTTAAAACTAAATCTTTAAAGCAATTTAATCCCGCTCTCCCCCCATTCTCACTCTAGTCATTCAGATTTTGGTTGTTGATTCAAATGCTGAAAATCTTTTGCTAGGTAAAATGCAGTCTAATCTGGCCAGTGCTACTTACAGCTTACCATGCCATCCAAGGCATAGAAACTTACTTGTTTTCAAAAAAGACCAGCTTTTCAAAATATGGAGATAATTTGCATAGATAATATACATACTATTATATGCAATAAAATAAAGATAATTCAATATAAGGGTGATTCTTGTTCTTGCATGTTAAATGTCAAGGATTTTTCTTCTTTGACTGTGATGAACGTCTTCAGTCTGAAATACCTGTAGGAAAAATGCACACAAAAAACTCTGTGTAAAATTTGAAATCCTAAAATAGGCAGAATGTTGATAACAAACAATACATACATGACTTGGTTTCATAAAGATTCATGGAGGTGTAAAATCCAATGTAAACACCAACAGTCCATGACACATTACAGGTTCAGAGTTTATAGCTACGGCCCTAGCAGCACTTTTTGTTATTTCCACTCCAACTTTATCAATAATTCTGTCTGAACTACATGTACAAGTGCAAGATTCTTTGAAGTCTGGAGAAAAAACTCAGCCAAATTATCTCTGGGCAAATTTCTGTCAACACAAAGCCCTGTGGAGCTGATTTAGTCAATAGGAGCTTTGAATGAACAAGAGAATTGGAGTGGCAGAGGGCACACAGGAGCAGTCTGTGCCACCCTTGTCCCCATTGCACATTGCACAGTACTGAGTTTGTGCAGTGGGCAGGAAGGAAAAGAAACAGATTACAAAGAATAGCCACCAAAAGAAGGGTTGGCAAAGAAGGAAGAATGAGAAAACTGCTTGTCCATCCCCTGTTGGGGATAGCCATAACACAAGAGCAGAATGCAGGGCTGCCTGTTAGACTTTAAAATGAGATATTAGTGGATATTGAACTTACCTATGTGAAAGGGACATGTACTCAAGGCAGCTTCACATAGGTGAAGTGAGAATAAGCAAAACAGTCCACCAATTTCACTGCTAAATATATCGAGAAGAAGATTGTAAATGCTGCTTACATATTCAGGCAGGCTGAATGGTAATTGCATCTTTGCTTTCTCTGAGCTTTGGTTTGTGTTTCTTTCTTATCACAATTGAAACTGAGCTAAAAGTGCTGCTGCAGACTGGGAGGGCACTGCATCCACAGGGGGAGTGAGGGTGGCACAACAGCCTAAAACTCCTCAAGCAAGGATGTGTGCTTGTCATAGGCTGGATATGGCAGAGGGACAACTTCATCAAGCACACAATTACCTCTAGGGTAGAAGAGGGAGCCATTTAAAGGGACCTAATACTACCCAATGACTAAGGACAGAAAAGCAAAGATTATCTACAATACTGAAATCATGTGGTAACTGTTAGGTGTATAGTGGTTTATAATTTCATTCTGCTTCCACTAAAATCAGTTGGACTACTTCAACACGGGCAAAATTAGGCCTACTGTTATTTCTCAGTGGAAGTTTGATTAAGGTATGACAGCTAATATCATATTGATAACAAAGAGCACTGCAGGAACAGCAGAGAATGCAAGCTGTCAAGCTCTTGAAATGGAAAGTTTTACCTACCAGCCATCACTGAGAGGCAGCCATGGGGCGTGAGTCCAGTATGCTGAATTACCACAACCTGCTCTGTGTCAGACTTGGGAATTTGCCTATCCAAATACTGATTAGGCCTGACCCTTCCTAACATCTGAAATCAATCAAGAAGGAAATTAAGTGGTGCTAGATTATCTATAAGACAATCGGTTTAAGCATGCAAATTTGTAGAGATCTGTTTTGTCTCAGGAAAAAAGAATTGCTCCTTGACAGCTGGTCACTGAAAATTTTAAGTTTTAAAGCTATTATTAGTTGGATGTACTTAGAGAATTAGCAATAAGCTCAGTGTTGCAGCTGAAAATTCTGTGATGAAGCCTTGATGAAAAAGATACACTGCTCTCCAAAGATGCTGAGCCATTGAAGCTAAAACTTCTGCTAGACAGGGTCATTTTCCACGGATTAGAGACAGCATGCATTTGTCCAGAACAATTCAAACTCAAGTCTCAAACTGAACCACAGGAGTTCAACTTGCTATTTTCCCACAGATATATATGCAATCACTAGTTATGTGCTACTATTGAGCACTTACGTGCTGTTAGTTATGTGCTATTATTGACCCAAGTAAGTCTTAAGCTGTTGCATTCAAGTAACTATTTAGCATTCAGAATTGAACACTTTTTTTGAGACATCTGTCAAGCAATACTACTTTTCAAAATTTTCCTTAAAATCTTCTTGCAAAGGCTATAAAATATTTGAGAGTGGGATGTCAGCTCATTTCCTATGGCCCTGGACTGGCACATTGATCAGTGCTATCATTTTGAAAGCAATTCTTTTCCTGTTTTCACAACAGCCTAGGTTTTCATTTGGGTTTTTTGGTTTTTTTGGTGTGTAGGTTTTTGTTTGGTGGTTTTTGTTTTTTTTTTATTTGAGATTGGAGTTCCAAACACTTATCCACAGAACATTTCTACTCGTGGTATTCCTCAACTGTTAATTCCACCATATCTTTGCCTATTCACAACTCATTATATAAGACTAGTAACCTAAATCACGTGGCACTGTTCCTCCTCTTTGACTGGATGATGGTGAGTGCCCTACTGGGGCACCAATACCTTATTTGCAAATAAAATAAGTTGTCACTTTGTGAAAAGCCAGACATTTGTGTGGGCAGATGTCCATTAGCACAAATGTTCGTGGATTAATCACCAAAAGGGGTGTGAACACTTGAATAGAAAAGCAATTTAGAATTCATGCAAACATTTGTGAATAATTTCCCTAGCTTTTCTTTAGCTTGGAAAAGGCCTAATGTTTTGATGTGGTACTCAGTGTTATTTCAGTGCAAAATGGAGTATTAGAACTGAGACACGAATTCAAGTTTCACTGAGACATTTACAAGTAAATTTACTTCACTGTACTTTCAGGTTGTACTTTCTACCTTATTGATTGCAAGACAAAAAGCATTTTACAAAGCAGTAAAATGTTGTTCACTGTACAACACTGTAGCAGCTTGGTGCAGAAGTCAAGGACCATTCTGGGACTCGTTAAACTGATCAAATAATTTCTGTTTTCAAATCAACATGCTCTTTTAAATACTGTATGTTTTAGTGGTATATTCCAATTATTATCTGTAGATAGATGGATCTTGAACAGTGCTTTATTAAGTGATCTCTCCCTTTTTCAGCCACACTTAACATGCTCATCAAGCATGCATTACCTCAAAGACATCATCTGTGTATCATTAAATGCAGCTTTGAAACAGAAGCTGAGACTTCTACCTGTGATTTATGGACTACAGAAAATATTTCTTAAATATGCATCCTTGCGGAAACAGAGCCCTTACACTTGCAAGACATAAAATATTACAAGGATCCTGCACATTAAAACTGTTTTAGGACTTGTTCATTGCTGATTAAATGGCTTGTTACAGGTGGTTCCCTCTTTACTGCAGCCACAGAAAGTCAGAAAGAGAACTTACTGCAGAGAATTTTAACAAAAGCAGAAAAGCAGAAAGCTGCTTGCTTGACTGTGAGAATCAGAGTTTTGGGAAAACTTAGACTTGTATTGGAGTCTGTGAATAGCAGAAAACCATTTACTTCACTCCTCATGCTAATATTTTGAACGGCAGTTTGTGAGTATTAAGGGCTTGAACTTTGAAATAGCAAAGATGTACTTAGAACCAAAGGTACAAAATTAGATCCCTAGTACTGGATATGTGCTTTTAAAGAAAAATTACTGCAGTTATATTTTAAGTACATATCTTACTATAATAACCTATCCATTAGTCATAAACACCAGCAGTTGCTCAAGTACAGCTGTTTACAATGATAACATATGACCTGACCTTCATAACAAATCCATGTAACTTAAAGACCTAATGCTATGAACACAAAATACAAAGAGATAAGGAAGCACAAGGACTGACCAATACCAAGAACATCCCTTTTTAGCATATTATTATCTCTTTCTCTCTCCCCATGTTCCTCTGCTCCCATGATTTTAATAATTGAAAAAAAGAGCAGGAGATTTTTTTATACAATCTCTGAAGTCCTGTTACATGCTTGTCTTTCCCTTGCCCATGGACATCGTCCCCATGAACTTAAATTTTCTTAACAATAAAGCACTATTATAAACTTGGCAGTACTATTGAAAACTGATCCTTTGTATTGCAGTGTTAAAAATCTGATCTTTTTTTCTTGGAAGAAAAGTGATACCTGCTAAAATGGAGATAGGAAACCATCAGTGAGAAAAACCAACATCCTAAAATACCCTCCTTAGTTTGCACAGTTGAGTTGGGCAATGGACAATAATCAGAATCTAGGAAAAACTGCCCTGAGGAGAAAACATAGAGAACAGCTACATGATAAAAACCTTTGTCGATGATGAAAACAAAGAAACAGCCTTTCTGTCTCCTAAAGGTGCAGTTTCTGTATAGAAATGAAAGAGAGAGAGAGAGATAAGGCACAGCAGAACAGCCTTGTGAGGTGCAGCTGTGACAGCTGGCCAAAAATACATTAAAGAAGAAACTAGGTTGTGGGATGTGACAGACATCCCCATCTTCCACCCTCATGTTACTTTTGACATAATGATTTTGTTTCTTACTGGTGAAGCCCAGCCGTGGTAAGATATATCCAACAGCTATTGTTCTGTCCATGTCCATCCCTCCTTCCCCCCACCAGATCTCACTGTCAGCAAAAAAATAACCATGACCTTCTTCACATCTGATCTTCTCCTGTGAGACTCTTATACCTGGTAGGAAAAGAACTACAGGAAGAAAATTAATGTACACTCAGAAAACAAAACCTACAAAGCCATCTTGCGCTGGATGAAACTACTCTCCCTTGCTACAGACTGAGAACAGGAAAAAGTTAGATATCAGATATGATTGTTAGATATGTTTTTAAACACTGACTTGCACATAAATGAGGGGTGGGAGAGAAAGGATAAAATAGACTAAGTATATATAGACTTTTAAAGCCTTACTGAATTGAAATATCACAATTGAAATAATTATCTAGTTAGCTAATAAGAGTCATTTTAATAACCTCAGTGATGCAGCACTCTCTCCCTCTTATAGCAGCTGGCTTATCTGATACTAGCAAGAACTGGGAGTTTTTGGGTTATCAATTGCCAGGTAAGAGCAGTGCAGCAGTGCTGGGGTGGCTGCAGAAAGTGCTGGGGGTATTTTTTCCCTCCTGAGACTGAGGAGCAGCCTCGCTGAGCCATGCTGTGCAAACTAACAGCTGCAGCATATCAGGAAGGGCTGCAGCGCAGTCAGCCCTCAGCTCCTGTAGGCAGCTCCTCCAAGGGTCTCCAGCAAGACCCAGCCAGAACCAGCTGAAATAATGAGACGGGAGCTTGTGCTTAGTGGTGCTGCTGGGTTAGGGGCGCAGGCACTGAACGAAACATAATCTGACTCTGACCGAGTACTGAAAACACATGGTACTGGGAGTAAAATGAGCTAAGGAAATATTCTGAGTGGAAAATCAGAGGAGATAAAAGTAGATAAAATGCCATAGTGTAAACTGTTGAAAAATGTGGAGGACAACTGCAGACATTTTAAACTAGCTCGTGTGCTGAATCTGCTTGCAATGAATAGGGTCTGTGTAACTTAGTAGCTGCTAAGAACAGCTCCTGTGCATTTTATTTTTTGCAATAGTTTTTAGGCCACAAAGGAGAAGGCATACAAAGACTTTTCAAGTGAGCATTTGTCCTCATTTTGTTGCAGCAATGAGTACAATGAGAATGTAACTTAGCAAAATTTGATCTGGGCAGCAAAATATAGCACATTTCCAGGATCTCACAGTGTTTAAAAACAGCTTCTTTTACTAGATATAGTTAAGAAGCAGAATCATTGTTTACAGGCAGTTCCTTCACTCTAATTTTAAGACAATTACTTGTATTTGCTAAGTTTTATTCTACTCACAGAAGAGCAGAGGGAGACATTAGCGCTGCAGGCAGCCGGGAAGAGCATCACAGAGCCGTGCTCCTGTGATCCACGCATTTCTTTCAATCCTGCTTGTGCATCTCCTTGAAAGAGTGAACTGCACAGGGAAGTAGTATGCAAAAGAATTGGTGTAAGTCTTCAGAGAGCTAGACAGATCACCACATAAATAGGTTAATCTGCCATCTGGATTCTTTCTAGAGGAAATTATTTTAGAGACTCGAGAGTAAGCTTTTATCTTGTGAACCAAGAGACAAAATATTGATCCTTTCTGTATCCATGGGAAAAGATTTCCCCCACAGAATCTGTGCAGGGAATAATGAGAAGACTTGTTGGCATTAGCTGTGAGTGATGCTGTGTGGGCTCTCAGTCCAAAATCTGAAAAGAAAATCTATTCCTAGCATCCAAGCTAGCCTGTGCATTGCTCTTACCTATATTTTATAAATATTTGGGATTTTGAGATGCATCTGTTAATTAGTGTGTGATATTCTAGCAGTAACAATGGTTTACTGTA
>VZRN01001711.1:1231353-1282849 GCA_013397935.1 Dasyornis broadbenti
AAACTACTTAGAGGGGTTTTTTTTTACTTACTAAATATTATAACGCTTCATAAACTCTTCCATGTGGGTCTATAACTGTGTAAAAAATGAATTATTGCCTAATGCAAACAACATTTCACAAACAAACCCTCTAGTACAGATAGATACTTAAAATTTCCAGGGCAGCTGCTCACTATTTCATCTCTGGAACTGGCATTAAGACTAGCTATTGCATAACAGCCAAATTTTGAATCTTCAGATGCCTAATTGCTCTAATACTATTGAGATCTAAGTGTCTAACTAGTTTTACAGAACTTGCTGTATATAGTCAGACTCTTACTGTAGCACAGAAATTTTGCACTCAGTTAACATTTCTCAAGTTGCATGAAAAATAGTAGTTACTTCCCTAAAGAGATCCTATCCCTGTCAGGCTCTGAGAATGTGGAGGCAGGAAGTATGTTTAATATTTCATTCAGTGTGCTCTTCTGGGGGAAGAAAAAAACCGTGGTTCTCAGGATCTTTCGTGCAAGAAGATGGTGGTTGAGGTTACACTCCCACAGTTCATAGGAAGCTGGTGGGCGTAAATCATGCAGTTGGTTTCTGGCTTACTGCCATGGGCAGACAGGTGGTTCTTTGCAGCGCTAAAAGACATGAGGAAGTTGTCTTACAATGATAAGTATAGCTCAAAGCTTCATTAACATTCCCTTACAAAAACTTCTGGGTAAAGACCTGCATAAAAATTTAAGATTTTATTTGTGTATGTTTTGTGTTTGACTTTCTCATGAGTCAGATGTAGAAGTAGTGCTGAAAATTTTAACACTTTTAAATAATACAGACAATGAGACAATTTAATCTATTTAGATCTTGCAAGGAAAGAAGAGCTTTATTGAAGAGATAAAGTTCTAAAATCTCACTCTTAAATGATGGATTACCAAAGGGTTAAGTGAGAGCTAGCTAAATTTTGCCTCTCCAGTGTTTCTGGGATTATATTCTTCTCTGTTCATTCTTATTTTCCCCAGGGGAATTATCTGTCCTTCTGCTGCTTCAGCTAAAAATTTCCACCAAGCTGTTTTCTCACTATGCTAATGGTAGAAGGCACGATTGTCACTTTGTCCAAAATACGCCCTCTTGGCTGTGAATTCCCATCCTTGGGTCCTCCTGTGCTGCCCTTTCAAATGGTGGAAAAGAGCCTCACTTCCTGGGGTTTTACAGTTGCAGGAAAGTATGTGCTGGCAGCTTTTCCAATAGCCAGACAAAAATATTGACCACAGTTTGAAGTGCCTCAATTGTTTCTGCCTAGGCATATTGCCTTTCTCTTGCTCCTGGGGACCGGATATCTGTGCTGTGTATTTACAATGAGGAACACATGAGTGAAAATTAGTATGTGTGCAATTACCTGAACATGAATCAAGACTGTTGCAGTACTGACTGTTGCAGATTTATTATTTACTGGTTAATTTGGTGAGACAGACAGGTGACATCATGATTTGACAGCAATTACACCACTTGACAGAATACTGAACCTTCGGAAGAGATAAGCCTTGTTCTCTTGCACAAATTATTCTCTTGACTACAAATATTTAGAATCAGTCAATACCAGGGAATACCAGGGAATACCAATGAATTATTAACTTCCCTTTTGGGAAATCAAAAGAGCGGAAAAAAGAATTTTTAACAAATAACATGGTTTACCACTAATAGCAATGATTCTAGCTGAAAGCAAGCTAGCTGCTAACAGTGTTTCTATCTCAAAATGTAACAGTTTTTGTTGACATTGCAGTTATTTAAGATACTCAGATTGTTACCAATGTAGAAATACATTCAGTCACTATTTACACTCTTAGATATGTCTTGGCTTCAGCATATGTTCTTTGACTGATCAACTGATTAAAACCCTATAAATTCATGTAGATATTGTATGCAGATTTTACAGAGAATTAGGTCTGTACAGTTCAGATCTGACTTGCCATTGAAATCACTTCAAATAGTCATTAATTACATTGGAACCAGAAATTAGTGTTAATCCACAGTCATCAACACTGGTTGATTGAGTGGCCTTATCAGAATGCCTGAGCTCCTCACGTGTGGAACCTACTTCCCAACTTTAGAGGACAGAACCTACTCCTTGTCCATGCTTCTCTTAACCACTCTTCAGAGTCATTGTCAGCATAATTGCAATGTAAGGAAAAGTATTGCTTCTCATTAAGCTTATGATGTTTACACCTAAAACTGTTACCAATGAATAATACCTAATAAGATGTATAGCATGAGAACATAGAAGAAATGTTAATAATGAACCAGACTATCTATTTTTATAATCTTATTTTTCCTGAATGTGCAATTTATTTTTCTGTGTCTATTTAATATTTTGTAAAGTCCCAAGAAACAATTCTTAAATTGCTAACAGTAATCTCTTATCATCCCATGAAAACAGTGAGACAGAGAAAATAGGATTCTGTTCTCATTAAACCCAAGGAGAAATTCCAAGGTGCTACCCATTGACAGTGGAGAGTCCTGTTGATACCAATGCAGGTGTTACAATGTGAGCATTGCATGTTAAAATGGGACTTTTTCAATAGTTGCAAATATTCAAAGCAAGGTTTACCTTTCCTTGAATCATTTATAAACGAAGGAAAAGTCAGAAGATGAAAGAGAAGCAGTGATGTCCCTTTGCTGCAAGTCATTAAATGTCAGGTGAGAGGATCAGGTGGCCTTGGGTGAATTTTTCCTGCTTTTTTACAAATTATTTTCTTTTGCTCATTATTGCACAGAAAACTGTTAGCAAAAGCTTTAATACAGGAGTTTCTGTTTCTTCTGACATCACTCATTTGAGCTGGGTCTCCACCCAGCTCTACTACACATACAGAGCAGTAGAAGCAATTGTCAGGTGGTTCTGAAGACAAGATAAGAAATAGTGGTGGCATTTATGGTCTATCAGGAAATGGCACAATAGACCATAGAATTCCACCACTGTAAAGAGTTAAATCATGGTTAAAATAACAAGAAAAATATTAAAAGTGGGTTTGTTAATAGTAACTGTGTGAAGAAAAACAATTAGTAAATTAATAATTTTAGAAGCTAGATTCCATAACAATACATATAGAAAAATGTATTCAGACATATTGAGAAATTATCAAGTTATTTAATACTCTGAGGACTTTCAGCACATTTTGTTATTGTCAGTGTTGCTTGAGTCAGTGCTGTTTCTGGCTTACAATATTCTTAGCAAGCTAAAATCTGCCGTGTTTTCATGATGTTTATGCAATGATAAAAAAATCTGTGACTTAGTGCAGAGTCTTTCTGTGAAGTTTCTCACAGTCAAAAGGGGACACAGAGAAACTCCTTTCTATCAAGAGTTCTTTCCCTAGAAATACAGGACCAATTACACATTTTATTTCATCGTCCAGAAGACAGCCAAGAAAGGGTATGCCATTCTGTTGAGTGTCAACAAAGAGCATGACAATTGAGACATTTTTAAAGAGCTCACAGCCCGAGTGAAAGGCAGAGCAGAGGGCTGGACATGGAGCTGTGGAAAGTCCAAGGGAAGAGTGGAACTAGCTGAATGTGAGGAGCAGAGGTGTCAGCATTAGCTGTCTCTCATCATTCCAAGACATTGGTCTTAGATTAGGAACTCCCTGCTGCCAATGGGATACATGACTCGAATTTTGAGCCATCACTTAGGCCTTTTTTTTTAACTTCAGTACTCTTGTGCTGTTAGATTATTCACAATATAGAGATGAAAATATTAAACAAAAGAGGGGAGAGAATTGACTACTTTAAACAATATTAAGTACAAACCAGTTTTGTAGCAAAGAGGGTATGAAAAATGTGACGTGTAATAAAAAAAATAATTTGATTTGTTAAATATCAAATTCATTGCATTAGAAAGTACAAAACTTCATTTGCCAATTAAAGCTGTTACAGGGATACTTACTCTTCTGCTTGACAGTGGAGGTGCCCAAAAGATGGAAAACACTGCATGAGATTTTGTCAGTGTTTCATACAGTGGTCAGGGATTTTCCATTTTCCAGTATACTCAGTGAACATTACTAAGCCCCACCTTTGTTATTATTTTATCAAAAGCTAACGATATTTTTAAAAAGAGTTATGTTAAGGAAACCAGTTTGAGTCGTGTCAAACACTATTTTTTTCCCCTATTCTATAAGTAGTTCTCTTAAAACAAAATATCACTTAATTGAATTGCTACTTAAATAATTCCCAAGGTGATTTTTGCAGTTAATTTCTTTTCTTGAATAGATGACTGCAAATGGTGCAAGCAGGTATTTTAAAAATGTTTTGGGATTTGGTGGTTTTTTGTGGTGTAACTTTTTTTATAACTCATACAATTCTTCTATGGCATGAAGGCTATTAATTAAATTTCAGAATCAGAATTCCATTTAATGAGTATATACATCAATATACTGGATTGCAAAGTCCTCTAGTTGCTGCCTGTGTTACAGTGCTAAAATAAAGGACTGTCACTACACTTGTAAGCCTAAATAATTACTTGCAACAGATGCCCTATATCAACAAAATGCACAAAAACAAATATTCAGAGGAATTGGGTTTTCTCTAGTTTTCATACTCTATACAAAAGCAATATTGGACAATCTGACTTATGGCTTGCCTTGTACTTCAGAAGAAATGCTGACAAACTCCTGTTGAATAGCCTCAGGACCTCTATTCTCAGAGGGTTTTATTAGGACTTCTATACATGGCTTTACATTGAATCTCTTTAAAGTTAAATGAGCAATCCTCAGAGGGCCTGAATTGTATCTAGGATTTATAAACTATACCTGCAACAATGTGAATGTTTGTATTTAAGGAACTGAGAGTGCAAAACACTTGGACAATTGTTTCCCAGAGTCTGCAAATGTGGATTTACAATAGAGAATATATTTTTCTCATTTATAAACATCTGGACAAACTGGTACGCTGTCTAGATCCCACAGCAAATTAGGATCTGATTTTTAATTAAGTTTGGCATGCATCAGAGGAGTACATATGTTCAGCACATGTTTTTACCTTATACATCTTTTGCTCCATTACCTACGTATTGTTCAAAATGAGTTCTGCTGCTGAATACAAACTGTCCAATTTGCTTTACTTGAAAAAATTTACAAAATGGAAAATAATCCACATCTTTGACAAAATGGAGCCATGGTTTTTTTGGAAAGAAAATCCATGGGCCGGGGAAAAAAATTCACTGAACTTTAAAAATTATTAGAATTAGTTGCCAAACCACATGCACTTTCCAGATTTTGAAACTTCATAGACTGACTTCACCAAAAAGGTGTTAATTTCTACCTAGTGTTTGAGGATGAATGCAGCTCTTCTCCAGTGAAACTGGAATAATTTTACTGTTTCTGATTAAGAGTAAATAAATCAAGTTTTCATATAGTTCTGATGTGGGAAGGACTTAGAAATGAAACCCTGAAGCTCATAGTCTTTGAGAATTGTGATCATAGGTACAGTTATAGTGCTATGTTCTGCAGGAGAACTTTTGGAAATGATCTTTAGGATCTTGAGTTGCAAAATGCTGGGGAATCATTACATGTCCTTACAACTAAGTCTAAAGTTCCTGCTGCACAATTGCTGGCCTGATTGTGCTCCCTGAGCACACCTGGACCTGCAGAACAGGACATCCCAGAGGATTGCACCAAGGCAGATGGGACAACATTTCAAGGACTGCTAAATATTGCATCCTTCCAGGACTAAATTCTGATTTGTCTGTAACCACATGAGACCCAACATGTGGAACCGTACCAGTTATGGGGTGTGTGAGCTGTCCCTGCCATTAGCCCTCAGAAAAGGAAACTGAGACATTAAAGACAAGCACCCACAGGCACCTTTCACTTCAAATATGTGGTCTTGCAATAGTCTCTTTAGAAAGACGATTTCAATAGGAAAGAAAATACAAAGTAATTTATCTACTTAGGCCTCTCAGAACAATGCTTCATGAGTGAAGGTAAAGCCGGCTTGCCAGGGTTGCTGTGGAGATGAGGTAGTCCCAAAAGCAGATGTACTATTTTTGCCCTCCTCAGCCCTGCTGGTTTTACCTATGAGTATACACTCAGAGCACAGCAATGTTTGGTGGCTGGAGAAGCCTCCTTTACAAAGAACAGTCTCTCTTACCCAGTTATAACTCTTGTACACTCAAGTCCCCAGGAAAGTGAAAACAGTGGATTCTCTGGATTCTCAGCCCCAATCACATCCCATAACCTGAAGTGATAGTTCTTTGTTTCTAGGGGAAAAAAACAAAGAGACATCTCATAACTTCATGTTTTTGATTGGCACTGCACAAACATAAAACTGGTCAGCACTTAAAGGTACGCATCCTGTGTGCTTATGTGGTTCCAAAGTTTGCATCTTTTGAAAGCATACAGAGCTTGATGCTAGTTTTTACCTAGGGGTAAGATATGCACAGTTTTGCTTTGTTGCTGTGACTTTCATATATGTTGTTACATCTTGTTGAGATGAAGGCTTGAAAAATCTACGTAATGAAAATTAAGTGAAATTCACTTCAAGTTTTCAAACTGCTTTGGATGGCACCATCTCTGCCCTCTTTCCATCAGTGAAACACCAGCACAGATGTTCCAGGAAGTCTAGTGAAATTACTTTCCCGACACTTTCTACCTATCTGGGTTAGGAATTTTCTGCTACTCGGATATCCACTTAAAATATCTTTGTGATTCATAACAGCGGAATGTAAAGTTCTCTTTGCATTGCATGGAAAAATTGCAACACTACATATATTTCTAGTACATGTACTATGACAAACACTAAGTGCAGATATTATGCAAATAATGGAAGTGCTGCAACATGTACTAAATGTGTGTGTTGTCAGGTGGTCAGATGTATTTTATCACAGACAGAGTGTGGTGATGTCTAAAAGGAGCTGAGCTGCTAAGAAAGCTTAGGGGAGCTATGTCCCTTTAGCCTGCTCAGACTGGCATAGGGTACAGGGGTTTGTTTAATTGGCCATTCAGCTTGCACTTCAGTGATTTCTAATCAGCTTCTGGCAATGTGCAACACAAAATAGTCCAGAATGTCTCCTGAGAAAAACAGAGCACCCTGGGAAATTTTACCATGGTGAAGTATATCTTTGACGCCTGATTGTCGTTGTGCACCCCTACAAAACACCCTGACACCACAAATGAACCAGAAAAAGGACAAAGGAAGTGGGTAAGAATTAGCAACAGGCATAGAGTGATCTGGATGAAACAGAATCAAATAAACATGATGGACAATGAGCAAGGAAGAGTCAATGGTGAAGCCACAGTACAGTCAAGGATTTGGAGGTTTGAAACTAAGCTGGGAGAAGGGATCCCTTGCAGAATTCAGCAGATTTACAAGGTTTCTGATTTCTGGCAAAGGACAGTCAGCAAAGATGATTAGATACTTCTGGGGATAGTTGATGTTCAATTCAGGAGCTAGCTCTTGTACCAACATTGCCCCAGACAATGTGTCTCCAACACAATCTGAACTGATGCAACTATTCAGTGATTAACTCTTCATTTTTGTAGCCTTTATAGCAATTTGAAATATGAAAACCATTAGCTTGAATAGTGCATAAAGAGCCTCTGTAAAAATAAAATACCAAGTAAATACACTATTTCATCATGTTTCTTGAGAATGAGGCTACTTTTTAGCATTCACCACAAGAAGACAAGCTTTTTAACCTGCTAAATAAAACTATTTTCACCTTAAGGTGACAGTAATTTCCTTTGTGTGAATCCTGATAAAGTACAAAGAAATCCTCTCTTTTCTGAAACAAAGAAGCAGCCACTTGTTTAAAGTTCCCTCTTTTACCAATGAGTAAATTGAAAGTCTTAGAAACAAACACAGAACAAAACTGGATTTCCATTGAATACTTTCTCAGCCTGTTCCTTTCCTTTTGGAAAAGTGCAGAGTTGCTTGTTGGGGAGACTAAGAGAGTTTACAAACCACAAAGGCAAACTATATTTTTGTCTGACATGAATCAGCTGAGACCCATCTCCTTCAGTGGATCTATCACATTTACCCACAAATACTGAGCAGGGAGTCATAAGCAGTTGTAGTTCTCTGCAGTTCCTTATCCTTTACTGTTAACTCCTTCCTGTTGCAAGAGAACCAGAAGGATTTGAAGATACCATGTGTTCTAAAGTAATATGCATCATGGGTTAGATATAGAATTCATTAATATTTTCTCATTTTCTCATTAGCAGTTTCTTTTTGCAAAAAATTAATGTAAAACTGGATGTAAAGGCACTACAAGTAATTTTTTTTTGTGTCCTTTTAACTGCTTTGAGAAACACAGCTGCTTTAGAGTCTCTTAGGATCACTGCCATTATGCTCCCAACACTCATCTAACAAATAGTTAGTTATTAGATACTTTCAAAGATTCTCTTGATATTTCAGAAATCTATAATAGGAAAGCATAATTGATGCTCACAGTAACGGGTAAAAGATTAAGTAGTTGTGTGATTGTTTCAAAATTAATGTATTTAATATTTTTATGATGACAAAGACTTAAAATAATAGGAGTTATTTTACCTTGTTTCATTCATAAAGTTAATATATGTATTTACTTTTTAGAGAATGTAAGAATGACTGGTACAGAAGTGTTCCCAAGACACGCCACCTTTTGAGTAAACACTCATATAGTCAAGGAATGGGGAGTCTGCTGCTTTTTTTTTTTTTACTTTGTAGATTTTTCTGAGTCCTTAATGAATGCTGAAAATCCCTAATTCACAAGACTGTTATGAGGATTAATTAGTGAATGTTTGTAAGATGCTTTGAAGATGAAAGGTGTGATGTAAATGCTAATTATTTATTATTACTATCTTCCTAGTCTTGGGCAAATTTGGTTGATGTGGAAGTGAGTGATTGATCTTGCTAAGCAGAGGCATGCACAGTGGAGAAGGGCCTTTGCAAGATTCACATTAATAATTCTCCCTAAGAATCTCAGCTCCCTTCTGAGTCTCTGCATTTATTCTAACCCACTGCCTCTGCATGGCTTTGACAGTGCCTTTCAGACTAAATTGCTACTCTTCCACAATCTCTGGGCCTGATCCAACAACCTATGAAATCAGAGAAGATTTTTCCATCACTTCCAGGGAACCGGGCAAAAGGTCAAAAATAGTCTTTTATGCAGTATTTTGGAAAATAACAAAATGACAAAAGCCTGTTTTCTGAAAACTGCCCATACTTACTGTTTGCATGATTAGCTTGATACATACTGTCAGGTTTTGTCAGTTGTGTCAGATCATATTCATATCATACATTTTCCTTTGTGCACAATAATATGATTCTTTGCAGGTCTGTTCAGCTGTGAATCTGTAGCTTTCTGCTGCATTAAATTATGTGCAATTTTAGCATCAGTATACTATATCACATAGGGCAAGACATTTTGGTGCTCAGGGCATGAGAGCTGTTTGGTTCCCACTCCAAGAGCACACCGAAAACTCATCTTTGCAAGATGAAGGGTCTCAGCTCCCACTGCCTTCACAATTCAGCAGAAGCTACAAGCTACAGCCAGCTATCTCTTATATGCTTATCTTTGCCAGCTGTACCTCAGAAATATCCTCGTACTGGAAGCTGCTTCCTTCAGCCTTCTCTTTGTGAGGATGCACTGTGAGTACTCACCTACGAAATGAGCATGAAATCAGAAGTTTGCTTAGAATTAGCTCTCTTTAACTTTACAGACCATTCCAGCATAGAGAGAGGTATTAGGTATTACATCTAATTGAGGATAAAATTGCTTTAAAAGAGTAATTGAGTATATGACAACATTTGTCAAATACAGCAGAATAGAAAACTATTGAGGAAGAAAAAAATGTAGGAGCTTTTTACTTGCAAATTGTAGTTACATCTATACGTGCTGCCAGTGTGCTGTAGACAAGTATTAAGCAGGAAGTAACAGATTCAGATAAACAACAGTAAATCTAGAACAGCTCAGACTGCAATAGAACCTGTGTTGTTCTTGGCAATGGCAGTTATCCAAGGACTGTGATATATTCTTTATCACTCGGCATTTTAAAAGGCAGTTTAGATACTCTGTGTGTTCATTCAAATGAAAGAGTAAATCCCAGGCATTGCTACAGCTGATATGAAATGAGGAGTCAGGCTCTTTTCACCATCAAGGCATCCAGGAGTGCGCACAGTGAAGTGAAGTGCATTGGATTAATTCATTACTCATGATGTCTATCATGCAGAGGCAACAGGAGCAGGACTCAGCTCAATAAATACAAGTTCTCACAGACTATCACAACATGTCATGCTGCTAAAAACGGAGGTAGAAGAAAATCCCTTCTGTGGTAGGTTGTGAATTGGCTCAGCTGTGAACTGGAGTGGTTTTCCTTCCACTTTGACATGGATTACCTAGCTCTGTTGTGTAAGGGAAGAGCACTATGACAAAAACAAAAAATACAAAACCAAAAGTACAAAAACCAAAATAAGGCAACGGAGAAACTGTTCTGCACCTACAGGTGTGACATATTGCATCTATCTAGAGCTGTACTGGTGCTCTGGGAAGCACAGAATGTGTAGACCCAGATCAGTCCCCTAAGCAACTTTGCTTTTTTTGTTTGTGGCTCCCAAATGCCACAGTAAAGCTTTTGGGAGGTGCTAGAGCTTTTGCTCTCAGACTATGGAGTATTGAAAACTAAAAATCAGGCAGCAAGGGTGCTGTGTGCACTGAGTGGGGGGTCTTACAAGAGAAGAGTTTTCATTTACAGGTTTCTTAGCGTCTTTGTAAATCTATTGTGGCCTATGGGGGTTTTACACCATCAGACCAAGAAGTAATCTAATTACTTTCAGTTAGTTTGGTGTTGCTTATTTGGTTTTGATGCTTCTTTCATTAAAGATACATAACTAGATGACATGAACCAATTGAGATGTTTTAAAATAATGTGTAATGAATATGTTGGTAATGTTGATGCTGCACTTAGGGAAGTTAATATACAGCCATGAAGTTGCTTGAAATCTCCCATCTGTCTCAGTGAAGGCCAAAGTGCTGAAACGCAGGTAGAAGGCACTTAAAGCCCCTCTGTATCTCCACAGATCTGGTGCTTAATTTATGATTACATTGCACAGTAAAATAGAATTAGCCTCCTTATGAGTTTCATTTGGTCTGTTACTGCTCCACGGTTCAGTGCCCTCTCAGAACAGATACAAAAAAACTCACAGGGTCTCCAAATTCTCAGTGGCCATTGTCACTGTGAGCTTGCCCTTGCTGCACATTAGGTTTTAAATGTAGCATTTTTTCATCTGATCAGGAAGATTGCTATCTTCCATTAATAGAAATGCCAATGGCATTGTTAGGAAAGTTTGTCCTAAAATTGTAAGCATTACCTGTCACAACTATGTTTTCAGTTTGAAGTTATGACAACTGAAGGAAGTAACACTGCAAGGACTGAAAAATTTGTCTTCAGTGCTCCTTAATCTATTTAATCTATTATTCTGAAGTGCTGAGGAGCCACATGAATCTCAAAGCTTGATCTTCTGTGTACTCAATGTTGAATTACTGCTAATCTGGAAAAGATTAATTTTTGATGACAGGGTAAATATAGCATGATACACTAAACTAACCCTTCATACCACAAAAACTATGCCTCTCTAACCTAGCAATAGTTCTTAAATAAAATAATGAGTACTTTCTGATGACTTAGTGAATACAATTACCGAAGTAATTAGAAGTCACAGTAAAGATGCTACAAGATGCTTTAAAGGAAGGTTTAAATGCACCAGAAGAAATATTGTGCAGCAGATTAAAAACCACTTTCAATCTATGCACATGGACATGCTGTTCAGGGGAAAGGCTCTGTGTGGGAGGAGTGTGGAGGAATGAAAAAACAAAAACTCGAAGTGGCACATGCATAAAATGGCTATTTCCATTTTTGTATAAACATGCAACTAATTCACCTCAGAGGCTGAGAGCCTGTGAAACAGTCTCTAAATCTTCAGCAGAACATCTGTGCTAGAGATGGGTGGACACAGCCACTCTGAATCCGTTGTGCATTTACTAATTTATTACTACCTGCAACAGGTTTATCGCAAATTACTTTTCCCAGAAGGTAAATTATAAAGGCAAAGCACATAGGACATGACAACTGTAAATGAAGAAGTGTCAGTATATTTTATTGCATTGCTGGCAAATCTTCTGGTGAATCCAACTTGTGTTTATTCAGGTTGTATCGTATGTGGGTTTGGATGATGGATATATTCTCCCACCGGGTCCTACGGAAAACAAACAAAATACTCCACTAACTATGGAACTGAATTTTACAGGGATTAAATGCATAAAAGGGAACAAGATGCAATTTCCCATCTCCTGATTTAATACTACAGAATGAACTCATCAAATCTCTATTTTTCTCCAGTGTCTGGCTGGCTTTATCCCATGTACTGTAGATAAGTAGTACAAAACAGGACAAACGAAGGTACAAAGTGATATAGACCATGAGTTTGCATCTTCCTTATGTATTAACATACGCTTGAAAGAAAAATGTAAACAACCAGTAAATGTTGTGATAATAACTGGAAAAAAATCAAAAGACCCCATAGCCCTTCAAATTAGACTGTTCATTATTGTTATGAGTTTATATGTTTATTTCAAAAACATATAAACTCACATGGAACAGTGTTGCCTACTAATATACACTTATATTGGTAGGCAACACTGTTCCAAAAGACACTGCTCCATCCAGCCTTCCGTGGTACCCGAAGTAAAAGCATTTCCTGAAGAAGCATACAGATTTCATGAAATAATATTAATCTCATGTTTTCTTCTCACTGCTTTCTTTTTGTCATATATTTTTACCTTCGGTATTTGCTTCTATTCTATAACCATGTGGTTGATCAATGACTATTATATTTTGTATTTTAAGACCAGAGTCAACTATACACCACAGAGAAGTTTTCTCATAGAGACAGAAGATTAAAATGAAATACAGAAAAGAGAAAATACCAGACTGATCAAAGAACATTCTTCTAGTCAGCTTTCTCACTCTGAGCTGTATTCATAAATGAGCTCACAGCTGATAGCAAACAACAGTTTAAAAATTAATAATTTTATTATTGACTTGAAGTGGCATGTTTCCAGAACCATTCAAGAGTTTTTCTTATAGTCATCACAGAAATAACTCCTGGGCAAGTTCCCATATAGTAAGTTATGTCCAACACGGATTTTGACAGAAGTCCCTCTGGGGGTCAGTTGTAAAAAAACAATGTTTAATTGACTCTTTTCTCATGGGGATCTATGTTAGGCCGAAGCTTAATTTAACATTTTCTTGATTACTTATTTCTTTACTAGATTCACCTCCTAGACTAATGTTAACATTTTTTGTTTATATATTTTGATTGAAGAAATTTAAAGTATCTGGTCTGTTTCTGTTTCTGCTGATGAAAACAAGGAAAGTCTCGTTCATGTGAACCTAAACATGGTTGTGTATTGATGCTAAACATATTATTTTATTCTTGTCAAGAGTATATAATGGATTTATGTTATGGATACATTTAAACTGTTCATACAGCTACCAACTGACTTCAATGATTGCTTGCCGTTGCATTTAACAGAAACAGTCGCTCCGTCGCTTTTACCCAGGCCAAAATTTGCTTCTCTTCTCTGTGCTTTGGCAGTGCCTACAATAGAAATTATGTATTTATTTTTATATGCAAATTTTTCTTTTTTTTCTTTTTTTTTTTTTTTACCATAAGCCTACTGTAAAGACAGTTTTACTGAAATTTCATGCACAGGAAGAAATTTTAAGAACAATAGGCATCATTTGTGTCTGCCATTGACATTACAATATTTTTTAAGAAGTGTGAAACTAAAACTTATGGCAAAACAGAGAATCAATCTGATTTTGGTGACATGAAACCATTAAATGTAAATGAAGCATCTTTTATTCAGGAGAATTTCCAATGAATAGAAGGGTGGCTTCTCAGGCCAAAGGAGAGAGCAGAAAGTTCAGCACAAGGGCACAGAGTGCCTTAGAGTGAGGTATCTGGAGACTGCATCTGCAGGTGTTTTGGGAGAAGTAAATATTCCAGCCAGGAAGTGTGTGGCATCCTCCTCATTGCTCATAAAATGATGCAAATTACATTATATGGTTTTATAATTCATGTGTGAAGTCTGAAATTTTGACATCCCCAGTCACTCATGAGATTTTTAGTAGCATATTTCTTGAAATATTGTTCTTTATATTTTAACGGAATTTATTTCTTTATTTTTACCCCCGAAAATCCCTTTTAAATATGTCTGCCTATCCCCTTTTTACTGAGTTTGCTAAGGTAAACTTTGCAGCAGCCAGTGTGCTCGATAAACTTCCACCAAAGTTAACATTTGTATTTGCACTTATAAGCAGGCCTGAGACTAGAAGCTTCAGAAAAGGGGTTTTTTTTCCAGGCATTTGTGATACTGTTAACAATTTATAAACCTTCTGGGGTTTTGTGGCAAACAGATCTTGCTCTGTTTTTAAATACTTTTGTTGCTGTGGGGAAAAAAAAAAATATCAGAGGAAGCATCTTATTATAAAAAAGGGAAAAGCTGAAACAAAGTAAAGACCAAGTGCTGTCAAGGGGATAATGTAGGGAAAATATTTCTCTGTAATTATCGTGATACAAACTTATGCTTGGGAAAATGAAAGACAAAACAAAAATAAACAGAAAAAAAAATTGATTTAGTTCTTATCCCTTGAAGTTACTTTGTTACAAATAAATCTTAACCACCTGAACCCAGGGAAGGACCTTAGAATTTGAAGTTTCAACTCAAGCTTTCATATTCTGCAGAGATCCAGAGAAAAACATGGAGCATCCAAACTGTGGTAACAGCAATAACAATAATAATAATAACAATAATAATAACAATAATATTAATAAAAATAAATTCTGATCCAAGGTTCATATTAAAAGTTTAGGGAAGCTATTTTAAAGAGCCCAGCCAGGCTCTGTAGTTCTCGACTTGGGTGAGAATAGCGAGTCTGCTCTTGGAGCTTAGGTCACACCAAATAACGTGTTACAGATGACAATCTCTCAGTCCCCACAAAAAGAAGAATCAGTCCATTTCTGTGCACTGTTATCACCTACAATGGCACTTCAAATAGGAACAATAAACCTAAAAAGAACTGGAGCATTCAATATCTGATTCGAATAATTTTATAGATATTTCTTTTCTTCCAAAATTGTGTCCCTAATCATGGCAATTGATATCTACTTTTAAATAAATTTTTCAATAATGACTCTTGTGCATGATTCTTGAAGAGCCTTGAAGGATCCATGTGATTTTCACTGGTTTTTATTAGAGTCTCAATTTCCTATAAAAATGATAATAGTAAATGCAAGTTTGTACAGAGGATATACCTTTTGCTCTTTTGTTAGTATAAAGCCAACATGCCAAGAACATCAGCAGAGAACTGTCTCTTGATATCAACACTGAGATCACACCTTTCTCATGTAGAAATACTTCACATTTGATTTAGTGATATACCAGATGGAAGAATATACACTGAAAATTTGGAATAATTCTATAATGTCACTATTGTTTTAATGATATCACAATGGTCCCTCAGAAATAACACTTGAGATGCAGCTCTACTAAGGAGAACTGATTCTGTATGCCACCAAACATCTGATTTTCATGCTATATATGTCTGAATCATTTCCCCATGTGACTATGTGGGAGTCCTATAAAAGAGGAACTCTACACTGTGTTACGCCATATTAAAGATATGAATGATATGAAGAGGCATTCTTAAAATAAGTTGCCTGGTTTCCTAAGGCATAAAGTACCCAATATGACTACTGATAATACATGCAAGCTGTGTAAAGCAATGTAAATTCTATTCAACTAGCTCTTTTTTTTTAACTGAACACTTTATTACAATTCTTTTTTTCATATCCTTATCATAAATGCACATCCTTATCATACAAAGCATTAGTTAAATCACAATGTATTTCAAAAGTTTCCAGACTTCGTGAGCAGGTCAGACTTTGGTTACGTATCCTGTTAGGAGTTCCCATTCCCCTGAGTTTAGAGATCACAGGAGGTTGCCCCATTTAACCACAGTTCTCATGCAACAATGAACAGTGTTGCTATTTTCAGTGAATTCTCTCATTTCTCTGTAAGCTGATTGGAGATGAAGTTGCCTTGTAAAATGATTACATGTTAGAGATATGAAATAATTAAATAGCAGTGAATGCTTTCTGGAAACATCCTTTTCTGATATTTAAGTACATTACTTTTAGGAGGATAGCCAAAATAATTTTTAAAAGCAAATTCTATTTTAAAAATAGTCCATGACACAGAGCTTTAGAATGACTTTGAAAACCACCAGTACAGTGATGGTAATGTTGTATCTGTAATACCAGGAAGAGTAAATCTTACCTATTTCTAAAAATAGGCAGGCTACTTTTTAACTCATTAATTTTAACACCTTTTCATCTGCTCTCAGGCTTTCAGGCAAACAGCCAAGTGAGTCAAAGGGCAGCCTTTCATGTATGAGCTATAATTCATGGCTTGTTTTAACACAAAAAGATTCATCTGAAGGTGGAATTTAAAGTTGGTTGTGTTACCTTAAATCCCAATGTGTGAATACTCTCACTCAGAATATATGATTTTAAACAGAGTAGAAAGGGGTTCCTGTGGTTTACATATTCATGTTACTTGGATTTTATCTTTCCAAATGTTCCTGTGTAAACATTTGGTCTTGGACTGTGTAGGATCTGAAATAGTTTGGCACAGGCCTCACAATGACTATGTCTAGGGAGGTGGGAATGGTTTGAAATTGTGCATGATTCTTGAATAGCCTTGCAGGATCCATGTGATTTTCACTGGTTTTAATTAAAATTTTCACTCCCAAATTTAATTTCATCCCATTTATTGTACACCCCATCAGCTGCCACCGAAGTTAACCCAGCCTGTATACTTATCCAAAACTAGGGTTGTCCACAACATTTCTGAGACACATCTAAAGGGAGCTTTCCAGAAGTTACAGATCTGGGTCATAGGACCCCACAGATAGGAAAAACATGAGCAAGCAAACAAAAAGCCAAACCAGAACTGACAGTTTGTTCATTCCTGCTTGCATGGGGTGGTTTGTGATCTTTCATTTGGGAAAGGAATGCTCAGGTATTTCAAGAACAATGTATGGAATCACACAGTTCCTCAGTGATGGAACTGTTCCATAGAATTTCTGGCTATGCTGAACATCTTTGCTCATGAGAAGTTCCTTATGCCAAGGACAACGGAGTATACAACATCCTTGCCTGGGAAGCTGTGAAAGTCACAGCACATCTACTGTTTCTGACACAAATCAAAGACAGGCCATGGAAACTTAAGTTTATAGAATTTTCACCTTCCCATTGATACATCTTGTCATCACCACAAAATCTTCACCCCAATGTACTGCAATTTGCTTCCTTTTCACCTCTCTGCATACAATCTTTTGTTAAAAATGCTTGTACTATTATGTTCATTATTTTTCTTAATCATTTTGTGTCTTTTCTGCTTCATAGCAGGGATTCACTTTCTAGATTTATTTAAATTCTTAAATGGTGAGGTGGAAAGGAACGCAGTCGAAGCAAAACAAACTAGCTGTTTTTTGATAACATGGGAGTCCTCTGGTGTCAGCAGCCTACCTGTTATTTTTTAATTTTTTTTTTTTAATTTTTAAATCTATTTTTAATGAGAAAGTGTTATTTTTAAAATTAAGATTATATTGCTGCTGACAGTCAGGTACAGTACACAAAATATATGCTCTTGAGAGACAGCTAATACACCTCACCCCTCTATTTTGCAATCTCAGAACCATCTTGGTTCATCTTCAGTGAGAGTAGTCTGTGTTCAGAGTATTTGATTACTTCAGGATAGTTAATCCTAGCCTCCCTATTAGAATACAAAAGAGAGTCAGTGATTATTTCATGTCAGCACATGTGTTGCTGACCGCTGTATCAGTTATATACTGGAGAAACGTTAAATAATGTAGATGTTTCTCCGAAATATGACATAGTCTTAATAGTCCATACCATTTTCCTAGAAGTTAGGAAAGAAAGAAGAGCTATGGTTTTTTGCATTTTTCCGCAAGTGGCAATACATGCTCTTCAAACAAGTGTTCTTTTTTTTTAAAACAGAATTGCTTTCATATAAAGATGTCTAGATGGTAGTGCAAAGGAGACCACAGAGGATTTAATGCAAAAGGACCAAAGAAGGAAAGGACAGGGACTCAAAGAAACAAAACATCAAAACATCATCCCAGACCTTTCTTTAATTTGGTGGCAGATTATTAATACGTTTTTGTCAGAAGCCCCACAAGGGCTTCCAGCACAAAATTTCTTCACAGCAAAAGAAAAAAATTCAATAAATGAGGGATAAACTCAGTATGTAATGTGCATTTATGCCAGTACTATCAATGAAAGAATAAACATGCAGCTGTGAGGTCCCTCGTGAATTTCTGTTGAAACCAAAAAGAGTGGCACCTACATTACTCCAAAATAACTATTTTTTTTTTCATCTGGACTCCTACATTTAGTGCCTCCTCTTCCTGTTCAGTTAAACCACACCCAGCCAATTAATTCTTTTTCATCTTCTGTAAAATTCTTACACTTACAAATATTCAGCGTAGGCTGGTTTTTACTCTCACCATAGTATCCCAGGTTACTATCCTGAAATATTCTTCTTTTACTCCCTCTAATAAATGTGTGACAGGGACCATGGTTGCTCTACTTTGAAATGAAATGCAAGGAATAACGTGTTTCATGATGTTAAAATATACTCCTCCCTCCTGTCTTTTCAAATTTTAGTTGGGATGGGATCACAACAAAAGTTTATTTATCGAGTAAGGGCAGATACAAACCTCCCATCACAGCCTTCATGTAAATCACCAGGTAAATTAGATTATTTCTTATGTTGAGATGTCATCTATTTATTTCTAGCAGATAGGGTGCATATGCTGCCCAACCCTGAACTTCAGAGCTGACCTGGGGAGGCTGCCTCCACGGGGAGGGCAGCTAGGGTCAGTTAGCCAGACAATTTTAAAATTGTCTTTTAAAAAGTAATTGAGTATGACATTGGATAGCAAGTAACCTCTTCACGTTTCTGGATGTCAGTTAGACAAGCAGGGTGGTTATTTTGCAAGACATAATTTAATGTAGTGTTCAGCTAAGCCTAAATAACTACATTGAGACAATAAAATCACAGCAAAGATGCATTTTCTGTATTAAGTTGTAAGATACTCAAGAGTTTAGATGTGAAAGTGGCTCCCACAGCACACATTTGTCCCTGATGATTATGTGATACAAGTTAAATACAAGGGGAAAATCAGGTTTTATGCTAAAACCAGGGAAACTCAGCCCCTGCACATTTATCATCATGTAGCACTGACATTCCCTTATTGTACTGTGGAGATTAGAAAGCAGTTCCTCAAGACTCACTTTTAAACAGCCACGTAGTGGTTTCTCTTTATTTTTGTGAAGGTTGCAAGGCAAATAAGTATGGGGAAAGTCCTCAGGGAGCCCCATCAGTGGAAAAATGTTATCCGGTCATAGCTGGGCTACTCTGAGTGTAGAGGGAGCAATTCACTTTTCCTCAGTAACAAGAATTAGCTGCTAGAAAAAAAAACTAAAACATTCCTTTAAGCAATCTGGAGGGACTTTTTCTTTTCTCTGTCTCAGAGTCTCCAAGTCTAACATGCGTACCCTGAGAGGTGTGTATGTTTCTGCTTCATGTGTGAGCTTGAGCTATCCTGGTTTGCTGGGCTGAAATATAGTCAACCCAAGCACTGTGCTCTAGTCCTCCAGCCTGAACAGCCTTAAACCCAATTTGAATTGCACTGAAATGACTTCACAATCTCTGCGAGCATACCTTTGAATACATGCTGAGAGATGGAAAAGATGCGAATGTGCTCCCTCTCTAGAGAATATTATTCTCGTATCTCAAGCACAATTGTGTCTGTGTATCCTCAGTTTACTTTTCACAATTAGAAGTCATTAACTGAAATTAGGCCAGAGAGCATTTGCAAGCAAGAAAACATAGTACATATATGTGTTTTCTTATAGATAAGAAAACTTTCATTTTAGAGATATATATATATATATATATTATATAAAGAGAATTTGCCTTGTGTTAACATATATTATTGGATTGGCTGCTGGTAGTTGACACAACAGGTGGCTATGTCATTTTATGTCACTCTTCTATATTAATAGCCTAGAAAGTCATCGTTCATGTTGAAAAATGCACAGACTTAAAAACAATTGCTATTTCAACCCTAGAGGAGATTCCATGAGTACCCTACATTTAGCAGTCAGCTAACAGAATCAGTGTATCAGTTAATGGCTATGAACAACTGAGAATGTCAGGTCATGAAGTGTTGATGAGGATTCTCCCTGTCAAATACAATGATGTTGTGGCAACATGAAACTGTTGACTCCATAATCAAGCTCTTACCTTCAAACCAAACGATTGATATTGTAAATGTTGAGTGTCAGTAAAATAAATAATTTTAAAGTGCCATGAAGCATCCAAGTTGCTTCGTTTCATACAGTTTAGGAGGGATTTTTAGCTTTCTTTTTCCTCTCTCTTTTATGTGTTTACCAAACTGTTACAAAACATATGCACTATTTTTGAGGAAAAATAACACAAGCCAAGCAGAAGGATCTATTCATGATTAGAATGCAATGGCCTTCATTATATTCCAGTTTGCTTATAAGTGACTGATCGAGAGTTAGCAGATGGTGTTTTCTGTCACCCCTTCGCCTTCCTCTTATTTAATTACTCCAACTTACTTTATGTGCTGGCTCTATAGTGCCTAATAATCATGTATATTTGTAAAATCATCACTTCTATGATCTCCAGATTCATCAATGCTTAACTTATCCTCACCAAACTGTCTTAGATCATGTATTTAAGCTATACATCTAAGACAGATCAGTCTGACCTCTTACACTTTATGTTGTCTTGGATGTATTGCCATCAAATAAACAACCTAGCATCCATCTAGGGAACCGTAGGACCTGTGGAAAATCAGTCTGGTAAGTAATGTATTATACTTAAGTGTCCTTCTAAGAAGCAACAGATGCAGTCAGTAGTGGCAGTGGGGCTCTGCAGGCTGCCTTGTTATGCTGTCAGGGGTCTCCTGAGAGGGCAGTTTTCTCAGGGCTGATACATGGCCAGGCAGAAAGAAAGTTTGCACATACAACGCTCTGGAGCTCTGCAGAGAGAACACTGCCTCTGTTTGACACGGTAATTGAAACACACTCATTCATAACGATCAACAATCCCACTGCTATTCAGATAACAATCCTTTCTTCCTCCACAGTCCCTAATTTTATCCCAGCTCTAACCACTACATATCTGATAAGATTTATGGTGGGCCCTGACTCTCATCTGATGATGTTTCTTTACCTCTAAAGTCAGTTCTGTTTCAAAACCAAATATTTCTCACATCTAGGACCTCAGCAACCCTTTCTACCAGGAATTCGGTCTTGGTGGATTTACATCAAGTTGTGACTTCTGAAAGCCCTCCCTTGTCCATGGCCTGATGGAACACAGTTCATGGGCATCCTAGAGTGGAGAGCTCCCTTAAGCAGAAAGCCACAACGCAATTCACTCATGGCTCAGAAGATTGAGACTGGGAAGTTGTAAAGAGCATGGGACAAATGGAGTCCCCTTCAATTTGCTTTTTCCTCAGTAAAATCTCAAGAAAAGAAGACTCTTCAGACAGGAACATATACAACTCTTAGGGCCTCCATGGGCAAGAGGCACAGTTACATCTCACTTCTCCCCTGTCTGCTGCCTCCTGTGCAGTCTTGCACATCTGGGTGTGCAGCAGTTAAATGAAGAGGTTTAGTCACCCCAAACTGCTTAAGTTTACCATTGTGTCCTTTTAACAGAATTTAAAAGGGATCAGAGATTCAGCTACAAGTTCATTTTAAAGCATCAGCAAACGTTATACTGACATAACAAGTTTTTCACATTACTAGAGAGAATTCAGAACTAGCACACCCGCAGCACATAAATTCTGAAGAAATTATGTTTGCCAAGTGATCTACTAGAGGACATCAAAGACACAACTAAACTGTGCCTTTGTATTGAATCAAAATCAAGAGATTACTTTATTTTCTTCTTAGATCTGTTTTAGCACTCATTTATGTAGCACAAGTGAATTTTGCAATATAGAAACTGCACAAAGATTTAATTGGCCAAAATTAATACAAGTGTTTATCTATATGTGGCTGGCATTATTTATATCCACTACAAATGTCCAGCAGATAAATTCTGCTTGTTTTCATTTAAGGCGCAGATTCCTGGAATTAGCCAAGTCACTTCAGCAACAATATTTTAATCTGTTCCAGGTATTCTGAACTTCTGGAATATTTAGAACTTTATTCTTCTGAATATTCTTTGCAGCTTAGAAGGCTGAACATGACATCAGTTTGTTTGCCTCTTATGGGTGATTTAGGCATCTGGATATTATTAGACAGAAAAAACAGGATTTTTTTTTTTTTTTTCCTTCTGACTTCATGCTACTTCTGAGCTAAAGAAAAGGATAATAAAGATGGTGGTTTAGAAATGGCTAATATAAGACCAAACTCCAGTGCCTGTGAGACCCCCAGATGCTCAAATAGACTGGATTTCTGGATTATTTCTACCTCAACAGGGGTATCGTGGACCCATATAGAATCCATGATCTGGTTCATCATGGTTAAAGATGGAGTTTT
This sequence comes from Dasyornis broadbenti, assembly GCA_013397935.1. Taxonomy (NCBI): domain Eukaryota; kingdom Metazoa; phylum Chordata; class Aves; order Passeriformes; family Dasyornithidae; genus Dasyornis; species Dasyornis broadbenti. The sequence continues at coordinate 1,254,031 of VZRN01001711.1, forward strand.
AGGTCATTTGGCTGGTTTATTCATGACACAATCACTACAAGTCCTTTGGATAAGCATTTCACACAGTGGGTGTGAGGTTCAGCTCTAAGAGCAGCGTTACACTGCATTAATCCAATGACTTTAATACCTTTACTCCTACCATCTTACAGCGATGTAGCTGAGAGTGAATCAGGCTGAAGATTTTGAGTATAGGTGATTCTGCTATTTTTATGAGGCCCTGCAGGCTCTAATTCTTTGCACCATGTGGGAGCTTTCCATGAATACAGAGTGCCATCTGTGCTTGGGTCTCATTCCTTAAAGAAACATTTAGCTTTCTATTCATCCTTTCTGCATTCCTGGGGCTGAGCAGTGTGTGAGTGTGTTACCCCTTCCTCCCTTGTGTCACTGGAGTTTATTGATCAGCCTCAGGACTGAAAACACAGCAGAGAGCCCTGCTGTTTCCAGTAGCTGTTGCCTATCTTTTGAAGCAGAGATGAATGCTTGAACCATAATGTATTCTTTCGACACAAGAGTATTAAACTGTTGTGAAAAATAAATGCAAGAGATTCTCAAACTGGGAGGCGAAAAGGCATTGGTGCATCAGAAAGCTCACACACCGAGCCTTTTGCTTCAGCTCTTGCAGCCTGAGCCTCTTGTATCTCTGACTAATTCTCTCCCTGTTCACCACAGGAATACTAATTGCCAGATGAAGCTCTTTGTTCAGCTAATGCTCTAATTGTTGCTTAGAAGAGGAATTGTCTCTTGCAATCATTTATTACTAAGGAAACTTGAAACTTTATTTCTGTGGTTGGTCCAGAGAGCTCAGAGTTACTGAAATTACCAGAGAAAGACCAGAGTCACTGGGTCAAAAAACCCCAAACAAACCAAACCAAAAAACCCCAACCACATTTTTTCTGTAGCGGGTTGTTCATATCCAGATACATAACAATCTACTTTACATCATAAGTGACAACATTCAGTACCTTGGTGCCACTCTACTGTGACGCCAAAACCACAAGACTTCTGTAGGTTCAGTATGATTGAGAATCCATGAAGTTCAGATTCGCATCACAGCCACATTTGACTCATCAGCACTAAACAACGGGAGTTTATGAAAACTACTTGAAAACGAGAAACATTAAAACAGAGAAACACAATCTAAATGTAGATAAACTTTTGAATGGAATAGTTCTTTGTGTTGCCTATGTTTTGATTTGTATCTGTCTAGTCTGTACTTGAATGGAAAAATTTAAAAGAGCTCTTTGATGGGCATGGCTGCAAAACTTTTCTGCAGCACACCAAGAACAAGGACAATAAGTTAAACTTCTCCAGCTTTTTCAGTCATTTGATTTGTGATATTGCACACGAGCCCAAGAACACACAGTAGTACAAACACATATGTACACGTGGGCTAGTAAGTAAATAAGAAAATTTTAAAAAAAGGACTAGTTTGTCATGTGAAAAAACCACAAGTATGTAAGAGAGAACAGAATAAAAGTAGCAGAGATATGTACGCACTACTACCACTATTGACCTGTTTACATCAATAAACTGATGCTCTATTAAATATAAAAATAAATCCAATCCAAAAGACATAATCACATAAGTAATTAAGAATTCAGAGACTTCTTTTGTACTTGAAGGCACTGCTTGGGCATCTTTCATACCTTACAGAGGACTCCTTAGTGCATGCACTGCTGACTGTGATCCTCTGCATAATAGCTATGATGCGTCATCCATTTATTAAGCCTAATGTATTCTAAAGAAAAGCAGGATTTCTTAAGTTCGTTGGTAGCATCAAATGAAACCAGAAAAGTATGTGTATATATATATCTATATATATATATATATGTACACCCTGCTAATGTGTTGGGTCATGCGTCTTAAAGCTAGTTACAGTACAAAATAAAAATCCTACAAATTTCTTTACAGAAATATTTCTTCCTCTCTGACCTGCCAAACATTTGAGCATTACACTGATCTGATTTCCTTTTTCATGACTCTTCAAAGCTTGATAATACCTTTAACTTTCTTTTATGTGGTCAGGTTTCTTATGATCTCACATAACTCCTGTGGTCTCATCCCAGGTTTGCTCAGTGTGTGACTCAGTTTGTGGCTGCATCACCTTTGCCTCTTAATAACCCAGTGTGAATGTTGCAGCCACTCATTTCCAAATGTGAAACTGCAAGCGCTCACTATACTGGGGGAAACGAAGGAGGCGGCTGAGAAAGAAACCCTGTAGGGGCAGCAATCATTATGTTTGTAATTGCTTCTGTCCCTGACCAAGAATGTTAGAGAATTTGTTACTTTCCATACTAATTCTGCTCCTTATGAAGTACGAATTACTGATTAATGAACACCAATCTGTTCCAGCTACATCCTACACCCCATATGGCATATAAAAAACTCGAAAAAAAGAACTTATAAAAAGAGATCTACTAAATGATAGTCCAGTGCATGACTAAAGTAGGGGATTTATCTAGAATCTCATGATTTATTACATTATTCAAAATAGTTTTTCAAGTGACTAACAAGGATTCAGATGCTTCTTTGGGAGACTGCCTCATTCCCCAAAAATTGCATTATCAAATTTTCACAGATATTTAAGGCAATTATTTTTCCTGTATAGCAGACACTGGTATTGAGTCTAGCAAGAACAACAGATAAGATCTACAAAAAGTCTTCTACATAAGCCAAAAAAAATCCCTGTGCTGAAAATAATTTAACAAATAAGGAGAATGGTGTTTTCTAAAGTTGTCAGTGATCATGGGACCACATTGGATCATAGAATACTAGAATGGTTTGAGTTGGAAGAGACTTTAAAAGATTATCTAGTCCCAAACCTTCCTGCCATGGGTAAGGACACCTTCCACTAACCCAGGTTGCTTGCAGTCCTGTTCAGCCAGGCCTTGAAGCTGTACTTTCTTTCAGTAATGCAGTTATGTCTCTGGCAGCTTACAGAACACTTTTTCTTCCCATTTAACATCTTTTTTCTCAACAATGCCGGGAGCCACGTTACTGACAGTCTATGACAAATGACATAAAATCAGCTGTTAACAAGAGCATTTCTACCTCAGCTATGCAAAAGGGAAGAAGGAAAAGAGAGTAGCTGGGAGCTGTTTGAAGACCTAGAGTAGGCTAGTAGGCACCTGTGAAGTGAGACGCAGCTCTCCTGAACTTGAGGCCATCAGTCCTAGCCTCCTGACTGTCCAGACTGGGACTGCCACTTCCCTCTCTTCTGCTTTGCAGAACCCTGGCAAAGAAGTCAGGGCATGGTGAGAGGCAGGTTGGCTCTCACAAACATCTCCTAACTTTTGGATGATGGAGTCCAAATGCAGAATGAACCTGGATGTAGAAACTCAAAGCACTCCTAGATTTGCCAGTTTGGACATAGCCTTGATGTTATGCTATTGCTATATGCTATATAGACCCTTGACTGCAGCCTAATGCTTGTGTCCTGAAACTTACGAAAGTGGGGGTTTAAAACACTCAGGCGGATAAAGCTAACATCAAGTATCACAAAAAGCCAGGGATTCATCCAAGAATTCAAACTCCACACAATGGTTACACTTGTTTTCAAAGAATAGGAGCAAATGTGACTATTAGCAGAGACTAAATCAGTTTTGTGTAAGATAGACCTACAGCAGATTAAATCAGCAGTAAAAGTGCAGAGTATAAACCTTGTATACATTCGGTCTTGTTCATGCCAAACTCCAATTCAAAAAAACAAAGGAAAGTTAGTGGAAATTCATCTTCAAAGATAGTTGGATATTATAAGCTGTTATAAAGAGCAGAGGTTTTGGGATAGTATTCACTTCCCTATATACTAGGACTTTGACTGTGGTTTATGGACTAGTTGATGTTTGGTCTGTTTATTTTTTCCAGAGAATACGGGGTAACTAAACTTAAGTGTTTTCCTATCATCCAGAAAAAGCCCTTAAAATTGTAAATTGTTTTCTCTTTTCAGGATTTATTTGATTTTAAAATATATATATACATACACATATTCCATAATTGTTACTTTTTCTATGAAATTTGAAAGACCTTCAGGTGATCTATAGATCATGTATGACTTACCCTGGATAGGGGACATAAGGTACTTATCAAAATTCATCCCTACTTTGTGTCTCCTTTTATTTCTGTCCACTATAGCGAAAAGCTTTGTATGCCCTTCCAGTAAAGGACGCAAGGCTGGCTAGCAGTCAGTGTGACAGAAGGAAAGCAGTGCAGCAGAAAATTGGATAACAGGATAAAAAACACGAGGACCACAGGAAGCCCATCAAAACTGCCTCCTCTTGTCAAAAACCAGACAAGTGACAAGTACGAATATAAAGTATTATCCACAATTCAGTATTTCTAATGATATCACAATTACAGTCCTGCTTCCTATAGGCAACCACTTAACTTTTTAGGCTTGACCTTACAATCGCAAACCAAATGTGGTGTGACAAAACAAATCTGTGAAAGAATTGTTTGCAGTCAGACATCTGACTATACAGTCCTAAGCTAACTTTTATTTAGCTACTTTCCCTTAGAAAAAAAGTGTTTAAAGAGTACTGCTCAGTGACTGATCTAAAAAACATGTTGACTTAAGACCATGTACATATTTAGCGATTCCAGATCGTGCATTAGAGTCAGGCAATTTAAATTGTCTGCCAACAGTTCGAGACTGTGGCTAATTCATTACTCACACATTTCTAGTTGGAGGAGTAATTTAAACTCATGTGTGTCATATTAATTGTAATCTTGTTTCAAAGTGACAAGATAAATTTCTCAAGGTACATAATATATTATGGACATAGGTCAAAACAAATGAGTGTCTAAAACAGATTAACACTAAATACATGCAATATGTCATGTTTATAAATTAAGAAAGGATAAATTACATTAACATTTAACAGATTGTTCATTATACTTCATCTATGCTTAGGCTTAAGACCACTAACAGATACTTCTCTTGTATATAAGGTCTTTTTAAACAACTCATACAGAATATATAGGATTGCATACTTGGGATACAGAAGCATCAGTTCCCAGATCCCACAAAGAACAGAACACAGTGCTACAGGATTAAAAAAACCCCTGGCATCCTTATTGGAGTTTCCTTGATTTATTCTTATTAGTAATAGGAGTGTCAAAGAAAAATTCAAACATTTTTCCCTGTTTTTTTCCCTTCCTCCCTGTTACAAGATTAGTTAAACATGTTGGACACAAGTGGTTTAATTTTAAAAGCAGTCTTGGAGCTTTTCCTAACAAGGAAAGCTTTGAGCTGCTTCATCAGTTCAAGCACCTGAGCTATTCCCTGTCACTGCTCTTGCAGAGCTCTGTGTCCTGCATGGACAACAGCAGTGGCATGTGGGAGCAAACAGCCCCAGGACATCACTGCCTGCTCCCTCTGCATGCAAACCCTTTGCCAGGTTCAGAAGCTCACTGCACTGGCTTTGAAAGTGCTCCTAGGTAGAACTAATGAAGGTGTACAAGGATATAAACATAACTGCTCCCATGACTGTAGAATTTGACCTATCAAAGAGTGTTTATTCTTATTTATATTGTCACAAACATGTTAGAAGGAAAGGACACATTTCTAGATTCACTAACATTCAGAAATGGGATCTTTTGTAAAAGGCTGTATGTATGCTATATGTGTCTGATATATGGATTCATCCTTTTTGACACCTGCAGAGGAAATATATTAACAAAGTTGATTCCAAAGAAACCTGGATTAGAAATCCAATCTCCACAGAATTTATCAGACAAAAAGAGAAAGAAAACTACTTATAATATCACAGTAAATAAGTATTTCATATGATTGTAACTAAATCTGCACTAAAATTTCTAGTTTTGTTACCAGTATTTCTCACCAAAATCTACATAGAGACTGGCTCTTCTACACTTTCTAAAGCAAGTAGAATCCTATTGAAAACTATGAAACTGTCCATAGAGTTAAAAATAAATAAGTAGGAAGCCTTAATACAACCCATTTTAAGCAGTTTACTGAAAACAATAAACATTTCAGGTTGAAATCACTGATCATGCTGATTTTATCAGATAAACTGTGGGTTTTTTTCCTTTGTCATGTAAGGATTCCATTGATAGACTGAATAATAATAAAAGGATTGACTTAATTCCAGATGACATTTTAATTCATTTAATTTCAGTCACTCTGGTGATAACGCTGTAACACTGCTTTCAAATAAAGAAAATCTGCTGAGAATTATGTGCTGAATGGAGGCTTTCTCATCACTAACTCATGATATCATATATCTATTTATTTCTGCAGGAAACTGCTGTAGCCTCATACTCTTTAATTACTACCATTTATAGGTAATAATTTAAATTTCATTACTTCTGCCATGTAAATGTCATGATGTCATTCCTTGTCTAAATAAGGTCAGCCATTTAGACATATTTGTTTTGATATGTGTGTTATCTATATTTCATTTCACTGTTTCATCTCTTCTTAAGGCATGGTGATGCTTCTCACCCTGCTTTACTCCCCACCCCGACATTTGTCAGCAGGACAGCTGTGTTGTTAACACAATTCATGTATCAGACACCAGTCACTGTCATCTCCTGTTATTTCCAACCCCCTTTCTTTAAAAATCTACCAATTTCCATGGAAATGCTATTCGGAACCAGCAACAGCCCTGACTGTGGGATAAAGGAATGAAGGAGCAGAAATTCATGGGATAAATCTGACTTAATTGCTTGTTAATACAGATGTCAATACCCATGGGTGAACAGCTTTTCCTTACTTGCAAACCCTGTTCTCACCCAGTGGTAAAAACAGAAGCAAACCTGGAGCCTTTGCTGCTGCTGTATGTTCAACATGGGCAACTGCCCTTCAATAAAATGGGCAGTTACCTCAGTGCTGGCAAGGCCAATGGAACAGTGTCTCAAGCTGCAAAAGGAGCAAATGTGTGGGTAAAAATGTTATCCAAAGCATACTCTTCAGGAAGTTTTAGTAGAAATTACAGGAGAATTTAGCATTTTGATGGTTTTAGGCAGGTTTTTTCAGTTTTTTCCCCGTGTTCTCTGGTTGCATAGCAAGATATGTGGAAACAAAACCTGTGTACATTGTTTTGTTACTTTAAAAACCCATCTATAAAATGTTTCATGTTATGAGTGATACTTCAAGGACATAGTCTGATCCCTCATTATTGCTGTAAGGGCTCCGAAGAAAGGACAACAAAAGTCAGTGCGTTTAACAGTGGGGAAAATTTTTGCACTTTTAAAAAATAATTTGAGTTTGCAATCATCAAAAATTTCAGGCAAGTATCTTTCTCAAACCTGCTGAAATAAATGGAGATTGTACACTCTATTTAAATGGGCAGAGAACAGGCGTCAGAGACACTGTTTGCAGCTATAATGACAACATGTGCAAAAATTTTCCCCCCAAGAAATTCTTAGATCTTGACGTTTTGAAGGCAGTGAAGCCATTTCTCATTTGTTGGTTTTAGGAAATTTTGAACTACACTGAGCAGATGCTAAAACAGATGGACACTGTCTTTTGGAAAAGTGGGAAAAATATCTGATTAGAAAATGTCATGCTATTGTTTCTTCTTAATTTTTCCAGCTGGATAAGCTATGAAAGGACTTTATGTCATAATTGAAAGAAAGTATAAATGCTGACACTCCCTTAGTCAATACATAAGCAGCTTTTGTGCTTCACTACTCCTTTTTTAAAGAGTGATTTCGTGTTGGGTAGCCCCAGTCCCTGTTTTCCCCTGGGGAAGAGCATTCAGGGTGAAAATCACAGCGGACTTCAGCTGAATTCAGAGCAATCTCAAATGAGCAGGAATCCCTGCAGCCACTGCAAACCCTGCTCTGAGGGAGGATAGTGGCAACAACCCATCAAGCTGACGTCTTTGCTATGTTATATTCTTTCACCACCTGGGATACATGTCTTTGTGGGAACCCAGCAGGACTGGGAGAAGGAAAAAGAAGTCATGCTACTCCTCACTTGATGATATCTTTCCTGACTGCCGCTCACCCAGGGACTGGAGGTGCTGTTGCTTTTCATAAAAGCTTCCTTAAAGGTCCCACATGCCTTTGCTCCCGGCCCAGCACCAGTCAAACTGCTTGCTATTCAAAACTGGGGCATGGGGATGTCTTTGTTGCTTGCATACAGCCGTTTCATCTGTAAATGTAATAAGCTTGAAAGCAAATTTCTGTTATCACTAATCTAACCTGTATCCCAGCTGAAAGAGTCTCCCAGTATTGGAGTTACTTGATAGAGATCTGCACATGGAGGGGTTACATAGTGTGAACAGAGCACAAGGGGAAAAGATGAGGGCTTTGGCCTGATCTTTGCTCTTCTATAGATGACTCATCTCTCCATGTTTTGTCTGTAAATTAGATAGTGAGCTCTTCAATAAGCCAGGCGATTTCTCTCAGGCTGCCCAGTAACACTGGCTGGTGTATCAGCTGGTGGAGCATTCTCTGGTCTGTTTCCCCTATCACACCAACCTGTCTTTTCCTTTTAATAGCTGCCCTTTCTATTGTATTGTATTCCTCTATGGTTTGATTTTTACATCTTTCTTCAAAATAATATGAGAAGCAATTGCAAACAGAATCAGAGCCCTACGAATAATTGAATTTGTGCTTGATTGTCTGAATTGGAAAAAGATTAACATTAAGACAGGTTGGAATCCCTGTAAATTGAATTTTATATACAGAAAAATACTTCCCTCATGTCTAAATGGAATTCTTTGTTTCATATTGGTACATTTCAAAAAACTAACAGAAGATATTTGTTTATACACAGAAATCCAATTCCTACAATAAAAGCTGTTTTGATTGTAGAAACACTTTCTTTTAAATTTTACAGCAAGTTGTTTCAAGATTGGATGGTTTTGGAGTTCTGCTTTTCTTTATTGAAAACAATCAAAATGAATACAGAAAATGCTATGTTCAACTCTAATTGGTAATTTAGGGTTAAAACATTTCATGTCCTGTTTGAAACAAGTTTCTTTGTGATGATGATTTAGAGTAAATGTGAAAAATTTGCTTTAGGTCCCAGTTTGTCCTCTAGCAATGTGGAACCACACTGTGGATAAATTCTTCTGATGATCTCTTCTGAGGCAACCCTGAAACATATTGGAGTGTGCTGTCTGACAGCCTTTTATCTTGTATGAAGTAAAGTGCATAAACTTGTCTAAATGTGAAATTTTAGTCTGGCAGAAATTGCATCTATTGCAATACAGGCTGGGTTTTAAACTGCTCAAAAAGTTGCTGCATGAGCTGTTTAACAGCTTAATAAAATAAAAGGAACAGCCTTTTCTGCTACAGTTTGCTAAGTGCATTTAAAACAACAGTGAACTGACAATAAAGAGACCACACACACAAGAATACTTACCCAACTAAGTTATTACCTTGCAACAACATGGGCATGTTATGTCGTAAGAGTGTCACTCGAAGTCTGAGAAGTTCTAGGCCCTTTAAGCAATGAATTCTTATGCCAGTGTGCAAACAGATCAAAGAAATTAACTATCATGTTAAGCACTCTGCAATGGAATAAGAGACTATCTTAGAAGTTAGGCCTTTTTCTTCTTATGTTTAATTCTGTACAGAAATATGAAATAACCATTTCTTTTCCACTGTGATGTTCTGTCCACGTCTTTAATGTTTTTCTTTTATGGTAAATCATATTTTCTATGGTCTTATTCTTGCATAAAAGTTATATGGAAAAATTACTGCACACCTCCTAACACATTTTTTATGATGCAATAACCAAGCCTTAGTTTTTACCACCTCCATTAAGCTGAAAATGTTCTTAATATCTTTAACCTTATTCTGCTCACCTTTGCCTCAGTATGCTCCATTTTCAGGCTAAATCCTTAATTTAGCTCCAGCTAAATACTTAATTTGATTTAAGAATAATACCCATGACCTCGTTCCACTCATTTTTTGATCCATATAAATTAAGCAAAATAGTAGTGTGACAAACAGTTCTGTCTTAGAAGTGACACAGACAGGGAGACCAATAGCTGAAGGATTTCAAAATGCTTGCCTTTATCACAGCATATCTGTATCATTCTGAAACAAGGTGCCTACCTCTCTTCTTTCTTTCCACATGAAGAGTTTCTGTCATGTGAGGGACAGAAAAAATACACAGCCAAGAACTGAGAAGAAACCAGGAATAAACCACTGTGCCTCACAAAGCACCAGAGGAGCTCTCCAAAGGAAGCATAGGAAGTTCTTCAAAAGGCATTCGAGCTCCCTCAGCACAGCTCCCAGCATCTCCCACTCCAGCACTCTTCAAACAGCTGTGGGTTATTAGAAGGGATCTTGAATGGAACCAAAGAGCTTTTCCAAATGTCATTTTGTGTCATAGAACTGTTAACACAGACCTGATTTTGCTGGAGAAATACTTGTTACCCTGCTCCTTAGTGTGTGACATAAGCTACCAAGAGTTTTGGTTCTTATCTCTTGCTTTTGAAAAGTTACTTTTATGTCTCCACCTCCTTGCAATCCCTTGACACTAACAAACAAGAATCTTTGCAAATAATTTTGTGGTCTATGGGATCTTTAAAAGTATAATTAAAGAAGATAAACCAAAATTTATTACCTTTTAAAATGCAAGACTTTCATGAATAATTAAAAACAGTAATCTAAATTATCTCAGAAAAAAAAGCACAGCTTCAAAAATTCTGAAATGGTACTGTTCGATCATTACATACTGTTAAATTAAATGAATAAACATCTAAATTAATTTTAAGAATCCTGAAAAATGTCTTTTGCCAAATGACTACAGTTCTGTGTTCAACAGCATAGTAGTAGGCAAAAAGTCAAAAGTTGGTGAATATTAAAATTTTACGTGAAATCAATGGGAACCCTGTAGGTCTGAAAAAGTGAAAATATGAGACTTCAATTTTTTGCATTTGTGAATGTTTAGTAGCAAAGCACATTCTGCCTGGTCAGTGCCTTCAGATGTATAAAGGAAGTTTTCTGGAATTAGGCATTGGTAAAGACATATGCTCCAAGACAGCAATGAAGGAAATAGAAGTGGAGTGAAAAGAAAACTGCTTGCCACAGAAATTCTGCAGTGCCAAGTATTGATAAAAACAAGAAAAGCTCCCAAGTTGATTCCAAACCTCATCATTTTACTCTAGCACTAAGCAGCTGTATAGAAAACAAACAAACAAAAAAAAACTATAAAAAAAATAGTACATTTTTGCTTCCACTGTACCAAGAGTATACAATTCCATTGTGTGGAGAAAAGAAATTAGAAAAAAAATTAGAAAAAAGAAAAGAGGAAAAGAAATTAGAAAAAAGAAATTAGCATGTTTTGATAGCTACTGGTGCTGAGTTATGAGAAATTATATGAATATTTATACATGTTAGTCATTACTAGACAATAGATACTTTCAATGAGATATAGCCTCACTTGGGACATAAAGAGCATCAGGTAGAAATGTTCAAATCTTATGTTTTGCATTAAAACTCAATGAAAGAGCAAAAATATATCAGGTCTATACCAGAATAAAAGGCACAGTTGTTTTTTCATGTCCCAGCATCAGCTTAACCATGAAAGTTTATCTGGATCCATACATGCAGATATACTAAAGTGCATATGAGTGGTACATAACAGGATTACATATTTGGTGAAGTTTTAATAAAAATGAAGATATTTAGCTAGAAAATAAAAGGGTGACAGGGAAGAAAAAAGAAGAGGCAAATGTACATCCTTCCTAGGAAAAGGAGGGGCTCTAATCCTCATTTGTTGCAGTCCATAATCATAAGAACTATTACTGTGTCTTTATAAAAGCAACTAAATGTCCCCAAGTGTTTTAAATGCTGAGATTCTCACCCTGAGGAATATCAGAGCAGGGCAAGCTGCACCCTATAGACAGATCTCATTGTTTGGTGCAGAAATTAAAAAAAAAAAAAGCTGCTCTGCTCTTTCATCAAACGAGGACACTCTGGGGTCTATATGCCTTTTTTTTTGCATCATCAGGGTAAGCTTAAGAAATTTTGAAGTAAAATAGACAGAGACCCACAAGTTCATGAATTGATGTTTACTTATGTAAACTGGAATTTAAAGAAAAATAGATTAACTAGAGTGTGTAGAGGGGTGGGTTGGCACAATCTGCATTCTGCAAAGCCTTCATTTAAAATTAGTGAGTTACTGTAAAGTCTGGACTGCAGCAAATGAATCTCAGAGGCCATAGTACAGTGAGAACGTAGAAAGCATGGTAAAATTTGTCAAGGGATAAAATGTATTTTTTTAATGTTTTTATTGTTATGTCACTGAAAGCGCTCACAGCTTCACAATTTGCTTAGCTTCAAGAAATCAGAGAGCTGTGGGGTTTGAAGAGTAGAATATTAGCCTTTGTAAAATCCCCTTTTATTACATGGAAACTATGTTGCTGGAACAAACAAAACATATCAAATGCCATCAATGGAAGAAGATTTTAAGCTTTGTCTGAGACCAATTTTGCTGAGCAGGAAGAAATGCCTTTAGCATTTCGTTTGTGCCAGTGTAGTTAGTATCTGATCCAATTTGGATGGAAAGTGTCTTTTCCAAATGTTCAGCAGATGGAAGGGTGGTGAATAGTCACAAGAAACAGGTTATTTCTATTACAATAAATTGCTTGGAAAACCAGGTATTCCTCCACTGCCCCTGACAGATAACATTATAGCCCAGAGGGTATATAAATCATGAGCTTTATAGACAGATAATGTATATAAATTTAGTACAAATTTAGTATTCAGTTAGATAGTAGCTGTCAACCCAAGAGCAAGGTCTCTCACTCTGCCCAGTGCTGCTTTGTAAAAACTAGTTGCTTTCCAAATGCTCTGATCATTGCTCAAGGCCACAGATACATTCTAATGAGCTTGCCTGGCATATTCAGCCACCCCTTCAGAGCAGGGTAAAGCTCATGGATTGGAATGGTAGACTTCCCACTATAAGGACTTTATGTTCAGGCCTCTCTGTATTTCACTGATACTTGGAAAATTTGTTGCATGAAGGAAATATTTCATAGTACTGCTGCTGCTTTTACTATTTAACATAAAAGGTACAAACAGGAAAAGAACAGAATTAGTATCTCTTTCTTTTCCATAAGAAAAGCCACTTGTAATTCTCTTGGCGTGAGAGCTGCCAGACACTTTGACTCATGCAGTCAGAGCTAATATACCAGTGTAAAAATAAGAGATAACTGAGACAGCAGGAAGTGTTCCAGAAAAGCAGTCTGATCTTCACACAGCTTCTTTTCTGATTTCTTCTATTTGGCGTGCTGTATTTTGCAGCTCATTAGTTATCATATGTTTACTTTGCTCTCTGGATCTCATGATAAATACCTCTGGTAAAGAAGAGCACAGCTCAGAGAATCTGCCTCCCAATTTTGTGTACACTGAAGAAACTACTTTTAACTCCATCATTCTCAGTTCCAGATTGAAGTTGTGTTTTGGGATCCTCATCTCATATTCCACTTGCTGTTGCTTGCTTAAAAAAAAAAAAAAAANAAAAAAGCAATAATATAATCAGTGTAAGCTGGTAAGGGACCCTACTATTTCTTGGATCTAGGCTATATCCCTCACATTGTTTTATACATGCAGTGACGAATGCAGCAAAGACTATAGGGTTGGAATACTCATTTAACCCTGAACTGCTTCACTGGCAGTAGAGTGCTTTTTTCCTGGCTCTTTGGCCAATTAAATATAGAGGAAATTCTCAAAGTTTATTTAGAAATATCAAATTAAAATTTCTGTTTTCTTCTGCGCTGAGCAGGAAGAAGTTTTAAGTTTTACATTTTCATTTCAGAATACTTGAATATTTTCTCATGTGGTATTTGAGTGGAACTCCATATTAGCTTTGTCTGTATTTTGCTAATTCTAGCATGGCAATTCACGGCTCTCTGTGACAGCAGGAAGACTTATGCCCTAGTATATATCAGCTATTTAAAGCTTTCTGATGCTGAAAGCACTGTTGCCACTGTGGTTCCATCCAAATAAAGCCAAGGAGGGATGTAAGCATAACTTGGAGAGCAGCACTGAAGGTGCAGTGTGATCATTACAAAGTATTCTTCCTGCTTCTGTATCCAGAAAATCATCCTTGGGTGACAGAAATATACTGCAGGCTTAAAACCTAGCAAGAACAAATTCTGAAGTGCAAAATGTGCACTGTTACCATTTCTCTGTCCTCTGGCTGCCTTACAGACAGATATCCCCATCTCATTAGTGTTACTTATTCTTCAGGTCCAGGTATGGAGTTTCTCCGTGTTTATATAAAGTTACAGTGGTGTCCAAAGTTATACTCCCGTAGATTCAGTATGTGGAGAGCACTTGCAGAAGAGCAAGGTTGAACCCTCCAAGATTTGTATTCTGATCTCAAGAAGGCACAGGGGTTTTGATCTCCTGTGGGTCATCTTTTTATATATATGCATGTTCCTCTTAATATGTAGTAACAAATACATCTGTATTTAAGCCAGTTCTTTAAATGCCATGGGAATTGGATTGAGAGCAGTTCCCACATTTCAACAGAAATAGAAAATTAGGAACTGGGAAGAAATCCAATACATATGAATTATGCTTCTTCACTTCCGCTGGTTTCCATTTACAAAGAGCCAGAGCTGGTAATGCCACTCTGAAGATTAAAGAGTCTTGCTTCACTGAGACAGTGTTCTGTCTCCTTATAATTATTATTCCTAGTCCTTACAAAATGTTACAATAATAATGAATATGAATAATTAAAGAAAATAATGTTAACTTCAATATTACAATAGCACTTGCTTCAAGACAATGTACAGGAAAACTTACAGCCCAAACTTGCAGCTGTCCAAAAACATTTTCCCCATTACAGTTGTTCCGCAGTATAATTCTCTCAAGCATGAGAATTTATATGCCTGCCAAATTTTTGACTATTTTAATTCTTTGTTGCAATTTTAGGTATCCATAGAAATAGGTCAACCCAAAACTTGTCCAACTCCTCATCTTTATGATATCATATGTAAACAAGAACTATGGACCAATGCTGTCTCGTGAGAACATTCCTAAAACACTAAATGCTTTGTAGTCTGCCAGAGAACTTTCAAAACTATCGACCAAAAAATTGTTCAAAAGTATGAAAAGCCTTTTGAAACTTCTGTGATGATATAATATTAACTTAATCCTTTAATTATAAGTTGAGCAGGAGATAAAATTATTCATTTTGAATCTGATGACGATATTTTAAAATTACTAAATGAAAGAAAACACACAAATTGTCTCTCTGAGCAGAACATCTAGACCTAGCTGTATTGCTTTTTTGGTTGTCCTTGTGGTTCTCCAGATGCTGACGCTTACACTTAAATGTCTACCAGCCCTACCTGGGTGTGAAGCTCAATGTGTTAATGGGAACATCAAAGGAAGTTTTCTACATGATCTCTTACCACTGAGTTTAACTCTATGAAAGTTTCCTATGACATGGCTCATTTTAATCTGAATCCAGAATAAAAATAATCTTTCTCATGTTTTCTTAGTAACATACTTAGCTCAGGTACAAATGCAAAATGTTTTGAGGCTCCTCACTTTCCAGAGCATTTTTAATTCTTATTCTGAAGCTTTGTTGAGACAAACCTTCAAAAACTGAAGGAATTCCTAGTCTCAAATATCTTCATGCAAAATGGATGACTGGTGTTACACCTGATGTAACTACAGATCCTATGAAGGATTATTTTTCCAAGATCTGATGGTGAAATAGAATCCATGGGGCCTGTTCTCTAAGGGCAGTGAAATACCAGCAGTGTAGTATTGGAGGTGTGATATCTGAACATAACTACTGACAGTCTCTCTTCTGAAACTTGCCTGATCTCAGAATTCCACAGCGCTTTAGTTTGTTTGTTTACGTTAAATCAATTAAAACACATCATCAAAATATCCAGGCATTGTAGGTTTCTCTAATAACAGATACCTCTTATAACGGATTTGCCATCTTAGTCTGAAATTCTCTCTATTTTTATTCTAGGATTTCCCTAGAATCCCTTCTATATTCAGAAAAAAAAATCTGGAAAATAGATACAGATCTGTAGCATTTAGCCAAAATTTAGCTGTGTCTTTGTTAAAGCTGCTATCATGCCAGTATTTTGGAAGATAACATAAATAGGAATATATTAGATCGTTGTTTAACTTTTAACTTATCTGAAACATTGTGAAATGCTTTACAACCAAGGGAACATAGTCTCAATTTATTTCCTGCATACATTATGAGCAAGTAAACACAGCAGTTTATTCAAGCCCGAGTTTTAATACTGTGTGTTTTACAGCATAAGCAGAGTCCAGGAATTTACACTCATGCTTACAGAAGCCTAGCATAAGATCCCTAGCTGAGAAGATGACAGGTAGCTTCCAACACAGACCAAAATAATTACCATGAGACGGATTTCGGAAAGTAGCCACGGGTTCAACAGGATCCTGTGTAACAGTGTAGAGGTGTTCTGCTGTATGCCCCTGCTGATGTGTGTTGATGTGATTTGTGGCTGTGCTGAGATGTTAACTAGCAGAGATTCAAAGGCACTACCCAGCAAACCAAAGAATTTCTGGGAAAATGTACTATCAGGGAAAAGGCAGAGAAATTCTGATTGTCATCCACCACTGAAATTATTGGAGCTGGCTAGAAAATTAATTTTATTTCTCACAATTTATTCACGTGATAAAAAGGCCCTTTGCTTTTGGGCTTCTGTTTTTATGAATTCCAGGGATAAAAGCAAAAAACAACACCAAAAACTCACCTCCCTTCCACCTCCCCCTCAAAAAAAAAGTGAACCAAAAACACCCAAAAAAGCAGGGGGAGAGGAATGCCCTGTAGGAAGGAAAAGAGGAGTCTACCTGCAGATCCTGGAAGCAGAAAGGTATGTGTTCATAACAAAGAAAAAGAGAAATCAATTCAATTTGGGAAGACAAAACTGTAGACTGGCAACAGCTATATGAAATTACTGTAAAAAGTGTCTATTAAAGCTTTTACGGTAATCTTTGGAAAGTGTCCATAACAGCATGCTCCAAGACAGGCTTTTAAATATTTTAGAAGTTTTTAATCACTAGTCGTGAGAATTTCCCAGTGAAGTTATTCTTTATAGTTGTAGGGGAGGATTGGTCAGAAATACTCCTGAATTTAACCACTCCAGTGGCAGATTAAAAGTTCTCATACTGTGAAAGCAAATCTTCCTGCTCAGACAAAAAGATATGATAATTCAAGCTCCAAAGATTGGTCAAATAAGGAGTACAAACATGTTTTAGACAAGTGTCTTTGTATAAATTAAAAATTCTGCTCATGTCTCTGCCAATGTATCCTTTTCCAGGAATATGTAACTGAGATCTTCCAAATTTGGCTTTGCATGTTTTAGCAGCTTTTTTGCAACTGGACCTGACATCCAAACTGATACCATAGCTCTATTTTTCTTCACTGGGTTACTGCAGATTGATGACAGATTGTAAAACAGCTTTACATGGAAAGAGTTTCAAAAAGCCTCCCAAACTGTTAGCAATTTATTTATTTTTCTCCATACTGTGGAAATGTTTTGGCTCTGCATTGCAAGGTAGCATCTTTAACTGGCATCACTCAGCCAGTTTCAGGCCATTTGGTTCTACAGGGAAGCTCTAGCAGTGCTCTGAGCAAGATCCAGAAAGGCACCCCTTGAACACATGAACCTTCACATTCTTATCTTCGGGGAGTCTCTGTTGTTTTCTTAGTAGAATCAAGATTTAGGCACTTCAAATCACCTGACCCGAGTCAGATATGAAAGAAATATATAGAAGGGCAATATTAAAGCAATCTATACCCATTCTCTGTCACTGAAACCCAGTCATTGTGCATGCTCTTGGTGAACCAGAGCCCCTTCCTGCTCTGCCTGCAATGTAGCCTTTTATTCCCCCTTTTCCACTAGATTTGTTTCCATGCACCTGACAGAACATTGGTCCTGAGCAATGGCAAGAGCTGTAGAGGGGAGCAGCAGTTGGGTGGGAGAGTTCCCCATTTTGAGTTGCTTCACTTGACAACCATGCAGGACTCCCAGTGTGACAACCAGGCACAGCTCCTGCCTTGGAGCCGACTGGGGGAGAAGGAACAGTTACTGTTTTACTTCTCCTGACAAAAAAAAGAGGCGACCCAATATCCCCGGGTGCAAGTTGCTGTGCAAACAAAATACTGCTTCTAACCCTAACAACAAGGTACCACATATAAAGACAATCCAAGGGGAACTAGTAGCATTTTCTAGATCTTTACAGGAAAATATGAGATATTGTATCCTCAGTTGCTCAAAAAAAGAGATTTTGAATAAAAAAACAGTCAAAGAAATGGTCATATGCACAGTGAATTTTTACCCACGGAGTTAAAATTGGCCACAGGGAACATGGCCTCAATGACTGAGTAATCTCAGAATTAACACATAAGGCTGACAGATCTCAGATCTAATCTCTGTAAAGACAGGTGGTTAATGAAGTGGTTCACCTCATGCCTATGTCGAGCTTTCTGCCTGCAGATGTAGAGACACTCCTGGTCTTTGAGGTTAATTTCTTCAGTGTGGCTAAGATTTACTTCCAACAGGGAGACCACTTTTCTTTCTTCTTAACATTGTCTATATCTATGCATATCTTATAGGTTAGTGGTGTGCTATTCTAATTAACTTTTTTATTCTACCGTCAATATGTTTAGCTCCTTTGAGGCCGGGTCTTTGGAAAAAAAGAATTTTTCTAGAGTTTGATTCTTTGATGTTCATCTCTTTCTCTGGGGATCAATACTTAGTGCTTCTGAATGTGTGAATTAATTTTTAACCTCTTCACTTTATTTAAATACTGTCATTTTGCATTTGCAAAAAAATGACCAGTTTCAATGGTAGACAGGCTAATTCCAGAGGGTCTTCCCAAAGAAGTGGCAGCTCCAGTGCAGTGATCCCGTTTCACAACACCCATCCCAGAGAGCTGCTCAAAATCCATTGGCAGTGCCTATCATGGATCACAGAATCATTTAGGTTGGAAAAGACCCTTAAGATCGTTGAGGCCAACCATAGACGCCAGGTACATGGCATGGCGGTGGCAGTAACAAGTACACTGAGTCTAAACTGGGCTGCCTCTGGATGAATGTTGCTGTCTGTCATGGGAAAAAATAGCTTTGCCTGGTGTCAGGAAAAGCATCTACAATTTAAAATGTAAATAAAAACAAAGTATGTAACTTGTGATGCGTAAACATCTTAAAATGTCATGCTAGAGCTGTGCAGACAGAAGGTGCACAAATGTAACTTTCTGAACCCCTTTAAAACTGGAAATAATCATAAATAACTGTCTCCACACATGCTCTTCCTTCTGTGTGACTTTTTATTTAGCCAGAGTCACTCATTGCATGCGGCACTCAGCTCAGTCACTGAATAATTGCCTTGCCAGGTTTTATTTGTTTGTTTGTCTGATGTGTCTCACTTCCCCTGAAAACTCTCACCCTTGCTGCTGGGTGGCCCACCGCCTCCTTAGATCTGGGATGCATCACTGCATATTGAATTCCCTGGGTTTAAAACCAAAATTTAGAAACCGACATTAACAAGAGTGTCTGTAACCCACGTGTAGAAATTTAGGGAAATTAAAGCTTCTGAAGACAAGGAAATAAATGGTAGGGAAGGAACTTGATCCTGCAAGGCACCAATGAGGATTACTGCATACATTTTGACAAGGCAAATGCAATGAACGATGTAAGAAGGCACAGACTAACTTATTCTTGCATAATTAGCCCTTCATAGCTCCCTAAGGATGCATGACCATGACTATGAGAGACAGATGGAAGAACATACAGACAAGCATTCATCTGCACAAAGGAGATCATGGTTCAACTCAGAGTTCTCTAAATGTGCTCATTCACTGCCCACAGCTTGAACTTCTAACCTGGATGCTGGCAAACAGTGGGTGGAGCTGAGATTAACTTCTCCTTAGGGCACAGGGATCTGCTTCATCCATGTCATGAAGCGCAAATCATCATGTGCCCTGGGATGTATCACACAAGGAGCTACTGGCTCAGAGAAGATGGGTTGTGCCATCAGTCACATTCCAGCCTCAGAAACCACTGATTACACACCAGATTTGCAAGTAAACAAGACCAATGTAACTCTCATTCTTCAGATGCACTGTACTTATGTGTAGGCACATACTGAAGTAGCCTGCTGAGTGAGATAGGCTCCAACATGTGCTTATCCATAAAAGATATCTTCAGTTGTTTCAAGTTCTGAATGATACCAGAAAAAAGAAAAAAAAACAATTAAGACATTTTACCATCCAACATACACTTTTATCTGCTTTTAACTGCATAATTCCTAAAAAATCATGTATGCTCTTGAAAGCTTTTTTTCAATGTACTGGTTGACCGAAAAGGGCTTAGAAACTTTGAGACAAATCTGCTTCTTGCAGCAAGTCCTCAGCTTGCTCCGTTTCATCGTTAGCACTGAACACTTGCCTTGGAAGGTAGATATGAGAAAGGGAAAAATACTTTCCTGCTGAAACACTGATTTCATTGATGAAAAAATTGGAAATTAAGAAGAGTGCCAGAAGGTAGGGATAGATTCAAAAGCTAAATGCTTTCCAGTACTTTCAAACATAAATATCTGTTAGATGAAAGCACAAGACAAGAAAAAGGAAAGACCATATGGTTTCAGTACTGTCTATGTGAAAACAATGTCACTCTTAAAAATAGTTAACTGATGATCTTTCTGAATTAGATTAGACATCTTGCCATTGAGAGGAAGAAGACATGATAATGCATGCCACACAGATTGCTACAGAAAAAAGAAATCCTTGGGTGAAATATCTTAGATATGTAAATAAATTATTCTACTGATTCTAACAGCTATTTTTATAGGCATTTTTTGTGTTTTATTGGTTGCTTGGGAAGAGGAAGAAATAAGATAAAATAACTGTAGAAAGAGACAGTTATGTCTCAAAAATGGATTCCTACAAGCTGTGTAAACCTTTTATACTGAAAACAAATGAATTTTAAAAAGATTTAAATATTAGCTTTTCAACAGAAAATTTACAAAAAGCCTTTTTTCCCCCTGGTTTTGGCTCTGATAGCTACCAAAAATTTCACAAATCTCTACAGCCTGTCTCTGAGTTTGACATGTTAAAAAACATTGGTTGATCTCAGATTCCATGCCTAATGAAAATATTCCCAAATGGAAACATCAACTAGGTTGCAGAAAGAAAAGCACTGGACAAGCTTTCCGGGACAACCTGGCAAGATAGCATTATATCAGGATTTTTCAAATTTTAGAAATCAATGGCGACCCACTTTTGGGTCACCTTTTGGACCCAAATATGATATCTCTGGATCAGCTGACTTCCTCTGGAAGGAGGGAAGAAAACCTGTGCCTGATTTTGAGTGTTTTCTCTTAACTTCCAGCAGCCTTGCAGTTACCAGCAGGAACTGCTCAGCCTGCAGTGGTCGTGGCATTGACTTGTCTGCGGGTACTGGAGTCACTTGAAACCACTGCTTAGGGCCTGCTTTCACTCTTCTGCTTTGGGAAAACTGCTCTGCTGCTGAATCACTCTGATCTGTGCGACCCTCTATGATGCCTTTTCTCCCCACAATCCACATTATGAGAACCTCTCGTCTTATCAAGCATACTGATTTGGTGTTCCTGAGTTTTACACTGTGTACAGGATTGTGTCAGAAGTTTGGAGCTTGATTTTCCAGCGACAATCAATGTACACGTGAACCAGGTGAAATTCATCACTTGTAGATTTTTGATTTTCACCTGAGGGCAGTGCAAGGGCTCAGGTATATGGTGCTGCATGACTGGAAAGTCTGGCCGAGCCCCTGCTGCTGCTGGCAGCCTTCTCAGCCCATGAAGTCTCCAAAGTCATTCACTTTTCCTGTAATACTGAAAGGCAAATAAAATTACATCCATCAAACATAAACACTGAGGTTTTGTTTTGCATGGGCCTCCACCCAACTTTTTGACTGCATTCAGTCGTTATAAGGAAGATATACAATTCCCACATGTGGTGTTCAAAATGGTTCTACCACACTTTTGGGTAGGGTGAGAGGATAACAACCAACCCAGCAACCAAAAAAATTAAAAAACTCTCTGAAAAGCCAGAGGCATCACCAGTGTTTGGGCCAGATTTGTGTGTTCAATTTTTCCTTGAGAAATTAGGTTTATGTGTTATCTGTATTCATGCTATTTACAGAACTAACCAGTAACACACATCCATGATTACAGTGGTGTGTCCAGCTATGTGCCCTGCTGAGGGGATAGAGGTAAAGAGGTTGGAAATACAACCTAAATCCTAGCTATTTATTGTGTTAGGATAACATGATAAGGCTGAAATGTGGAGAGGAATGTAAAAGTTCTCTTTATTTCCATATGCAACTCTCTGTCTTATGCAGATATAACTATTGTTATTTTTAATTTCTTATGGGTTAGTCAATAACTCCCAAGGGATGGTAAATGTCAGCAAAATCAACTTAGCTCTACAAACTGCACTACTAATGAGCTGAGCATTTACTTTGGTGTTCCCATATGCAAGTCACTCTTTCAAAACAGGAAGTCTCATGTTAAACAAGCAAAATGTTAACTGGAAGAATATAAGCTACACTCTGTTTTGAGAAAGGCCTTGAAGTTCTTGTAAAATAGCAAAAGGATGTGGCTTCAATTCCTTCCCATATCTGAATGTGGGAACTATAAATATTAAACTGAAGCACTTAAAAAAAAATAAATAAAAAAGGAAACAGCAAGAACAGCACATGATCAAAAAATGAAAAGGGAGTTTGCATTCCAACACACTCAGTCCTATCTAAAGGAGCTAGCTTGATCATTGAGCAAAGATCAGAGTCAAGATGCAAAAAAGAAACAGCTGAATTGCTTTCATGATGATCATAATGAATACCACTTTTTCTCAAATTTATTTTTACTTATTCCCGAAACATAAATTCATTACTTTAACATTGATCTATGAAAAACTAATATAAGTTTTTCATCAAGAATCTGAGGTTTTCAGCTCATAGACTTTCTGTGGATCTTTTAAGCTGGACTGAACAGAAAATATCCTCTGATCAAAACATAGCTACAGTAAGAATAAAACAAGCCCAAATAACTCAAGGAAGGTGAAAACATAAACCATATTTTCAGCCTCTATTTCTGTCTTAAACACAGAAGCTAGGTAAGCTCAATCTGTTCTCTGTGTGGAGTGAAAACTGAAATGTTGGATACTTTAAGGAAGTGGCCATTAACTTGGACTCGGAAAAAGATTTTCCTTATCCTCTGTCTGTGCAATTTGGAATCAACACCTCTTGCACTTCTGGCATTTGTCTGTGTTTTGTTCTGACATTAGCATCTTTTTTTTAACTTTGTTTTGAAATGTTGTCCATTTCTTAATGTTGAATTCTTACAGTTTTGCTTTTCTCTGTTCCTCTCTTACCCCTTAAGATATAAACCAAAAACCTGATACATCAGACATGTAAACCCAAAGCCTTTAATAAAGTTAATGAGGATTTAAATAATCCTAAGGTCTTGCTTCATGTTTTAACTTTTGTTTGTCCTCTAAAGAGCACCATACTGATCATCTTTGAATTCCTAAAAGGCCCATCCCAAAGGAACTTGTGAGTCAAAGGACAGCAGCCTTCTCCCTTTTATAGAGCACTATCTGAATGAAGACAGAAAAGGGATTAATATCTATGGCCTTGTATTGAAAAAGTGGTGCAAATGCTGTCATTAAAAAAAGTTAATCCTTCTTAGCAGCTGAATTTATATAGGGAAACAGCCCCTGTGGTAGCAGGATCTCTTACAGAGCTGAGCCTTCAGTGAGGAATGCTGACAGGGAATTTCATTCTGCACTTCAGTGACTCTGCAGTGGAAGACCATGTGTGTCTATTCCACTGTAATCAGAGTGGGTTGTGTTTCCTCCTCTTTCTTCTGGAGAGTCTGGATATTGAGGTGAAGAAAACCTGGTTTATTCTGGCTAGCTCTTACTCCAAGAAGTCAGCATTTCTTGCTGACTTAAGGAGAAATATGAAAACTCCAATGAGGAAAAACCTCACCCACACAGTGCAAAATCAATTTGATTTGAGTACATACATTTATCTGACTCCTTTGAAAACCTTGCCTAAAATTCATGGAGTGATCAGCAATGTAAGAATATATAAAAGAAATTAAACTAAGTAGAGAACTATCCAACAAAATGAAACTCTGAGAACAAGAATGAAACTCTGCTTTGGAGGACAGTTGTGCTGACTAGTAAATCACCGTCTGTGTGGTTCATTCCTGTTTAACCAGAATTTCTTACTGGTGTGGTCTTTTTTTCTGATTGGTTGTTTTTTTGTTTTTGGTTTGTTTTTTTTTTTTGGTATTTATAGGCAAAACCCAGAACACCTGAATAAGGATTGGATTACCTTAAGATGCTGGATAAATGCTGTAATATATTGGTCAATTATCAACCTTATTTTCACTCCAATGGAGCAGGAGAAAATCTACACTATTATAATGACATCTATTTACTCAGCAGGTTTACTTAATGGAATGATAGGAATTAAGACAGAAAGCCCTGCTGCCTTAGCCCAGCAAGAAATAATTCCCATGGCTTGAAAAAAAATCTGAGAGGATAAGACTGCTAAATATGGCAATTTACTCAAGTAAAGTTCCTAGAAAATCCATATATTATCAGCTGAAAGTGCTGAAAGCACAATTACTAATTAAGAATACATATAGTCAGATGCTCAAAAGCTAACTTCCAGGAGAGCACTGGTAGAATTACACCAAAAACCCCTATGATGTTAAGCTTTCCCTGTTCATATGAAGTTGTCTTTTATTTCTATGAAGCCAATAGTTAAATATAGTTGCATATATAATTAGCAGTCAGCAGTTGAGCATATATTTACACAAGTATAAACTTATAAATATTGTAGCACTTATAATTAAAATCATAAGGAATGCAGTGCTGTCTGTATTTCTGATGTCTTGTTGAAGCAGATTAAATTTAGCATTATTATTTAATTTTGCAATAGATCAACAATAGAAGTAACTTACTGAGATTTTTTTTTCCTCAGGTCCCCTGTTCCCTCAGTTACTCCTATCTACAATGAAAATGTGGTACTTTGTACATAGATTTTGAGTAAAGTTTATGTTCCCCTAGTATAAGTGTTTTGTTATGCATAAAACTGTCACCCTATGGTACAATTTTGGAGCTTATCTTTCAAAGCCTTCTTTAACTCCCTGCTGAAATGGAACTTCATTTCAGCAAACAGTATGTCCATGATTTCTGAACACTTTCACTGAAAACTTATCACACCAGATATAAGGCTGCATTCTGTGAGCATTGTGCCCCAGAAAAAGAAAACCAACAAAACAAACCCTGTGAAAATATTAAAAATGTTTGCATATTGTTCATGCACATTGTTCTCAGGGATACACTAGAGTGCGTAGGCTGCTAATTTTGAAGCCGGTGCATTTGAATTAGGGAGACCTGGAAGCCAAAGAAGGTGCCAGCAGGGAGGTCCATAGCTGAAACACGGACCCACAAGCACAAATCATTGCCCAAATCACAAATCAATGCCACGTGGGAGCTGAGCTGTTGAGTCTCTCCACGGCACAATAGGGATTATTTGGCGAGAACAGCTTGACAGCTCCTGTTACAGACAGGAATGAGGACCAGAACAGTCATCACCAGTCAAAAGAGCACTCCTCAGAAACTGCAGAGAAGCTGAAATTTTACATTAAAAAAGGGATGTCATTCTCCAGCTATGTACATGAACCCAAGAATTTGTTTCACTGTTTGTCTGCAGAACCCAAGACTTTCTAATCTTATCCCTGCAATCCTTACACTGCACACAAATATAACAAAGTGTAGGCAGAAAACACTCTGCAGCATATCAGGAGAGCATCCCAAAGAAACAGATTAGCAGCTGTTCTAGAAAACCAAACAGGCCGTTAAATTAAAAGCAGCTTCACTTTGAAGCTGGTGAATAAAGCTTTTTTGGTGCCCTTAAGGTGCCTTTCTCTAAACAGAGGTTCCCATTGTGACATTCCTGTACAGAGCAGTAACAACATTGGTTTACTTTCTGTTCGATAAAGTTGCGTGCTTTAAGTCTGACAACATTCCCCATACGGTGCTGCCTATCAGCACTTCGGAAAAAGCTCTATTTTTTTCACTAGAAAGCAGTGCTGATGCATTATTAATTCAGGAATAAAATTGTAGGTTATCAAATGGTATTTTAGAAGTTGCTCCCAAAACGCTGAGTTTTACAACCCAAATTTGAAATTTCTTAACATTTTCTAGTTAAATATTAAACATTATTTGCACAGAGACATTATTGTGTAGTCAGTCACAATGCAATCTAAACAGTACCTAAATGAAAACTCTATTATTTCTTCTAGGTGTAACCATTTGTTATTCTTACTGCTCCCCTCCAATCTGAGGACCAAGAATTCAGCAACTTTACAAAATGAACATTAGCTAACAACATAAGGTCCTCTGTTCAGGACAGTGAAAGAAAGACTGACAATGAATATAATAATGGAGTAATCATCTGTTGAATAGACCATTCAAAATATTTCTCAAATTATTAATAGACCTGAGTCTTCTTCTGGCAAATTTTCAGTGGTGTCAAAGCTGTTACCCTTAGCTGATAAAAGATATCACATGTAAGCATTTACTTAAATGACAATTTCTAAAAAGAACAGGAAAAGATTTTGAAAATATATTTAGGAATCTTATTTTATTTATCTTGTTTTTTAAAATCCTGACTTATTCTGGACCTACATGAATGCAATTTGGCTGAACACGAGAGCTGCTTGGATGGATCTGGATTAGATAATTTGCTGAATCAGCTAAATCACACTCTGGACATGTCTCTGTCATCTATTAGTTGTACAGAAGGCTTAGAGAAATGCAAATCTTAGTTCAAGCACTTCCTGTAAAATCCAGATGCTGAATGTGATTGATCTGTGCCTCTTTCATGGTGGGATGGTCCTTCCAGGCAAAGCCCAGCCACATAATAACTTTGATTTAACTGTGCTGCTGATTCTTGACCAAGGGCAGCCTCTTCTCACCTTCACAGTGCTCATTCCTATAGCAAAGAAAAGGAAACCCTGGCAAGGTCCTCACAGACCCCAGTGGGACCAGCAGCCGGGTTAAAGGCAGCATCCAACACAGATCCAGTTTTCCTTTTAGCAGTAAGTACAACTTTTGTATTACCTCGAAGACTACAACATAGAAAAATAAATGCAATTCCATGTTGGCTTCTCCAGGTCACCCTTTCATCTACCTCTACAGCCCAATTTTCCCGCCACTTGAGGTATCTCTGTACCACGATGAATTGCTTGGTGTAGGTTCAACAGCTTGCTTCAGACCTTGAAACAGCCCCAACAGGAATCTAGCTGCTGCTGTGGCTCCAGGAAACAGCAGGGAGCTGCGGCTCTGATGCACAACAGCTGGGGCAAAACACAATTCTTCCCCTTAGTTTGGGTTTTTAACATCCCACTGGAGCACACTTCCAGATTTACACTTTTCAGTTTGTCTGCGTCCCTGCACAAAAGCTGCAGTGGTTAGTCAGCCTTGTGGGAAGTAGGCGTTGTCTTCTGACTTGGTGTCGCTCAGTAAAAGTCACTCAGGACTGAGTAATAGCTGCTCAGTTCTCTACAGATGTTGTCATCCCATGCTATCTTATACTGCAGGCTTTGTAATGCAATTTTTTAATAGAAAATGCCAAAAATGTAGAAATCAGGTTACTTTAAATTCCAGCATATCTTGCCTTCTCTGAAAGCACTCACCTTGCTAAATTAATGGTCTACTGCCAGTGGTTAAATGAAGACTTCTACCTATCTATCACCTCTACAGACCACTTCAACACATGACCCTTCTCCTGAAATTTGCTGTCTATATTTTTGTTCTTGGCAAATTTGGACACTTCTGTCATCTATTAAGCAAAGTTCCAGATGTGTTTGCTGACACTTAAAAACTCATAAGTAGAAAATGTTTTGCTCGTAATAATGTTTACATGATCAGGTACATTTTTAATTAAAAGTAGCAGAAGACATTAGATCATAGAAATTAAATAACCGCCTCATTGACTGATTTATTGGAAACATTTAACAAGAATATTTTACTCCAATATAGCACCAGGTTCATACTTAATGTATGTTTTCAGAGATATTTAGCCCACAAATATTTCAGAATTATCTCACACATAATATCAAGTTGTTATGGAGAAACTGCATAGCAATAACCAGAAATATTAGATTTGAATTACAAATACATCTTTTCGCTTTTTAAAACTAGCTTGAGAAAGTTAAAAAGAAAAGATTCATCTTATTAAATGTTAAACATAGATTGGAAAATGCAAAGATTGAACAAATTAAATAATTTTGAAGCAATGGTGCTATAAACAGACATAATAAACTAAATCTCAGCTTTAAGAGATTATATATAATTTAAAGTTAGCTGCAGCTCCCGTGTCATCATTATGTTTAAAATAAAGATGTAATTGAAGTAATAAGTCACCAAATTCCAAGAAGAAAGCTTTTCAGTAAATATTGAGACTAAACCACTACTTCACAATTGATTTCCCTACCAGTTCTCTTCATGCATTTTAAGCAGGCATATTATTTCAATAGCAAAATATAATAGGCAAAATCATGTTTCTGTTGTGATCAAAAGATCACCCATGCATTACTTGAGTTGATGAGTTTTGTTTGTAAAGGCTTTGTCTTTGTGAAATAGTCCTTCCCAAATAAAAAAAATGCTACCTTAAGCTCACAAAGGATGAATCCTTCAGCAATTACCAGCAGATTGCCTGCAGATGTATCCATCAGGTTTACCTCTGTTTGCTTTGTTTAACCTGCCCTTCACATCATCTGATTGCTGGCATTCAAAAAAAAAAAAAAAAAAAAAA
>VZRN01001711.1:1282871-1321588 GCA_013397935.1 Dasyornis broadbenti
AAAAAAAAAAAAAAAGGCAGAAAATGGAGAAATCTTTTTCACTGATTTTGATTCACAAGCAAATGTCAGAACCTGACACAAAATTTAAGGAGGTTTATTGCATTTCTCAGCAGACCCTTAAAGCACTGTTGTTCTTAATGCCAAATGGTTCTTTAACCAGCAGGAACGCTGTAAAGTCAGTGAATTAAATCACTTGGGCATTACTTACGCTTGTATTACCAGAGCCTATATCTCTTTGCAAACATTCATTACCACAGTGATTCAAAAATAAAACCAACTTCACAGCCTTCTTTTTAATTTAAAAGAGATTAAATAACTATCTGTTTGAGGAACATGCCCTATCTCTGGAGCTGTTTGTGCATACAAAACCAATTTAAAAGCAATAGAGCAAGCTGGCAGTAGTACAACATAATAGATCCTCATTTTGTAATACTACCCACAGGTCTTGCTCAGGCAAGTCAAACGTTCTTCAGTGATTGTCAGGTATCTGAGTTTACCTGAACCATGAGAAATTTTGATTTAATATTTACAGTAGAGACTACAGACAAGATGGCATAGTTTGTGGTGCATGACAGCTCTATCCTGAACCAATTCTTTTGACATTTCTACAGTTCCAGTGTGGACCTGACAAATTAATACCCGAGGCAGGTCGTAACTTTGAAGTTAAATGTGCAATTATTCCAGTTGAATGTAAAATGTTTTTATGACATGAAGTGCCTGTGAGGCAGCAATTCATTTACAAGACTACAAGAAAGAAGGTTTAACATCAGTCATGTAAATGGCATTTTGATCTTTTCCCATCCTGAACAGAAATACTTATAGGGCCTCCTGGAAATCAGCAATATGACCATCCTCAAATACTATCCTTTTTTATAATCTGAATATCTGATTCTCCTACGTGATTAGGAATTCCCTAATAACAATTTTCCCGCTGCTCATGAAGAGAAGAAATCTTTATTTTAGAAGGTGCATAGGATGAATAAAATGAAAGTCAGTTGTGGGAAGAGGACTGCATGTGAATGCCCTGTGAAACCAACAGAGCTCAGCTCCTGAGCTCAGAACCCTGACTGTTCTATTCTGCATGCAATGTTAAAATTACACAATTACAGAAAACAATAGAAAAAGCCCCACAAACACAGACATCTCTCAACAATCTCTCCAAAACAGAGAAGGTCCCAGAAAAAAAGTTAATGATTGAGACTGCGATTTTGTAGCCAGAATTTTTGGTACAATTGTGAGGCTGACCACCCATTATTTTTATAACAGTAAGTGTAGGCTTGTATACACACTGCATATAATTATATATACATGTATATGTGCATGCATGCATATATATATATATATATATATATATGCATATATCAATTTATGTGTGAAACCATGAGCCAAGGGAGAGCCCATCCATCCTTTAGAATTGCACACAGTAACTTAACCCAAGAAGTCTGTCACTCTTTCTGGTGAAGAACAGTCCAAACCCTTTTCTTCTAAGGAAAGAGATGGAGACAGATTCTACCAAGAGAGATTTTTTGATTCATTGGGATCCAGAACTATCTTCTTCACCACAATTTTTTCATGTCAGCATATCTAAATGGATGTTTCTGATGGTTTTGCATTTGCTAAATTTAGGAAATCATTAAAAGTGAATTTGTTATGCTGTTCTGCATATAGTGAGTCCCTCTTCTAGAATAATCTGTTACATCTTTATTTCTTTGCACAGTATGAAGTAGAATTATGAGCCACTGAAATGAGAGGAAAATTCCCAATAAATACAGAATTTCACTAATTGTGCTAAAAACAGTGTGCAAGATATCTCAGTGAAGAATAGCATCAGATGTAAGGAATAAATTAAAATGAAACAAAAGCTTTTCTATTTCCTTCTGTCAACATCAGTTTAGTTATCAAATAAGTTTGAGAGTAATAGAATTGAATTCAAGTTCCCTGAGAATCTTGCAGGTAAATGCTGACATACGTATGTATGTGGCTTATGAATGACAGTATGACCTATTTCCTTTCTTAACTAGCTTTTTTATTTATGACTTTGCTGTTCTAATTTTGAAGTGACAAGGAAAGGCAACCCATGAAATTCAATTTTTGGTTCACAAACTGTACGTGCATCACAACTCCACAGCCAGATTTTTCCTTCACTCAAACTGTGTTTAGTACTGAGAACTTCCTGTGAAAATCCTGGCTGCTGGCACCAGAGCCTGCCCCAGTCTGTCGAGAAATGAGAGGACAGGGAAACCTCCACGTTAGCAACCATGTTCAACAGTAATGCCAGATGTGAAGCTCTCATCAACACTGAGATTCTGGCCCTGAGGAAATCAATGACCCCAGACAGGCACACGACCCTGAGACTTGCCTATAACACAAGGATGCTGCTAAATGTGTTAGCACTGATGAGAATCTGAGGAGCAGAAAACCTCAGTACAGACAAAGCCTCAGTATAGCCAAAGCATAGACTGTATAGTCTAGCAAGGCAGTAGGCTGCATTTTAAAATTTATTTGAGTCAATTGCTATCAATTCAGTCAGCTCATATTCCATTGCCAGTTATGTTAAGGTGCTGTCCTGAAAATGGTTGGTTTGGTATAGTAAATGAGAGTGGCCCTAAATTTGTACTTAAATATGTTATGACCAGTCTTACAGAATAATCTTAGGGCAGTCTCTCGTTTTGTATTAAGAGTTACTTTTGGAGTTATTTTGTCTCTCTCATATTTATGAAGCAGAAGAAAGTAATGAAGACGATTTCAAATAGCAAATTGTGAGTCAACCTCTATCAAATAGATTAGTAAAGAACAGTGACCCTATGATCAGGAATTCAAAACCCACGTAAAAGGGGAGTCTGTGAATCCTTGTGGATATTTCTGACAAAGTGAGAACAGGTGAAGTTGCCACTGGGAGCTCCAACAGCAGCCCTTCCCAGAGGGAAGGAAGCAAATCATTTTTTCGGTGCTGGGGAGAGGCTGCAGCATCTCCCTTGTCCAATTTCTATGACCCACAAGGAAATGCATACATAGGCCATTTTGTACGAACTTGCCATTTGGTAAGAACATTTATTGCAGCACCTGAAAGGTTGAATGTAATAAATATTTTATTCAAATTCACAAATCCCTTTCTTTTTTTTCCTTTCAAAACTAATCTATAAATGCAGATAAGGGCTGCAACATGAATAAGAGTCTAGAATGGATCCATGAGAGCTCCTTACCTTCCAGAGATGTTTCTATATGTGTGACAAGCCAGAGTAATTCAGAATTAATGATTACAAGTCACATTTCCTGTATAATTCCCTCTCTAAACATCTTGCAATGATGTCTGGATCTTGAGACGTGGAAGAATTTTTTTGGCACCTACTGGTTAATTATGTATTCAGGTATCTACATACTACTGTGTCTCTTTCAAAGATATTTGGCCAGGCTAGACAGTCTGTGGAAAATACTTTAAAATAAAGCAGCTAAAAATTACTAGAAAGTAGACTTAAAAAAGCAAGCCACCATGTTCAACATTGTGCACATATTCATGGAGTTTAAAGCAGAAAGGACCATCAGATTCTGCTATCTCATGACCTGCTAAACACCTGTTAACCCAGTGTTCTGACAATTACTAATGTCTGACTTGAATGTAATTAGAGCCTCTCCTGCTGAAGATCATCAATTCCTCATTTGAGGGAAATGTGTGACTATAAGTACATGACCTTCAAAACCAGCTCATTCTAGTGGTTCATCTAATAACATCTAATGTTCATCTAAGGTTGCTTTAGCATGCCTCATTTAAATTTCCCTGGCTTCATCTTCCAGGCACTTGTGCTTCTTATGGACTTTCCACAAGGTTAAAGAATCTGCAATATACATTTCTTCCTTTTACGTGGCAGGTACCGTTGTGCATGGTATTCAAGTCACCTCTTTTCAGTGAACAAACTGAATTGTTTGCCTCTCCAATTCAAAAACTTTTTTAAAATGTACATTCTTGTGGCTTTTTTTTTTTTTTTTTCCTTTTTCCATACCCTTTTAAAATGGGACTACTGGATGGGAATGAGTTGTGTCTATATCATCCATGTCAATGAAAGACTCAGAGTTAAATTTTATTGTCTCTTATTTTGGCCTTGCATGTATATTATCAAAAACAGCTTAAGGGTTTGTTTAGTCAGAGCTCAAGGATATGTTTAGTTGTCCACTTTGATGCTATTTCTTCTTGTATGTCACTGCTATCCAAGATTTAGACCATCATGCTGGGCATGGGGTTTGCATTCATTGTCCCTAGATATATTTTGCATTTAACTCTCTCTGAATATACTTTGCTTCAACTTTCCCAGCCTGTCTTTGCTGAGATCCACCCCTCTGCCCATCTGCAAATTTTATCCACCATGATTTTATTTCCAGTTCATTGATGTGACTATTCCGTACTGGGCAGAATGGATGCAACTCCCTGTAAACACTGCATAAAACCTCCTGCTTTAGTCCCAAGTGAAAAGTTAATGCTACGTTGTATCAATAATTCACATATTAAGTGGTTTTATTAGAAAAGTCTAAACAAATAGCTGTCGATAGGAACTGTATGTCAAATGTCTGAGCAAATCTTGTTACATCAATGTAGTTACTTTTACCAACCTCATTTGAAAGTTTTTTGGGCACTGAAATCAGGCTCTTGATATAATGGGATGATATGGAAAATT
The DNA here is from genome assembly GCA_013397935.1 of Dasyornis broadbenti. NCBI lineage: Eukaryota > Metazoa > Chordata > Aves > Passeriformes > Dasyornithidae > Dasyornis > Dasyornis broadbenti. The sequence goes on from VZRN01001711.1 coordinate 1,287,539, forward strand.
TCCAGAAGGCTGAGTAGGACTGCTTTTTCCTTTGAGTCTCTGCCCATGGACGTTGTAATGCTCATTCCTGCTCCGGACTATGTGGTTCAAACATTTCACTCTTAAAACTGCTGTGAAGTTAGTGGGTCCCTGTAACAGGAAAGATTCCCAGTTTAAATGCTGGGAAGAGGCCATCTGCAAAGGTTAGCTATTGGATCAGAGAAGGCAGGAGAGAAAAGGAAGGATTGAGCATGCATGAGTGACTTGCATGTTTACTACACCTACTGCATTTAACCAGGATCTGTAAATTTCTGTTTGAGTGGATTTAAACAACAGGCCTTGGTTAAATATGAGAGAAAAAAGAAAAAGCGCAGGAAGCTCAATAGAGGTCTGAAAACTGTTTCACTCACTAAGTCCCCTCTCTTCCTAGTGCTTGACTCCCTTTCAGTGAATGTGAGGTCTGAAGGGCACAGTCTACATCCAGCTGCTGACCTATATGAATACTGTGTCTGGGATCCTTTTCTGTGGAGCTTCGTCTTGATTCCATGTTCAGTTTATTCCTTTAGGGTTGCTGGCTGAGCAATTTTTGAAGATCGCTGTCTGAAAGCCATGTGAGATACACACAACCCACACACTGCAGTCTGAGCTCTGCAGCAGTGCTTCTTGAGCAGCCCAGCCCGTGCTTGGGGTTTTTCTCAGCAAGGGTGAAGCTACAGCGGAATGAGGAGAGGGAGGGTCATAGGATTCCCCCGGGCCAACCCTGCAGAAAGATGATAGTCTCAGCCTCCCCCTTCCAAAACTTTTACCTGCAGAATCCCATCTGCTTGCATTCATTAATTACATGGTGCCAGCCATGGCATTCTTCTGAACTTCCATGAGATGATGAAGCTCACTAATCCAGCAAAAGAACTAAACTTGCAAAAATACAAACCAGACCGTTTTCTGCTGTACTGTTGGAAGTGGATTGTAGAAGGATGTTGGGAGTGTTGGGGGCTGTACAGAGCTGAGAGACAGCAGCAAAGGCAGAGAAGGAGAGCAATAGGGTAGGAAGAGCAGGATGGGACCTCCCTCAATGGGCACTGGGTCTCAGAGGGACCCCACGCTTTCAGGCTGCATTTCTGAGTCTTCCTGAGCCAGCATGAGCAGCTCCTGCCCACCAGCCACCTCAGAGATGTGGGTAGCTATGCACCTATTTGGAAAAACATCTTTCCCAGAGGTTATTTAGACTAGCTTGACATTTCAAAATGTTTGTGTCTTAAGATTGCCCTTAGCTACAGAAGGGCTGTATTTGCCAGTTTCCTAATACAGAATAGAATGATTTGTCAAGTTCTGCCTTTCCTGAATAATTGTTACTAAGTTTTCCTGCCTACTTTAGGTAATCTTGCAAGAGAGATTATTCGTTAACATTTTCCAGCTTGCTAGCTTTATTGCTTCTTATATCACATTTTCATAGTCCATAAATATTTTTCTTAATTGCCTCTTTTTAAAGATCTTTTTAATTTTTAATTCACACAGTAAAGCAAATACTCTATTTTTCTTCTTTGAAAAATATTTCTTATTTTCTTGGGGTTTTTTTCAGATGTGTAATAGTAAATACATGCATATAGGCATGAGTGTACCTCAATTCACAATATGATCATTTACTCATATATTCTTCTGAAAATTTCAGTTCTAGCCACAAATAGCAGAAAACTGATATTAAAAATACCTTTTAAATAAACAGGAAAACCTCATAAACATTCACACTTTAATGACAATATACTAAATTCCTAAGCTGGTTAAAAGGTATATTTTAAAGAGAGTTTTTGTTTAGCAGAAGTCAAGTTGTATCACCTGCTTTATAATGCACAATAACCAAATCAGTCATTACAGGGTTTTTACTCTGTTTGCAGTGTACAAATAAGGTAAACCCAAATAGCTGTATACCAAGTCAAATCAAGTATTACTCTCTCTAGCCAGAAATTTCCTATGTTTTTTTCTCCTCTGTATTAAAGTTCCAGCCTTTGACGTTCAATTTAGGAAGGAGATGTAGGGGCATTCATTTTGAGATTAGACAAGGAATGATTTTATAAGGGAACACAAGTCCATGCCTCATAACTTGAAAGGTTTCATTGTGTGCATCACTAGGCTTTTGTTGGAGTTTTGTTTTGATTTAGGCATTTGTTTCTTAATTTTCAAAAATTTCTTACTCTGAAAATTACTAGTATAATGTGGGTGGAGAACAAGACCCTGTTTCTCCAGTTCCCACAGAAAAACTGCAGGGATTAAGAGACATCTGTGTAGGGAAACCAATGTCCTGTCTCCTGGGGTTCTTTTAAACAGACACCCACTTAAATTTTCTTTAGGCTACCAGAGTGCAAATAAACATTAAAACTTCTGGGTATTTTTCTCTGAAAATAAAGGACCTTCCATTGATACTTTGATTGAAACACTGCCTATTCATTTTGTAAAGCTCTTTTACAGCCCACTGTGGATGATAGTGATGTAATTTCAGTCCTTTTAAGGCTACTTTTTCTATGTGATAAGCTAGCAATTACCTGATAAGAAAAATTCAGGAGACAAATATTAGGTAGACAACAGACCACAAGTCAGGTCAGACAGGCAATAATGGACCAGAACTCCTATAGTTCCAAACCAAAATGCGTCTAAAGACAGTGCTTTACGCATGTGCAAAACCTGTTTAAAACCTGACTTTCTCAGTTTCCTTTAATAAGATTAAACAGTAGCAGATGTTAGTTTGGCTTGAAAATTGTTTTCTTGTTGTGTGCATTTATGTTCAAGTTCATTCTAGTTTCCTACTAATGTAAGTCTGTCATACCAGGTGATACCATTGTGAAGTCCACGGATGGAGATGCATCCAGTCTGTAGAAGTACAGATGACTTATTGCAGTGTGAGATTGGAGTAAACTTCCCAGAAGGTGGTTTTTGGACTGAGTATGCAAGTATGTTATTAATGTGTTGATCCTTTATTCCATGTTATGCAATTTAAAACTATAAAAATACAGTTTTGCTGTAGCAAGAACATACCCTGTTAAAGATCACTGAAGTGCTGATAATGCTGATAATGCTGAAACTGGTGAGGATGACAGATGTGAAGAAGAATAATTAGAGAAATGAGCAAGAAGTTTTATATGCTTGATGGAAAAATATCCAGGAGGTTAGACATGCTTTGGACAATTCTCCCTGGTCTTTCCAATGCCAAGCAGCAATAGACAGGTGGAGGAGATTGGTGAGCTGGATAGACCCTGGCTCTATGCCTTAAACACATGAAGATCCTCCATCACATACAAAGTTTTGAGGTTGGCATAAAGAAGGAATTTCTGCAAAAACAGAGAGGTTACAAACCACTTAGAACACAGCTGGAAGAAGTATTACCATCAGAGAAAAAGTCAACAAATTTCACTCAATTTTCCTGAAAAACTAAGCTCACAGAAGTGCAGAAAGAACTTGAATCACCTTTCAGGCCCACAGGGAGCTTAACTGTGTCCATATTCTTTGGTCTTCAGTCAAGGATTTGTGGGACAGACAATCATTACTATCATGAGATTGTAGTCTGCAGTAAAGTCTTCAGGGCAGGAAAACTATAAAGTTGGAAGTTGGAAATAAAATCAGACCTTCTTATTGTGGGTATGATAATATGATAATAATAGGTAATATAATGAATATAGTATGTTATAACAGGGCAGCCAGGGGCATTGAAGGAAGAAGTGACCCAGAATTGGAACCAATTTTAAAACATTTAATACTAATTTCTTTTTTTTGCACCTGAACCATGATAACAGCAATGATACTTATATAATCCAACTGAGTTTTTAAAAAAACCCTGTCACAGATATTTTAATGATGTGTTTAGGAGAAATTGGCATTTACACATACATTTTTGTAAACTAAAATTGTATCATCTTCAATGTCAATGAAAATAAATTATCCTGTATCTTGTGATTTGCCTGTATCCTGGGAAGTGCCCCTAGAACTGTTATACTGTAAAAAAATTTCTGGCCTGGATCTCAAGCTGTATTTGATGGTCATGTTTCCCATTTGTGATAGAAACAGACTACTTTCCTACCGTACACATTTGTGAGTTCATGAACTATGAGAGGAAGTTTTCATATTGTGAACATCTGTTTTTTTCCCCATTCAGCTGCACAACTACAGCTGGTAAAGACATGAACTGAGCTGTTAGTCATTTCTGAAATAAAAATAGATATAGTCTATGAATTTAGATTTTGGCTGTGAGCCTTTAAGGCATTTTATTCCACTATATTTTATTACATTAGCTTACCTAATCACAGGATTCTTATTCAAGAAAGTATTTTAAAAGAATATAAGGAAAAGAACAGTCTTTGTTTTTATTAACTAAAACACATTTTTAATGAGCTATCTTCCAAAGGCAATTAATTTTTTGACTCTTCCATCATTGACTAGCCAACATATCACAGACAAAACGTATGGATCCAAAAAGTTGAAAACCTGGCTCACTTCTTCATCTTTTTACTGGAAGCACGGATTTCTGGAAGTCTTTTCATGTAATGGTTTAGCAGTTCAGGTGTGGCCTGTGCTCTCTGCTGTAGATTCAGTGCTGAGCACTACAGTAACATATAAGAAAAAGACCTAAGAATTACCTATTATGAGCACTTCTAATTGAGAGCTAATTTCAACACGGCAAATAGAAGAAATTTATGCATTCTTATGAGGAAATAGTGGCATTGGGCAAGTTTATCGAGTGGAGACATGTGGGAGGAGTGCTTTCCAACCCATCAACCTCTGCTGCATTAATGCTTCCCTGTCTGGGAGATCTGGGGATCTCCCAAGTGAAAAGGGAGTGGAATCAAGGAGACTGAAATTATTTTCGTTGTGAATATTTCACAGTTAATAGTTTTCCAAGGCTATATTCCATGCTGCAGTTCCCTTTCAATAATCCTTTGACTAAATCTAGTGAATAAGCAAACCACTTTCAGGTGATTGCAGATGACCTAGGTGTTTGTTTTTTTCAGCACACTTCTCACCACCATGAACTCCAGTGGCATGAGTATTTTTACAAAGTTTTACAATGATCAGTGAGCTCTCCAGTCCAAATCAACATCTTCAAGCAGCCCCTAAAACAGCTCATGAGGTGCCATGACAGCAAGCACTGGCGATATTCCTGTAAACACGATTTGACAAAAAAGTACCAAATACCAGAATTTGACAAAAAGACACCATGTGCAGTCAGTCTTAGTACTTGGACAAGACCAGATAATGAGGAAAATAATGGCTTCTTGAAAACAAACCTCAGAAAGAGAGGTGATGCTGACATGTGAAGGACATACTCAAAGATATTTTTCAGACATGGTGCAGTGCTTTTAATGGTACACTTGTATGACTAACTGTAAAAATCTTTCAAGTAAGGTGTTCTGCTGTATCAGACTGGCAGTGGCATGTGTCCCACCCTGGCAGATGGTGGCTTCATCCTGGATATGGGTCTTCTCTAGCTCCATGGAAAATAGCAACACATCTGGCCATAAAACCGAGTCTTTTGAAAACATTGACAAAGAGCAGAAGAGTATGGTCCCCTGAGCTCTTGTCTCACAGTAAGCCCTTCCCTGTCTCTTCACCTTCTCTTCCTCTCTGTAAACCTTAGGAAGAGGTTCAAGGTTGGCAGCAGAAAGACAAGAGTTCACCTATGCAGGAGATAGAGCTTTTCTGGAATGATCTCAGACTAAAGAACAAATCTGCACCAAACAGAACAGCCACTGCAGAAGTTCCTGCTCTGTGACCTGTCTTTTCTCATACAGGTGCAGTAGGACAGACCTGTGTTATTTTAAAGGGAAAAAAAAAAAAAAAAACTAAAAACTCATAAGCGTTAAATTTTTCCATTAGAGACAGAATGAAAAAGAAATTACCAACATGTGATAAATATTATGTGACTCAGTACACTACTTACTCTGACTTTTGTATTTAATGTGGTGGTAAGCATTTGTGTTAAAACTTGTGTCATCCATTTTGCAAATTCACCTCATAAGAGAAAATGCCCATTGGAATGCTTTTCTATAAAATTTTCCTGTAAGTGTGTTAAATTTACAAAACGTGTGAGTAAAACAGAGTGTGTGAGAAGTCATCACAGGAGTTAAATGGGAATTTGGACCAAGAGGAGAGCATTGCAATAATTTCTATCCACTGGCAAGGATCCACTGTCCTCCCTCCTCCTGGTCTTTCTTGTTCTGCTCTTCCTACCCCACTTCCTACACTCCTACTGTTCTCTTGTTTTGAATTCTAACATGCACATTTTGATTTTACAATTCCTCCCTCTCCTGGAGATTGGCGTTAACTTAGATCACCATCCTCAGATATCTTCTTTTGAAATACACTTTTTGTGTGACGCTTTCAAATGGGAACTCATGAGATGCTGTATCAGCATAAGAGGGCAGAATACATCTGACAATAGGTATTTTTCATGAGTTGTCATTTACTTTAGATAAGAAAAGAAGATTTAATTGAGTCTTGCTTGAATGGGGAATGATACTTTGCTCATTATTTCGTTGCCCCCTGTCTGCTTACAGGAAGATAATAATACACTTATTAACTTCCTATGTTGAAGAAATTAATAGTCATTCATATGTACATTTCCAAACCAACACACATCACCATTTGGAGGTTCTTGATACTGAGACCTTTGCCCAGACCTGTGAAACAAATGCCACCTATGAACTTTTGAAGAGATTTTTTTTTCCTTTCTGTTGCAGCAAAAGCAAGCTGCTTCTGTCCTCCTTGCTCTGGCAAATCACAAGTATACACAACCTATTTCTTTAGCTGAGATATGAACCTAGTACAGAAGATAGAGGAACTGTTGGTGTCCTATTCATGGGAATAAAAATTCATTAGCAAAATTCACTTTTTGGAAAGATGTGGATGTATTTAAATGCTGGTATTTTGCTGCACAGTGTTGTCAGCTAATAGAAGGTGGAAACCGTGTGGTGTCGATGCACTACAGGAAACACTGGGGAAGAAAAGGGTGATGGACAGAAAACTGGTGCTGCTGTAGCTGTGATTAGTGAAAAGAAAATATGCAAAACCATGTATTGGTATTTCCTCTGCTACATCTGCCTCTATGGCTCCTAAGACTGGAGCATCTGCACAACCTCTCCTGCTTTTACTATGAAGATTGCAACAGCTGCTATGAGAATTACTTTATTTTCCTGCAGTGCAAATAATTATTCAGCCCAATATTACAGAAGATTTGAATGCCCACACAGATTAAACAGATAGCATTTTCTACATATTTATCAGCACAGTGTATAATGGTATAATGAATGCGTTGAGCTTCTTTTTGAACATCAACTTGGGTGTTGCAACTCAAAACCTAATAAAATAACTCAAGCAAATATTTCCTGAGGTTTTGAAAAAGTCCAGTTGTCTTTTCTAAAGTTAAACTGCTCGTTTCCTTTAGCCTTTGCCTCACTCTTGATGAAGACTAGCACTCTGGAATTGCAGAGGTACCATTAAATACCGTGGGTGAGCCCCAAGCACCCTAACTCTTCTGCACAGCACAGTTTGGACACATCACATATCTGACCCAAATGGAATCACACAGAATTTTAACATGAACCTGGCTTAACTTTCCCTGTCGATGTGATCCCTTTTGCGTGCAAAATGTGTCTGTACAGCCTTTGGCTTCAGTGGGCCAGCTCCTGAAATCCTGCTAAAAATACAAGTAGGCCTTTAGTTTATCAATTCCTTTGAACAACATAGATCTCTTTAAGACAAATTGAACCATATCTTCCTTTCTAAAGTGTTTAAATTTTTCAGAATCCGGGATAAACTAACAAATTTTAACGGGGAAGCTAAAGGAGCCCAAACAACCATCTCTAGCTCAATCAGACAGCAGGATCACCAGCAGCTTCAGGGCCACCAACAGAACTGCCTTAGGAACCTGTGGAGAAACCAGATGTGTCTATATGCAGGAGAATTCTTAGCCATTTACGCCCCTGAGAGGAACCTGCACTGGCGCCAGTACACTGGCAGCATCCCTCTTTTAAAAAACTTATTATTAAAAGATATCTCAAGTTCAGGACTAGAAAATGAATGAGTAAATGAATCAGTGACTGAAAAATGAAATTGGTTTTGGAGTAGCTGCTCTCATTTTCTCAATGACTAGCTAAATAAAAAGGCATTGGATACAAGAGGCTCCTCTCAATTTACAAAACAGCATACAAAGCATGTGAAGGTTCCAGGAAATATTTGGACATGCTCTGATTCCTTCTAAAAGAGCACAGACTGGTGAGAAGGTCACTCCTTGATTAGTGGAGAATTGTATAATGGTTTGGGTTTTATTTCCATGTAATTATTAGGTTTTATTGTGATTTCTTTATGGCTGTGAATGTCTTATAACATGGCCACTATTCTTAGATTCTTGAAAAGAGCTCTGGTGAAAGTAAGAGTATGCTCCAGATGTCAGCATTGAAAAACACCTATACTTTGTACTTGTATAATGTTAATTCTTGTCTTTGAGTTTGCTTTAATTTTGGATGTTCAAAATTCAAATTCATCTTTTTCCACCATATGCTGGCCACTAGACTTCTACAGCTGCCTAGTGGGAAACTGAGATCAAAACAATCATTCATCTCCATTTGTTTAAATGTCACTTTCCCCCCACTATCCTCTGCTAACTCATGCTCTCATATGTCTATCAAGAGGTCTCAGATTGTGAGGATGGCCCTTATCCTAAGAATGTTTGACCTCCATCCCATCCTTGTGGTTCCCATTGAACAAACTCCCAGAGCTGGATGTGTAACTTTTATTTTTTTATCTTAACAGATGTGCCACTGTGGATCAAAATATAAAACTATTTTCCTTAAACAGAGTCCCTGGAACAGCTCAAATCTGTTACCAAATTAAAAATTCTGATATCCACCCAACACCTCTTTTAGAAAGAAAAGAATGGTTTTTTCATTTTATGAACTGGAACTGCACATCTTTTCAAATTTACTGGTTTTCTCATTAGCATTTTTTCAGGTTTATTCAAAATAATTTGTCAGTTTATATTAGCTCTATAGATCAAGTACAGTGAATTGGGCGCTTAATTTAAAATTTGACAAGCATTGATTTCTTTTAAAATCTTATGAAGGTAATCATCCATATGAGTGAAATTTGTAACATTGGTGTTCATTTTTCATCACTCAAAACATATTTATCTACAAAAATATTCTAAGATTATTTAACACCATAAATTTCCTGGCAAAATCCCAGAGGTTTGCACACTTTTGAAAGCACATATTTCAAAAACTTCCATTTGTGAGATTTTAAACGGTTCCTTGAGTAACATAGAAAAGATTTTAGTCCAGAAAGAAGTTGCTATCCTAGGTTAAATGGAACCGTTTTGGAAGTACAGGAATACATTTTAATTTTTAGATAGAAGTTCTCTTAAAGCATTTCAGAAGACAGAAATGCACAAACATGCCATCTAACATTTTGCTGTGTTGTGTCTAATATCCTGGATTACTACAGGATCAGAGGCTGAGAAATTATCTCAGGACATATGGAAATTGAAATGTCTTCAGATCCATATGGGAAACATCCCTGAGAGCAGAGAAGTCATTTGCAGGCTGGTGTTACTTCCTGTGGGAAAATTCTTTCTACAGGAATTGTTCTTATCCTGCGTATTTCCAAATTTGTTTCCAAAGTTTTATATATAGTTGGGTAAGTTTTCCAGTGTCTACTGATTATCCATTTGGCTTTCACACTGCTTATAACATTTCTGTTAGTGAATTCTCTTTTTTCAGTGTAGTTGTTTGGGATGGTTTGCATTTATTATGAAAATTATCTTCAAAACATATAAGATGGCTGGACTCGATGATCTTAGAGGTCTTTTCCAACCTTAATGATTCTTTGAATATTTGATTCCTTCACCTGCAGTCTCTTAGAAATGTTTAATCATGTAGGGTAAAACTGTTTACCTAGCTCAAATCAGCAGCAGACTAGAGATTAAAGCTTATTATAATCATGTTAGGGCTTATTTCACAAGTGCATACAAATGTGTGTGTGAAAACCTGCCAACACTGAGAAATTCAGAAGTGGCTGTTTAATAGTCTCACTGCGCCCAGACAGATGAGTTTACGTGTATGGATAAGCTGGGCACCACAAACCAGCAGGAGAGGTGAGACAGAGGCTTGCTTATCTGAGCTCTCAGGAGAGAAGCATCACAGCTCTTCCCTGCAACTCAAATACCTGCAGTGGAGCTGATAAAATCTGAGGGAAGGACTGAGACTCCATTAACTTCAGGACAAATGTCCTTTGTTCAGGAACAGCAAACATGCAGGCGCAGTGTTTGCTTACACTGATACATGTTTATGTCCATGTCAACTCCCTTTTTCGCCAAACGTACAAAGGCCAACCAGATCAAGTGATTCGTAATTTTGGTAAAAATATCAAAACCTGTTTGAGGGAAGTGGTTAGAATAATTAGCTATCTAGTTTTGTTGGGACTGCTGAGATTATTGGAGAGGATGGGAGGAGGTATTGTGGCAGGGACTGCTTCCCCACTCTGTTCTGAATAAAACCAAAAATTGCCAGCCTCATTTGCTGATAAATTCAGCTTTGTATCTCAGTACCCAAACAGGGAAAGGAACAGACAGTAAACCATTTGGCTACTGGTCATGCTGCACTGTCCACCTGCAAAGATAAAGAAAAGGTTCCTTCCTCCACCCAGAATGTTGATGTGTTCAATAAGAAATGACTATAGCAAATTCACCCTTTACAGAATGATTTATTTTACATTGCCAGCTCTTGTGAAGTCAGTAACCAGTTTCAAACGCTGACAAAGGTTTTTATTGCCACCTGTTTTGTACTAAAGAGAAGAATACTGCAGAGAACTGGCAGTTCTCGCCTCTGTCTCTCAGCTTTAAGTAACACTTAGTACCCAAAGGAAAGAAAAGCGTTTAGAGGTATTTTTATCTGAACACACTCCTGCTGCTTTTGCTACATGTCAGGAAGCAACACATAATGCTGAGATTACATCTTTATTGCTTTCGGCAGCACAGACTGGAGAGCAACTGAATTGTGCCTGCCCCATGGCTCCCCCCCCTGCATCCCAGCACCCCTCAGGACACCTCCAGCAGAGCCACAGGCATGCCCAAAGGTGTTACTGCACCCAGCAAGGGCAGCAGCACCTTGTCTGTCAGGTGCTGGCTGTGGCAGCCCCAGCTCAGCCGTACTGCAGCCACAGAGTCTACAGAGACGAGCTTAAACTCAGTATGGACATGGCCTGTCTGACTTCTCTGCCAAGCACGAAGGAGGAAAACTCAGCTGATGGAACTTCAGTCCAGCACAATGCCGACAGCTGGGTGGCACCCAGTCAAACACGTGTGACAGGCCCTGCTGGGCCATGCCAATGTTATCACTGTGAAATCACAGCCGTCACCCAGGATGTCCGACAGCCTGCTATAGCTCAGGGCTGCCCTCAGTTACTCTATTCCTTTAGCGAAAACCGGGGCATAGATGAGGAAAAATTCAACCACCTGTGGCTATTACAAGTCCATTGAAAAGGAGAAAAATTAGATGCCTTTGCTTTGTTTTATTTCTTGTGACATGTGCACTATGTTACATCTGGATGTGTCAAAATGTATTATGTCACGTGGTGCTCTGTAACCTGGTGGCACTGAAAGTGTGTGTCAGGCTGCAGAAGTAGCTTACTCAAGACAGACTTAAAATGAACAAGAGAGGAAAAATTCAATAACAGCTTTCAAGGCAGGGGACTCAGCAGAATTTGCCCTCTTGTCTATGAAATTGTGCTAGCTGGGACTTCTCTGCTCACAGAAATTCATCAACAAAAGCACCAACAATTTTTCCTCAGTTCTATCTGATTGCTATGAAGTGATAAGTTGAAGTTTATTAAGCAAGGGAAAGGAAAAACAATCAATCAGAACTAATCCTTAGTTAATTCAAAAGATTTGTCATATTTGAGGCTTTCAACTGCACATTGTTGACTGCCTCACATGTATAAATGCATGTTTCTGCAGAGGGAGTTATTCTTTCATGTTTCACTTCTGCTACAATAATATTACATTTATACCATCAAATATACAGTGTTAAAATGCTAACTTTTAATTTAATTTACTTTACATTACTTGGATTTTAAAACTTGAATTTAAACAAGCCTGGTGTTTGCTTTTCCATTCAGCATTTTGAAAAGAAAAAGAAGCTTGAATCTTAGAAATATCCAGAAGATCCAGTTAACCACAAAATCTCATATCTCACTGAAATTACTGCATACAGGAATATGCAGAACTGTTGCAAATAGCTGAATTAAATGACGGAAGTAAATAGTAATATATTATGGCTGAGTTATGTTTGTGACAGTTGAGTGGTAAAAATACATCCTTCTTTTGAAAGAAAGCCCAATATATCTTGCATATCATATATACACTAGAAATGGGAATGAACTCTTAAAATACGCTGTGGATTTTTTTTCCTTCAAGCACATCTTTATCTTGCTAAGCTTCAAGCAGTAGTTTTTCTTTGCAAAGTCACTCGTGAGAGGTTACACTGGAAGCTTAGCAGTCCCTGGCACACAATTAGCTCAGCCGAAGCCCTGTGGGCTTCCCACTCTGTGTAAGAATAAAGGACACCCTGGTGCCACAGAAAGGACTTTATAGCTCTGTAATAAAACTCCTGAAGTAGTAATGGGATCAGCCAGGACAGCTGCTAATTCAGGAGAAGCAGGGATTGTTTGCAGGCAGAGCAAGTATCTTTTGTTAGACCAACAGAAAAAAGAAAGTGAGAAAGGATCCGTGTTCAAGCACAGTTAAACTGAGGTTAAACTGAACCTAAAGAATGGTTCACATGCCTGCAATTTCACCTATTTTCATACAGTTTCAACAATTCTTCCAGGCGGTCTAATAAGATGTTAAACTTTCAAAAAAAAATCCAGGTAAAATACATCAGTGATCTGAAAAACATAAACCAATTTGGTTGATTAAGCTTCCTTTTCAACCAGGCTCTCTTCAGCTCTGCCAGCAGGCACATTAGAAAAATATTCTACTTTTTCAAGGTGTGGGTGAAATAGGCCTTTTTAATTCTGTAGGAGAAGAGACTTTTGCCGTTCTTAGTGTGAAATGAAAGAGGTGTTCCTTTCAGTCCAAAACAAATGTTCCCTCTCACTTACAGTTTTAGAGACTGTAAAAACCAAGAGTTTTACCCTGAAGGGGGATTTTTTTTCTATCTTCAGCCAAGTGAAAATAGGACATATAGTGCAGTTCAGAAAATATGACTTCTTATTGAATTCTAACAATTATTTAGTTTTGATAATGTGAAGACATAGAAATAAAGCCATGCAGACTCATAAATTTATTTTAGCCTATTTCTGCAGATAGAAAGAAAATAAAATACAGAAGCAAATGTGGTTCTGTTTCTCTTTTTCTGCCCTCAGCACCAAGAAGTTGCAATACAATAATGATAGCTTCATGTGTGCCTATGACAAACAGCTAGTGATAAGCTGTGGTCAAGGAAGTGGTTTCTGTTCATATCAGCAGGCACAAGTGGTACTTGAGTGGCTGCTTGAGTCAGGCACAGAATTTCTGTAATACTAAGAATGAGAAGTCAAAATAAGTTCAGAAGCAAGTAATGAGAGTTACATCTTTTACTCTGCAACACATTAACTTGGCCCTAGCAGAGCAAAGAAAGGACACGAGTATAATTTTCCGGTAGCAATTGCCCCCAACAGTTGCTTTGCTCCCAAAACTTAACCTGTTTAGGTTGCTTGTGTCTCCCTTGTCCTTGCTTTTACCAAGACTCCAAGCCATGCAAATACAGAACTTCACACTACCTGAAGAAGTTCACACATATATTTCCCACCATTTAGTCCCAGTTCATCAAAATATACGTATTAGCTTTCACCAGGATTCAGCCCTGATATTTTACTACTTCAAGATTGTCCCAGTTTGGCTAGGTTGTGCTTATTTGCACCTCTAACAGGCCACAGTAAAACCATAATTTGCACCTTTCAAGGGAGAAAATTCAGAGGCAAAAAAGAGAAAGGTGTTACTGTTCAAAAGCTGTCACAACAGAAACTTAATCAGGGAAATACATATAAAAGGGAATGTGGGACAGTATGTGATGACAGCCTCTTGTTGCGATGCCTGTGCACAGCATGAGGCTTCTGGATCACACTACTTCTGAGCAGCTGAGACACACACTCTACTTGCCTGGTGTCTGAGCTAGGTAAAGCAATCTCTTCATCATCTCACTTCCTCTGTAATGTGACCAAATCCATCATTCCTTTTGTTATCTCCTTTTGTGTTTGCTTTGCCTTGCAGTAATTTGCTAACTGCAAAGCAGGCAAGTGCTTAAAAAACACACAAGGCTGCTGCAAGTTAAGTCATACTTATCAGATGTGCTGGTAATGAATCATGGTGACAGATTGGCTCTGTTTACCTCAAACAAACTGTCAGAAATGTTCAGTACACGAACCAAAGCATGGGAAAGGCTTTCAAATACACATGCAGATCAGATCATAGCCCAGCACGTCATAGTTTACATATTTCATAAAGGTATCACGTGTACGTTTGCATGTAGCAATGTGAACATGCTGTTTACAAAGATATTTGGTATCTCTACAAGAGAAAGCAATTAAGACTCATGTAGCTAATGGGGCAGGAGTGGATTTTCTTTCACTCGTTCTGCCCAGCGAGGTTGTCTGGGGCCTGGAGGAGCTGCCGAGCTGCAAACACTGCTGTGGTTCTTCCAGTGCCCTGTCTCTCTGCTGTGCCCCAAGCTCCCAATGGTTTTGTGTCGCCCTGTGCTGTGCTGGTGCTCCAGATGGACTGTGGGGCCATGTGGCAACAAGGAGTACAGGAGTACATGACAATACAGTCTGCTGAAGTGGCCACAACACTCATGTGCCACAAAGCAGTGAGCAGCATTAAAACGTGTTTGCTTTACATTGTCTGGAAATATCCCCCTCCATCGGGTGCTGTATAGTACGATCTTGCTTTCCCTTCTCTGCTTCAGCTTCACAATTTTGGTTCTAAGATTAGTTTTATTAGTAATTTTAGAAGCATTTTTAAACTGAATTTCTTGAAGAGACACATTCTCTTGACACGGTCATGTTTCCAAAGCCTTAAACACACTTGCATCCAACTATGTTCATGTACAGTTTGTCTTCTGTGTTTACCTACTTGCCATAGACAGCCCTCTGCACATAGCTGTATGTTGTGGAACCTAGGTGACATTCTAAAAAATACCCTTAGATTGCTGTGATTCCATTTCCAGAGCTTTTAAAAGAAGCCCTTTGTCGTAAAGATCTTTTAAAATAATCTACTTCCCCACACTGAATTTAGAATTCAGAATTAAATTATACAAACTCTGGATGAAATTTATGATTGCAAATTCAATACTGTAAATTCTGGAGAACTAAACAGTTCACAGTAAAAAATTCATCCACAGCTTTGCCCAATATTTAAAAGGTAGTCAAGCGGGACAATCTGAGGCTGGGGTAGAGGAAACTGTAGAGGATTGTTTTGTCTTTCACTTCTTCTTGGTTTATTTTTTTGTGTTTTCTACCTGCAAAAGTAGTCAAAAAGCCACACCCCGAGGATGTGAGGCATCATGACTGACTTCCCTGAGCAGGCACCATGCCCCAGATGCTTCAGATCTGCACATACCCAAAGGGGCTGGCAAGCATTTAAAATGCGAGCATGGTTTCTCCCTGGAAATAACTACAACTACAGCTCAGGATGGGAAATGTCCTGGTGAGAAAGGGAACACTTGTTACAGCTTATTTATGTGTAGTAATTCATTTATGATCAACTGGGGAACCCAGTGACACTGTTGGGATAGGGTGACTTGCGTGAAAAACACTTTCTAGGGCTGTGTTCTGCTCTAAAAACTGGCTTAGAGCTGCAGGGCCTGTCCTGTCACTAAGGCTGCACATCCCCCAGGAAAGAACAGCTTGTTTACAACCAGTACCACTCAACATGGCAAATAAGGCACTCTGAAGGGTTCTGTGGTTAGACTCACAGAAGTGGATGTGATACTAACGCCTATTTTGTGATTAGGATCCAGGACAGGTTTGCAAACTGGCATCTGGCCATACTAGAAAATAATTAAGTAAAAAAATAATTCCCTTAAGCTATTTTACTGCTGGTGAAAAATCGATTTGTTTATATAGGGAAAATAGGGTGAGACAGTAAATTCTTGATTTTGTAGGGAACCTGGTAACTGCTCTTTCCTGCCAGCTGAACAGAGCTCCTGACTTCTTACCCAATGTGTAAGTGTTACAACCATCACCATGTTTATGAAAGGGACTGAGAAGACTGTGCTATTAATCTTTGTGCTTGACTTTCATCGTGTTAGTTTTCCTCGATCTTAGTTTTGTCATTTTCAGCCATCATCACCATAAGCCAATGCATGCAGAATGAGGGAGGAAATGGTGAGGTGTTCTAGCCAAAACACCTGCAGTGCTCTGGCTGCTAGCAACTTCCTTTCCCTACATTTATGGTTATCTGTTACATAGGGGGAGACTAGACTTTGCAGAGGATAAGAAAAGGAAGGTCTAGGGAGATTCCTGTGGGTCATTCAGATGCAGAAATCCACAGAAAGACAGAAATACAGGCAGATGCAAAAGCTGCCTGAAAGATTTCTTTTAAAAAACATACAAGAATCAAACAAAAACCAAAAAATTAAAGGAGCAACCATGACGACTTCAGATCTGCCCCTCCCTCCTGCCTCCTCTCATGCAGGCAAAAAGAACAGCAACAACATTCAATATTTCCTTCACTTTAAGGCATTTAGCAATAGCATTTTGGTTTTGTAAATATGGCAGCCAGAAATTTTTCTATTTCTATACAGCTTTTCACCTTCATAAATCTGGAAATTATGTGCCCCTTGTCAACTCCAAATGAAAATGCAACTTTCTCTTCCCTCTTGAATGGTTTTATCTGTATCTATAGTACAGGTTCCTGGAATGGAAAAAAACAAGCTAAGATATTCTCCTTGCTCTATGGTACCAAAGCAAACTGCAGATACATTAAAAATATCCCCTCACAGTACTTTACATGTTATATAAAGTCCTGGAAATGAATTGTCCTCAGATGGCTGATATTTTTCAACAACAAGCTAAAATGAAAGAAGTTTCCAATGGCATTCACATAGTTCTGTGAAGCAGACTCTGCTCAGGCTTCAGCTTTGGGCTCCGCATTTAAGTGACTGAATCTGTCAATCACCAAAGGGCCCTGGGCTCTTTCTTGTCTTCTTGGGTTTGTTGGCAGCCGCTTCTCAAGTCTGCAGCGCCCTGATGCACCACCTACGCAAACAGAATACACAAAACATTTAAAGTAAAATACCTTCAACTGCGTTTTGGAGATAAACACAGCTTTGTCTTATGGGACGAAAACAAAATTGTTGTGCAGTATTTTCAATACTGTTACAAGTGTGTTTCTTTAATGGCTCCTTCTCAATTTTCCTTTTTCTTACAGTAACCATTTTTATTCAGTTCACTGATGAAAGTACTAAAAACTTATCCTTGAGACACCATAATAGGACATCTTTTACATCACCAGAGAAGACACAAGCAAAAGAAAAAGCTTCTCAACCAAAGGGTCTAATGTGAGGTAGATATGCTAACATCTGCTCTCTTGGATTTATTTGTAATACCTAATGTCTAGCAGTTTCAGTGGAAACTTCCAAATCTTGACAGTGCTGTGGGATGTCACAAGCTGCTATAAAAATGAAAGATTCTGTTAGTTAGCAGTTTCTTTTTCCAGTAATAGACCTGGGTAAGCTGAGGTTCTGTCTGACCCCTGCTTAATCAGATTTTCTGTCGTATAAGGTATAGGAGATGAAAAGATTCTGACTTTTTTTAGGTATGTTACCTAGTTCACTGGAGTTGCTTATATTTCAGACACAAACTTTCCTGCAAGTAGCTGCAGGTGTCACATGGCAAATTTATGTTCATTTAGTCATCCTAGAACTGCCACGTTTTGTGTGTTCTGTAAACCCCTAATTCTCCCTCCTTTTATCGCTTCCTCATTTCCCCACTACCACTTTTAAAAAGTAGCATTCTGCTTTCCTGTGTTGCTATGACAACATTTACACTTGCCTTTTGAAGGCAAAATATGTGGCTTTCTTCCACATTTTTGTCAGCTCTTGTGTTAGAGGGACACACAGGGGAACGAAGGCAGTTGCAGATAAAGCTTTAAGCAGCAGACTACCACTTTATTTCTCAACATAAAGGGCATTTGAGTGGCTCTAGGATGGATTTACCTATGTGTTCTCCTAAGACAGATTTATTTGTTTAGTCTTCTAAATCTTCTCCCTCAGTGCAATACAAAAATTAAAGGAGAAACCATGATGACTTCAGATCTGCCTCTCCCTCCTGCCTATTCTCAAGCAGGCAAAAAGAACAGCAACAACATTCACAATGGCCTTTATTTGTAGAACTTCTCAACTATTTACAGAGATGGAGAGCAGCTAAAAGGAACTGAAGTTTCAGAAAGGGTGCAAGTTACTTTTTTAAATCAGAAGGCACTGACAAAGAGAAAAAGCCCTTTCGTTACCCTCCAGTTTCTCAGAGGAAGGCCTTTGCAAATGCACATTGCACTGCAAAATATAGGAACTAATGTTTGCCCTGATAAGAACGACGGTTGATTCTATGGGCAGAGAGGGTGCTGTGCTCAAACTCCCAGCAGAATCCTCAGTGTCACTGCCTTGCCAATGACTTCCCATATTGTGAACAGACTGACTGAGCTCTGCCTCTTCACAGGCCTAGGAGCTTGCTGGCAGCTGATCTACAGAAGAAGTAAAGAAAAAAAAAATCTCTAAAGATAGAGGTTTTGATAGAGGTTTCAATTGGGTCTTTATTGAAAATGCCAGGAGCTAAATAAAACCTCCCTTCACCAAATGACTGGCTCTCCTATTTAAGCCACAGGATCTTAGTCAAGTAAGTCTTACAGGCTGCAGCACTCTGTGTTTAGAACATAAAAACAGATGGAGACACCACATTTCCTCCAAGCAATAGAGATAGGCTGGCTTAGCTGATGCTTATTTCAGATCTCTTTAGAATTGTACAGGAGAAGATATGCAGCAGATATATCTCTGTATTTCTGGCACTGTTAGCAATCTGAACTGCCTCTCCTTACTCAGGGTGTGGGAGCACCGTCCTTTATTTTAACAGAACATATCTCTGAAATACACTAGCTGAAATAAAACCTCGTTCTTGCTGAGCATGGGAAAATATTGAACTCTGAACGTGGCTTACAAGATGCTAAACCGTGTTAACAGACTATAGAAGCAACAGATTTGCAAACAAAATGTGTTTCATTGCAGGAGATTATTAGTATGTTCTTCAGATTATAATGTTCTTCATTCTATAATGGCGCCAGCTGAATGGGTTTAGAAAACCCACTGCAGTCAGAACAAAGCCCTATAAGAAGCACGAAACTCCAATATTAATCTAGACTGTCTGAGCATGTCATGGATTCTGGGGGAACCACAAGGACCTCTCTTCCTCCAGCACTGAACCCTGCATTGTTGACTAATTCCCTGTCATGCTCACACCCAGAGATATTCCTCAACAAAATGCAATCTACACAGACTTTTGAAGGCAGTTAAACACACTGAATTTTATCAATGTAGAACAGACATGATTTAGCATGCTCACAGGCCAAATCAAGTTTGCACAATGGTGGTGACAGTTCCACTTTTGGCAGAAAGGCTGGATATCGGCAAGGTCTCTTCAGCACCCATCTCCAACTGTGGAACAACAGCTTAGCAAAAGAAGAAACAGAAGGTGACTGCAGCTGTCATGCAGAGAACCTGAAGATCTCCATCACCAAAGGCTGAGGTCTAAGCCACATCTCCATTTCTTGGTTCCATTTTTATTGTCCTGTGCCATTCTGTCAGTGACAGCAACTACTCTCTGGATATGGTTTGTGGTGTCCAAATTGTAACCACAGTCAGCTTAATGTTTGGGGGGTTTTAATTTAAAGATGTATGTTGGAACTGAATCCTGCCACCGTGAAGGACAATGATCTGAAGAACTCAGCTTTTCGAGAAATTTGCAGGACCTGGGAGTTACAAAGACATTACTGAAAGAGGCAAGTCTTGGCACACATCATTATCATGTACTACATAAATGATGGGAATAGTTGTTCCTGTGTAACATGAGAACTCAAGGGAAAAGGTAGTTGGAGTAGGAGCCTCTCAATTTCCAGACCTTTAGTCTTTCAGAGAGCCATTCTCTCACATGGTAATTTCTGTCCCCACTGGAGAGCAGAGGGCAGCTCTGTGTTATGGTGTGGTCCCATGCACACGGGCAGCAGCAAAACCTTGGTGCCCACACAGCAGCAGAGACAAGGCACAGCATGAACTCACTGCGCCTCGGTCCTGCTCCCTCTTTTCCAACATGCTTTTATGTCTCTGCACAGATTGACTGTGGCACATTTATATCCAGCAGCGCTCCTCTACAGCAGGGAATTCATGTTGTGGATTTATGGCTGGATTATGTCCCTCTTTAAGTTACCTCATAGGACAAAGCAGCTGTAACACATGGTCCTCACAGCACTCCTGCACTGGAAGCAGGCGTGAGTAATGGGCAGTAGTCTCACCCAGCCTCTGTTATGTGTTGTCACAACAAACCCCTCTAATGTGGTAAGAAAATTTAGACAACACCCTTTTCCCTGAGGTAAGCAGTTTTAAAGCTCGTATTGCAGCTAAGCGGTTTAAGAAAAATAGGAAATGAAGTACACCCTTCTTCTGAAAGCACGTTTTTGAAATCTGAATTGTATATATTTTGGTTCATGTTATATCATTCTGGTTTAAAACTCTGTTTTAAAAAAATCCACAAAATAAATATACAACAACCAACTTTTAATTTTTTTCCCCAAGTCCTTGGTGATATTACTGCACATATGAAAATAAGGCCATATTTATTAGTCCACAGTGCAGTCTCTCAGCTCACTTTTTCTGTCCCAAGAGAGGTGTCTTGGAATTTTAAGTTTCCTAAATGAAATAATAGTAAAAAAAAAATCACTTCACACTAGAGACAGTGAGGATTACCAGTTCATGCTAAGTTCCCAAATCAGAAGTGCTAGCTGCTGTACTGCCCCGTGGCCACATTACACTGTGCATATTCCCAAAGGACTAAATGATCTGTACCTTTAGATCCTACCAAGCACATATAATAAGATACTGCTTTTGTTCTGATTGTGCAAAATATTATTCTGGTGACACACATGTGGATGAAGAGGTTACAGTCAGTGAATGCCTAACCCATTTAGGGTGTGTTGGTTGGTGTTCTGTTTTTATCAAGAAGTTGGTTGCTTTGTTTTGGCTTTAAAACCCAAACAATGAAACTTTACTCATCAGCTGTGGAAAACAGTTCATAACCTGACATCTTCCATGACAAGGGCTCTCTTGATTTTCAGTCTTAATTTTCATTCCTTTAATTTCTGCTTCTTAATTGGAGCTGTGTATGACATGCTCTTTTCTCTCCATTATGACGCTGTAGTCCTGCACATATTTATGCATACAATTAACTTTGTTATCACAAGGCATATGAAATAAAGGTGGCAAAGCAATGAGTGTGTATATGTGCACAGGGTGTTGGGGATCTAAATATCCTCAAATACCTCTTCACTCAGATGGCTACAATCTCCTTAAATGCTGCATTGCAACCTACACATTTTGCTTAGCTTAGTCTCCTTTCTGAATGCAATCCATCCAGATCATTAATAATTTTGTGATTTTTCCCTGTTAAACGTCCAGTCTCTTCAGTTAATCAGGCATCCTAATAGGTTCGAAATAGCCCAGGTCTGATTTCTTTACATCTGTTCATTATCATATAAGACTCATTCACACGGTTGGGCACAACCACTGATGTACATTCATGTTCAGAAAGATACAGCTCCCAACTGGAAATGCTCCTGGGGGTGAACAGCATATGTTCCATTTTATGACACTGGAATGGATGTGCAATGCTCAAAAATTTTCCATACTTTTTTTAATAATGTATGACATACGTTAAATAGGACATAAAGATTATGAAGATTTCATACAGCAGAGCATTTTCTCTTAAGAGGAATCTGACAGGTCTGAAGGTGCAGTGCTATTTATAATGCTCTAAGCTGGAATCATAAATTTAATTTAATGTAATTCAGAGCCTTTATCTCAATTAAGAGCACTAGAAGTTCAAGAATTTTGTGGTGTTTCCCATATGCAAAAAAAAAAAAAAAGTATAAGGGATAAATAAATAAGTAAATAAATACATAAATAGGAAGTGCAAGAATATTAAGTAGCAGCATGGTAATCACTTTGAACATAGAAATATAGAAATAAATCCTTATTTAACCCTCTATCTTACTTCTAATGTCTTTCTCAAATACAGAAGGTCTGGCATTAATGTCCAACAAAATCCAGGCTGTGAAAAATTGACAGCTTCCCCTAGGATTCAGCCTATATTTTCATCAGACAAGTAAAAAAGAGAGTTGCATGGGCTCTCACCACTTCTTTAGCTCCTGCAAGAACTATCAGGTGGAAAGAGCAAATACACAATGCTGTCTTTTTAAATAATGATTCTTCCACACATTATAATACATTTAGTGCTGTGCTCGCTCTTTAAGACGGCCTCATCTTGATAATCAATGTAGCCAGTCTAGTGAAGTGCCACTTTCCTGCTGTGAGAAAGCACAATTCTTCTTACTGCCACAGCCCCCTGCTGACATGTTTTACAACATTTAAGAAGGAAACTCTTAAACCTTACTTCTCTCTTCTCCCTCAGTGCAGACAGGAATCTTCTTTCCTGCTGGCTTCTCACTTGAATTAAGAGCCGTTAAGATGTGCCCTGACTTTTACCCTGAGCATTGCCCTAATTTTAACCTTGTGCAACGGTTATCTTAATTTTACTCAGATTTTTAGAACTGACTCATTCAATAAGACAAACTGAAAGAGTCTGGTAAAAGAATGGTTTCGTATAAGCTCGGTAAAAAGGTCATCTTACCAGGCTTTCCTCAGAAGAAGCAGGATAGTCAGCCTCAGTGCAGACATACAAACCAGTCGAGTCAGTTTGGGGCATTCTTGCTACTGTAAAGAATGCAAAAAGAAAAGAGGCTGTGCTTGGAATTCTGCATCTGCAACATCAGGCATGTGCCCTCATGCCATGAGCTCCACTTTGCACCAGAAGCATTTTTAAAGAATGAAGGGAAAAGTGAAATATAGGACCCAATAACTCTGTCAAGATGAATAAGCACTGTTAAAGGATGTTGAAGATTATGACCGAGAAGCTGATACAGGTGCAAGTTTTATGAGTGTGAAACTTTACCTTGACATAATGAGTAAAGTTAAAGCCCGAGGCTTTTATGCCATTATGAGAGGCTCTGTCAGTGAGCACTGTAACCTAATTAGTTTTGATGCAGTAAATCAGCAAAGCCACCATTGGTTATGACCTCTGCCAAGAGCATGAGAGAGCCAGACAAATGAAGCTTAAGATGTTATTAGTTGTTCTGTTCCAAAGTTCCAGATAAAATATGACAGGATGTTGTTGCTTGACTTTGGCATCAGTTCTCCAGATGGCACTCAGCACTGGCTTGTAGCAAGGCTCGCAGGGAGGCTGCCACATTGTCTCTGTCAAAACGAAAGTTTTCCAATTACAGAGAGATAATTCGAAGAGATGCAAACTTAATCTCCTGAACGAAAGGTTGCAAGCTGTGTAATAGCAGTTGAGGGGAGAGATTTCGCATAGTTCACTTGCTGTAAACACTGCTGTTCAGCAAAGCTTTATTATCCTTCCTAGTGAAACAAAGAAATCAGATGCTCTTGACTCTGTGTGTTAGGACAGCTGTGGCTGGATACAGCCATGGCACAGCCTCTCTGGTGGAATTAGTGGGTCTGATCCATCTGCAGGGCTGTTGGTGTAGATCAGGAAAGAGATAAAATGGTGTAAGATGCATCTAAAAGGAAAATTAAGGACCTTTGAACTATCTGAGAGCTGTACTTGCATTTCATGGTAGACCAGGTAACTTCTGCCAGTTTGGTTGAGGGAAATAATGTGTTTTTTCTCAAATTTTTATGAAATCTTTAGTGGAAAAAAGAAACAGAATATCATGCAAACGGTGAACTTGTGGGATGTTTTGAAATATCTTCATATTTATAGCACTGTACCAGGCATGTTGAAGTTATTCAACTGCCACTGTGACAGAACGACAAGGTAATGGCTTGGTAACAAGCAGAAACAGCATCTTACCTAAAGATCATTTTGAGCTGCTGGAAGCATCAGGAATTGTATAAAGGATAGAAGACAGAGTAAAGAAAATATCCTCCACTTGACCTATGTACATAAAGAACTGTTGAATGAATGTACCACATTCAATTTGAAAAGCTCTCAGTAGTATAGCTTTTAGATTTTGCTCAGCATCACAGAGTGAATCATGGCTGTGCTTTTCAGGGTGTGAGTGTCCCTTTCCACCTGACACTCTGCCGACAAATGAAAGCAACATATTTCAGGAACACTATTTGAAATACTTGAACATATGAAATTCCCTTTAAGCCTAAGAGAAAATCTTCATCAAGTGAGGACGGTCAAACACAGGAACAAGTTACCCACAAAAATTGTGGCATCCCCATCGCTGGAAATACTCGAAGCCCAGCTGGGTGGGCAGTCAATAACTGGCTCCAGCTGACCCAAATCGAGTGGGATTGGACCAGCTCTGAAGGTACCGTCTAGCCCTAACTGTTCTGAGTATCTAAGAGTCTATTCAAATTATCATCTACTAAAAATTATTATCTACAACAAACCAATTTAAAAAGAAAGTCACACTCTGTCTCCTTATAGGGAGGTACACATAGGAAAATATGCAAATACAGGCAAGCAATATCAAACCATGAAGCAGCAGGATTAATTTTGATTCCCTGGTTTCTAGCTAAGATGAAACTGCTCAAGCAGCCACACCAACAAGCAAAGCAGGGGGTTTGCTGCCAGGACAAAGGCAGCATGAGAGCAGCCCTACATGACTTCAGGTGCTGGCAGCCTCCCAGAGGGCCAAGCACTTTGTGGGTAGGCAGAGCCTAACCCATCCTGGGTTTGGCACTTCCACCTTGCCCCTGGCCTGGGTGCTCTGTGTGCTGCCCACTGCCTGAGGTGTGAGGGCAGCCCTGCACATGCAGGTGCTGCAGCCATGAGAGGGGTGCTGGGGCAGCCATCTGTGTCTTACTGGGGCACTGCCAGGGAAGGGCAGGGGGAAGTTGTGAGGGGACTTTTTCCTCTTTCTGTCTTTAAAAAGGCCTAGGGACAGTGAAGCTGTGTGGTGTGGGGATCAGAAAGAGGCCCTACACATGACTAAGAGCAGTTACAATTTTCCCTTTGTGGTATGAGTTGTAAATAGGGGTGGCAATGGAACCTTGGAGGCCTACAGAGAAACCTGGATTGTCCAGAAGCAAATCTCCAGACAGGTCTTTGGGAGGGGCATTTCTGTGCTTATTTTTCAACTTAGTCCAAATAGCCAATTCAAAGTCAGCAGCTTCTGGCTGACTTTTAAGATGTCTTTTTTTTTTTTTCCTCCAATGTCTCTATTTGCATACTAGTTATGCTGGTACATAGATTCTCTAGACAGTACACTAATGCCTGTCATAATTGTCACTGTGTCCCAGCCTCAAATATTTAGTAGGTAAGAAATATCTCTGCTTACTAAAATGAAGAGGAATGGTGACATATATGCACATGCACAGAGTCAAGAACGGCTTCATTTTCACAGACCTTGCTGTCGATAGTTTCTCTTTGCATGGTGCATCATTTTCCCTCTAAATTACGGGACTTTTGCATAGGTACAAACAGCCATGGCAGCCACAGGGCTGCCATCGTGGAATGAGAGAAGTCAGGGAAGTAGGTCACTGAATGGCACAAGGCCTTATCTGCAAAGGGTTCTTCTGGTAAGAACAGGATACTTTGAGATTTGCCAACAGTGGCATAGCTGGAGATATTGAAATCCTGATGCTGAAGGGAGATGTGAGAACATTTTCACTCCTTTGGACTCATATTTGTTCAGACAGCCAAACATAGCAAAGATGAGCAAGAAGATTTTCTTATAATTAGAGGCTTTGTTTTCTCCAGGGCCCAGAAAGCCACTGTCTCAGATTTTATTCATACATACGGTTTAAAAAAAAATGCACCCTTCCCAAACAGCTGTACCCGAAAGCTGAAATAGCTTATATTGAAAATGAGAGTGGCACCATGAAAAGGGGATCCTACAAAAGCGCACCAAGTAGGTAAGAGACTGCTATTAACTGCCTTGTAGGCAGCAGCAAGTTGGTAAATGCTCAGTAGAAGTATGAGGTGTGCTGGTGGATCTCCCCAGGGAACTTGATGTAGAGGGAGAGCTCAGATGTCCTGAAGCTGTGTGCTGGAGCTATGTTCTACCCAGGAGGGAACAGATCAGAGACTGTGACTGCAGCACAAGCTCTCATCTGAAGAGTGAAGACGTGGGTTGGACATGAAAAGCCTATAAAAGGAAGAAAACTTTTGCATGTTTGATTTGGTAGAGATGAGGAGGGTCTTTTTTCCTCAGCAAAGTTTAATGTTCCCTCGAATGCACAGCAGAGCAGGGCCTCCCACTTCTTCCTGGTTTAACATATTTTCCCTTTTGGCTAAAAAGAATCATGAAAAGCATCCTACTCCAAAGTGTAGCTGTAAATTCAACATTAATAGTGCAATAGAATAAGAGAAGGACATTTTTTTCCCCCACTGAAATAGCAGGATGTGTAAATCTCCAGCACAATTGAAGCAGAACTGAAAGGAGGACTCCATAAATGGGATTAAAGAAATAGATAAATACAAAATGTAAAGAGAGGAAATCTGAAATTCACACACCGAAAAATGAAAATATCTACAGTAGAAGAGCTTGGGGGAAGTGATTCTAGTTTCACAAAGGTACGGATGAGAACAAAACAGTGGTGAAGGGAAACGCCCTACAAAGCCTACATTTGTATTTACTGAAAAATTTAGTACAGCTATGGGGTTTATGAGTCTAATTTTGCATTGTTCACAAAATTTGCAAAACATTTTGCCTCTAACTATCTCTGCACTATGAACTGATCACTGCTCTATCTTTCTGAAGAAAATTCTTGTTTCCTTATTGAAGAAATATAGGTTTGATGTAACCAAATTTTTGCAAGAACACATGATGTTCATCAATATTATCTTTCATGGAAATTATTGAAAATCCCCTCTGTGCTTTTGATCAGGTGAAGCTGCTTTGTTCTGGCTGCTTGGATGCTGATGGTGGTGCTCTGGAAGGCACATATGCAGATAACATCAAAATGAAAATTCCTGATCTTCTCTCAGCCCAGTGCCCAACAAAATTCCCTTTGGTATTCCCAAAGTTTGTGGGTTTTGGTTTTTTTTCTATTCCATGACTTTTGAAATGTCAGCTCCTAATTCTGTTTTGGGATGAAAGGAAATTCTGAAATGTTAAGCCTAGTATTTGCTCATGTGTGTGCAGCAGAGGCAGAGAGTTCAAGGCTTAAAATTTTCTTTTGTTGGACATTATGTATGGACAGTATTTTAATAATAAGATCCTGTAGCATGGTTGAAAACATTCTTTCACAGCTGTTGATGTGTTAATCCAACACGGGAAAAAGAAAACAGAAAAACCATTTCAGCCACGGGGTTTATACTTATATAAAACTAGAATACTGTTAAAGCTGACAGCATGTTTACATCTGGATCTTGTATGATAGCAGTTGATACATTTAATCTGGCATGTGGCATAAAACAGGATTAGATAAGGTTTTCTTCTTAGCCATGCTTCTCTTGTGCAAAAGAATATTTATAACAGTGTTCTCAACAAATCACATCTCAGTTCTGGATACTGTGTTGAAATGCATAGTGCATCAGCAGTATTTTCCAAAGGTTATGCCCCTGTGATTTGTGCTAATTAGCAATGAGTTGACTCTGGGGTAGACAACATGCTCAGGAGCATGGAGGTTTGAGTTCAAAAGCCCAGACTGACCAGATCATTCCCCAAATTAGCTGGTGTGAACGCATCTGAAAAAATTGGCTGGAGCAGGACTCATAGAATTGATCATTTGGAGCTAGATTATTCACAACTGAGAAAAAAAAATACATATTAATGTGAACTTTGGGAAAGACTAAACTCAAAATTCTAGGCTAGGACCCAGGTGCTGCTTTATTATTTAATGTTTCTTATCCAAATGAAGATTACTTCAAGCCCTCTCAGAATCTGAAACTGCACTGACGTCTATTTGCATAGTCTTTAACAACTGCTAATTTCTGTGTGCGTCCATTCCCACCTCCTCAGCTCCTACAGCACTGTCCTTCCCAAACTGAACACACAGGTCCTGAGCATGAATTTTTGTGAGAAACCTAACTAAATTATAATCATGCATCCAGGAGAAACCTTCTCCCTCATATCCTGGTGCTGAGCATCTCTGTGTATGTCACTACAGTAGCTGGCACAGTGTACTGGAGGCTGGAGTGCCTGGCACTGTGGTCCCCAACAAACAGGAAAGAAAAAGAGTGAGCATGTGAACCAAAGGTAGCTGCAGTGTCTACTACCAAGCACTGTTAACTGGAACTCACTACCCAATACTTAGAAGTGATGAGCGAGGGGAACGGACACTGAATATACTTTCCAACCCTCAGTGAACAAGAGTGAGAAATCATGCCTCTACGTGTGCTGCAGGTACACATTCAAATCTGCTTTTAAGGAATAGAGATATAAAAGAAGTTAAAATAGATAGGGAGACCATGCTGCTAGTCATTTTCTAGGCTATTGGTATAATGCAAGGTAATATTTGATGCTGTGAAAAATATGCAACTCAGCCTAGAGAAAAACACAGCTGTGTTTTAATACAAATGTCCTAAAGACTGGAATGAAAAATGCACATGATTTCTGTAGCTACTAGTAAGCAGTGCTGACATCACTCTCTGAATAAGGACAAATAAACATTATGAATATAGAAATAATGAAGTATAACAGGATTTGTATTTGAAGAGAAAGACAGCTTATTTCACTATGTATCTTGAGTGCATTTATAAGTCATGTAGTGTAAACGATGAGAAAGCTTAAGCACCACAGACAGGTAATAAATAAGGCCTTAGAAATGCCTGCTCTTGCGCTTGTGTCTCTATCGTGAAATGGAAGCATTCAGTAGAGAGGAAAATTGACCAGACACTGATGGGAGATAATGGACTTATCTGCTAAAGGAGTGGAGATAATGTAATATTTTATATGACATTCCTGATAACTAATCAGGAAGATCTACCTGTGCCAGATTTCCAAGGTTATTTGTAATTGAATGCAAATGGGTATCACTAGAAAGCAATGTAAAAGGAAATACTGCAGTTGTTTGACAGGAGCAGAGCACCTTCAAGTCTGAAGATAGGGTCCCCATCTTGAAGAGCTTACAGGCCCCAGTTTAGGACTGATTTATATTGAAGTAAGTAGCTAAGCACTCTGCAGGAAGAGGGCAACTCATTTTGTTGAGAAGGGCATCTTCCCATCCTCCCTGACTCCGTGTCTCTGCCCCTGCTCACAGGTATGCGATCTCACCCATGCCTGTACATGAGCTCTCGCATATATCTGACCCCAAACTGAGCTGATGGAGTTAAGGCAGCTGCACAAAAGTACATCTTTTTTTCCCTATATTCCTTGTTTGCTGGTTTAATGATTTGGGTTGGCCTGTAGGTGATTTGTCAGCTGTTAGAGGGCAAGAAATTGCAGCTCTCAGTGGGTACAGTCCTTAGTCCTCAGTGCATGGTAGTAGCCACTGAATGTATGGAGTAGAGTGTGGCTGGCAAGGCTTCTCATAGTGATTCAACCTTGTGATGCCTGACATGTGTTGAATGAGTGCTTTTTTATTTAGTGTAGGCTCAAATCCCCCACATCTGCTCCAGTGCAGTATCTGTTGGGTTTGGTGCAGCTGGTGTCGGGGCAACAGAAAAATTAAGATGGTGGTGTTCAAATCGTTCATGGAAGACGTCTGGGCTATTGACTGCATATATATGGAAAATCAAAAACTTATTTTTTCTGTTCTTACCACTTTGTTTTTTCTCCTTATTTTAGCAAAGGTGGAGTTCCTCCTAAAAAGAGTATTCATTTCTTAATGCTGCAGGCATTTTAAAAAGATGTATAGGGTAAACAAATTGCCAGTAAGTCATTTGTAAATATTTAGGGATGACGACTAAACTGTGGTATTGATTTTTATTTATTTTATTTTTCAAAGTATGTCTTGGTTTCTGGAGCAAAATAAATGTATATTTTGGGCACTATTACATGATAGCTCTGCAAAAATAACATTTTATCTGCAACAAGTAGGGCTGTGGTGATTCTTTTTTTCATTTACAGGTACCTTCTGTGGCCACTCAATCTTCGACTTCCAGTCTTCCCATAATCTCTTAATTTATTAAATAAAAAGTGCAATAACCCCGCAATTCCAGGACCAGCTTTATTCCTAACCCTAGTACTTGTCTGGGGCTCAGGCTGAGCCTGGGACACCTGGCTGGGGACCAGAGGATAAGCTCATCCAGAGACCAGTCCTTGGGCAGCACAGACTCTCCCTTGGTGGCCTCCATCCTATAGATCTCCAACCCAGGGCCGGGCTTTGTCTGCCTCCCAATCCCATCCCTAACCCTAATGGGATAAGAGCAATAAAGGCCCACTGGATCACAGCTGTCTCAGAAGGTGGCAGGATGGAAGCCAATGATAGGAAAATCTGCACCTTCCTGTCCATGTCTTTTGTCTCATAGTTGAATTACCATCCCTCTCCCTAGGAGGAGGAGTAGAGCTGTCCATCTGTTCATTTGCCACCAGTCAGGCCTAGCTCCAGAATGTGTCAATTTTATTGTCTTTGCTCCCAGTGTTTTGCTCCTCGTTTACCCGAGAAGTTCTTTAGGCTAGTCCAAGCTTTTGGGTTTTATTCAGTGGGGCTTTATTTGTGCCCTTTGCATTGTGTTGGATTTTTGTAGCTACACTGGAGGCTGAGCTGGCCCTCAGTTACTGGCTCTCCAAGGAGCAGAGACCCCCATGCTGAGCATAGCTGGCTTCTTGCCACCTGCTCCTATGATAGAGGATGGGTGTCAGAACAAAGCTGGCGGCATGAATTGGCATGATGAGGTGAGAAAGTAGGGTGCACGGTGCTCCAGCTGATGCTTGCCAATGTAATTGCCCTTCAGGCAATAATTCTTGCCAGTGTGATGGCCTCCAGGGACCTTCTGCAAGCCAGAGCCACTTCTGCTTCTCCATCACTCAGTCACCATGAGTCTTAACCTTATATTAATTCAAGACTGAACCCCTACCTTCACATTAGTCAGTATTTCATAATAACAAATTGAAGGAAATTAGCTCTCCTTTCAGAATGCTTAAAGTGGGTGGGAAAAAAGCCCACATTAGCGAGGTTTGGAAGTATGGTCTTGGGAGAAAAATCTTTTGTAGTGGTGCATAGTACAAATGCATGAGGAAGGTGTACTCATCCGGTGCTTGCAGCCTGCTTGGCACTTGCTACAGTAAATTAGTTGGTCTTGAACAAGCAGAAGCAGCTCCCTAAACCTCTTGCAAAACCAATGCATCACTAAATATGGCTGGGAATGCCAGAGTCAATTGTATGGCAACAAAAGCAGGAAAGCAAGAACTACTGTAAACTTAAGAGAGAAAATAACATGGGGACAGGACCTGAAAAGAGCTAATTCAGCTCCCTCAGTTGTCTGCAATAAAAAAAACTCTTTCGTTTCAGATTCCAAGAGACAGTCAGAACCTCACTGCAAAAGTCAGCTCTAGCAGGTCAGAGCAGGTAGTAACCTTGAGGAATTTTAAACCTTCCTGTCTCCAGGGCTTTATGGTACACAAATGTTTGAGTCCCAGGATACTGCAAGGACCTCATCCACTCCCTCTGAAGACCTGGGGCTTGAATACCAAGTTGTCCTTACCTCGTCCTTACACTTTCAAATTGCTCTCAAATAACCATCTCATTTGATTTTCATTTTGCAACTATTTTTATATTACTGCATGGCAAATGTTCCTTAGCTCTGAATGACTGCTGTTACACAAATAAATTGGGTTGGGTCATGAAATGTACATGCTCTCTTTGTAGTTCCCCCTCAAACTGGAAATTTGAAGATTCCCAGAGTCCAGCCAGACTTAACAGCAGGTAGAAGGTGCACCACCCCAAGGAACTGAGCAAGAAGGTCCCTCATATAGTAGCAACTGCCTACAGGGAGCATCACTGTGATGGATGGGGCAGATAGGTCATGCCGTGCCTAGGGTGGAGGCATAGTGAGTGCCACGAGACCTCCCACAGTATTGCCCTGTGCTAAACTTCAAACCTGAATCCTGGCCTGATTGGAAAAAGCCTGGTCATTTTTAGCCAGCTTTCGAAGCATTGCTGCTCCCTGTCAAAATTGTTAAATATTTAAAAAGCCCGCAGCCAAGCAACACTGGTTCCTCCCAACGCAGTCTGTGGATGTGGCGGTACTTTTGTAGGACTTCCGGCACATTTGCAGACCTACAACACATTCAAAGCATAAATCTCATAAATTTGCATCAAACATCCTCCTTTGCAGTTTATGGCTATGTAAATGTCTTTAATAAAAACCCTAGCACAGGAAATGTCTTAAGACAACTGCTATTTCACAGCTTCACTACAGGTTCCTAATGTAAGTTAATAAGGCAAGCACAATACCTGACGTTTGCAATGATAATTGCACAGGCCTCACTGTGAATGATGGCTATATCCAATTGTGCATGACTTCCTTTGAAGAGTGTCTGAATTATTGCATAGGTTGAAGCCTGAAAAATCAATGGCTGCTATAATCACTCAATTAAAGCCTTTGAAAATCATTAGCAATTTGGTAAATATAAAACACTTAACAATAAGTCATTTTTAAACAGAGACTGCCAGACCAGCAGAACTCCATTTGTTACACTGGGGAACTGCTGCTGGAGGGGTGAACAGGAACAGCATTAGTGCACTACGGCTGAGTAGGCAACTGTATCACCAGAGCTGAACGGCTGAGAAAGACACAAGACACCTCTGTGAGCTTTACCTGATTTACAATGTTTAGCTGAGGTTGCCCTTCAAGTGGCCAAATACAAGTCAAAAGTTTGGAAAAGCCATGCTGGCTTAGAGAGCAGTAGCCCCCTACAACTGCCACGGGTCTGGATGAGCTCCGAGCCCGAGTAGCAGAACGGACCGTGCAAAGGATGAAAGGAAGCAGCACCATCAGAGTCCTTTGTTACTGAGAGAAAACCAGTGGACTGTAAGGCCTGCTTTTAGAGTGGGACATATGAATGAATATGGTCTATAAGAAGAGGAAAAAGAATTTAACTGATGCCAGGAGTCTAATATTTAATCTCATAAAGAAAATATAAACGGAACATGGTATTTTACTCCATCTGGACTAAATCCAGCCATCTGCAAAGACTTAACTTTGAAAGATAGTTGAAAATATCTCTTCTTAACTTGCATGTTTATTTTCTTTAACAGCCTGTTCTTTGGAAGCAGTGGCATCTAAGTGCAGCACTACTATTCTAAAAATATGGTCCCTCAGTCTGAGAAAAAAAGAGACACTCCGAGAGAATGAGCAAGTTGAGAGGCACCGGCCAGCGCACCAACACCTCGTGTTTACCTAGGGCTGTTGAACTTATGTAAGTGCTATTTAACTTTGTGGAGCTTAGGTAGCTTAATGAACTTGGGAGAGATGGAGTATGGGGCTGGGAGCAGCTATTTTAGTTAATCCGTTGCAGCTTCTAATTTTTAACAATTTTGGGGTAAAAATACATTTTAAAGCCAATTGTCCGTCCTTAGAGTGCAACGTCGTGGCTGTTGAGCAGAACAAGCAGCAATAGCTCCCGCAGGCATCCTTCCCCGCGGGCAGGGCAAGTCCCGGGCCGTGGGGTCTCGCCCTCCTGTATCCCGCGTGCCCGTGTAGGCTCGCTGCCTCCCCCGCTGCTCCGACGGGCGACGGGAGCCCCGCACGCAGCTCCCTCACACGCCGGCACTGCAGGGCTTGGGGTGACGTCCCAAGCGGGCTGTGTGACCCTGCGGCTGAATGCTGCCGGCCCCGCCCGCCGGCCCCGCCCGGGCCCTGTGCCCCCCC